>CAJJDP010000005.1:0-600000 GCA_905182995.1 Paramecium octaurelia
GCTTTCACAAGACATAAAAATTTATATTTTGAATACCACAAACATAATCAGAGGGTAGAGTTAACCTATTGATGCATTTTATTGAGATCATGAATATTTGGAACTTCTTCAATTGGAACCTTTACAATTTTGAACACTCTATTTATCATTTTGAGATAAATGTAGTCCTATAGTAAACTAGAGGATGAACTCATTTACAAGTTATTTGCATCACTTTTCTGTTTTAAGCTAATCTTGTTTCATAAATCTTACTTTTTAATTCTATTTGTAAAATGCTAGAGTTAATTCTAAAATGGAAGATCTAAATAACAATGTATATAAAATTCAATATTAACTTTATTTTCTTATGGGAAACTCAAGGATCAAGAATAATAAGGAATAATAAAATGAATTAAATGAGGCAAATACTTCATTAAACATGCAGATGAAAATTTGTCAGCTTTTTTTTTGAAAGGTTGAAGATTCTTAAGAATTATGATTTTAATAAACAAAATTACTTCTTAGATGAATAAGAAGATCATAGAATTATTAAATGTATTTTTCATCATACATCTTAGACAGATCAAATTCTTTTCATTTATTAGTTGATATAAAGGAGGATTTGAAAAAATCATTTGAAAATATTAGAATTAGAAATATTTCACAGCAAACCTCAGGAAATGTGGGCAAGAACTGGAAATATATAGTCTATTTTTAAGTGTAAGAGGAATGCATAATTTGAGTGCTTCTCACGAAATATTAAGTCATTAGCTTATTCCAGTTACAAATTTGTGTATTTTTTTGAACTTGAAAATTGGGAATTTCTTTCCTGATACATTAGCATCTGGTAGTTCAGACAATTCTATTCAATTATGGGATGTTAAGACAGAATAATAAAAATCAAATTACATGGTTATGGGAATTTATCGATTTTTTATCTCGTAAATCATTTTATCAAGCTAATTAAATCCATCTAATAATTCTTCGTTCTAAATAGAAGATATATACTATTTCTGCTTAATCCGAATGATTATTCAATCTGTACTTTGAATTTTATGTTTTGTATTTTTTATGAGGTTTTAATCTTCCCAATTTGAGACTTATCTATTCCATCATATTTTTTTGAGTTCAATTGCAAAATTTATGAGTGGCATCTTCTTAATGTTGAAGGATTCTCTCAATACTGAAGATCCAATAGTCAGGTGCCTCTGAGGCATTGATAAGATTGATGTTCATATTTTATCCAAGATCAAGAAAAAATTTAAACGTTCTTATATCTGAAAGTTATGTTAAAATTATATAAGTGTTTCCTTTAAAATTTAATGAGTCACAATTATAATAAAATAACTAATAATCCAGAGCTTGTTCACCAGCGCAAAATAAAAAATAGGGATAATAATAGTCTGAAAAATCTAATATTATAAAAAAATTCAACAGAAGCGATTTTCAACAGCAAGTAATGGTATATAGGATGATAAAGTGAAAATAGTAATTTCAAATAAGTATTTGATCCAATAAAAGCGATTATCTATAGTGTAGAAAGTAGTTATTCCCCAAAAAAAAAGTGATAAGCTCAAATTAAAAAGAAGTATTGATAAAATTTAAAAAGGCACCATCTCCAACATAATTACCAAATTTAAAAATAGCAGAAAGTCTATCAAGTTAGGACATTTTATAAAAAATCGATATAGGGTTAGCTTAGAAAAGAGGTAAAAGTACAGATGCCAGCAATGAAGTTACCCCATCAGTATAATTGAATATTATGTTTATAGAGCAGAGCATAAATAATTAAATTACTTCAAGATACTTCTCCTAAACAGAAAATTAATGTTTCAAGAGCAAAAATGGTAACTCAAACAGTTGATTAAGATACAAGCATAAAGCCAAAATACCATAATAATAAATGGTTAAAGCTAAGCAACATTAGTGAATAATCTTTCCAATGAATGTGAGATGTAAGATTACGTGTAATTGTTCTTTTCAAAGTATCACAGTTATAAATTAAGGTCTCAAGCTGGTTAAAATGTAAATGGTCAAACTAAAACCAATTAAAATAGTGTTATAATTATTAATAATTTAGGCGAATCAAAAACAGATACATTTTCTCAGTTTGTGATGGACATGGAGTCTACGGGTACTATGTTTCTTAATTAGTCAAAAAAGTACTTCCAACAACTATTGATCAATCGATAAAAACTTTTATTGGAAAATAAGAATAAGATTTTATGTGAAGCTTACGAATCTGAAATACAAAGGTTTTGAAATAGAGCTTTATTAAAATGACAAAGGATTTGTCAAATTCTGGAATTGATATAACATTTAGTGGAACAAAATTTTCTTTGGTTTTTGTTTCTGGACCTCATTTATGGTGGGCAAATATTGGAGATTCTGGAATGACATAGTTAATTATTAGATTTTTATTGAACAACAAAATTTTAATAAGTGGCATTTCGTGGAGTTGTCCAATGATCATAAACCTGATTTACCCTCAAAATTTAAGAGGATCATATCAAATTGTGGAAGAGTTGAGCCATATATTGCAGAAACTGGAGAAAAAATAGGTCCAGCAAGAGTTTGGCTATTGCATGAATAAATTCCAGGATTAGCTATGAGCAGGTCTTTTGGAGATTATGTTGCTTCAACAGTAGGTGTTAGTTCAGAACCTGAAATCACACATTACAAAATGGAAGCTAATTAAGCATTTTTGGTTGTAGCAAGCGATGGAGTTTGGGAGGTATTTTCAAATGAAGAAATCTAAAAATTTGTTATTACTCATTGGAGTCCTGATATGACAGCTAAAAAGATAGATGATATATGTGAACTCATCGTTGGAGAGTCAACTAAAAGATGGTAAGAAGAAGATGAAGTTATTGATGAGATATCTATTGTTATTGCATATCTCCAAAAATGAAATTATCTATCCATGATATATAAATCAATTTTACTATTTTCAAATTAATTAATGTATATATTCGATTTCACAAAATTTTCTAAACAACAATGATGTATATATTCTCACATTAATTTATTAAGGCTGAACTAATAATTTTAGGGAAAAATTTTGATAGAAATAACTTTGAAGAAATTCTTTTCATAAATTAAATATTTAGATTTGCAAAAAAATTGAAGGACATAAAAATGTCTATAAAAATAGCCAAATAATTTTTACTGATCTAATATGAATTAATTATATTGAATGATCAAAACAATTTGAATATGAAATAGTTAAAAAAAATGTTAACGATAAAAAAGGAGAAAAAGTAGACAAACTATTCCTTCTTTATTAATGGTTCTACCATTTGTCGACTAAATAGCCTGATTATTAGCATTTCGTTAAAAGCATCTAGTTAAGTTTTGTTTGATTGGCAAGATAGAATCTAAGATATTCTAATTTAGATTTTCATCACAATCTTATATATCTTAGATGATAATTCAACCCGATTAACAATCCTAAATATATATAATGTGCTGGGATTGACATAATTATGATCCTAGACATCGTTTAAATTGATAAAGTAACAGTTGTTGATGTTGTTGTGTTAGTTTTATTTGTAGTAGTATTGCTTGTAGTATTTATGTAAAGTCATAAGTTGCAAAGAAAGGTTGATCTGTGCTTGAAACTTCCAATAATCTAGATACTGTAGCTTTGGTGACTGTGGCGCTGAATTCACACTAAAAATAAGAACACAAAAAATCACTTTTAATCAGCGAACGCTTTGCATTTCTAAATCATATCTAGTGCCTTTAATTGTATGATCTTATGACCCATAAACATAAATGATGTCATAATTTAATATAAGATATTTCAAACAAAACCATAAAGATTACCATTTTGCATATCAATTTGAGATGCCTGTTTTCGATTGAATCTTATATTTCACCCTTTTCATCACAATTTGCAATGCGTCTTTTTGAATTATATATCAAGAGCCATTGAATTGTCACAATTTCCTGATGAGACCTCTAAGTTAATTTGACTTCAACAAGTACTGCTTGAATTGATAATTAATTAAACAAACTCCTAATATCCAAATCAGATACTTAACTAACATAATTGATAGTTGTGGTTTTATCAAAACAATCATTTATATTATATCAATAATTTAATTAATTATAAACTTTCATTTTTGTTTTTTCTTTTTGTTTTCATCCTCATCTAATCGTGTGCTATCCTATATTCTCTGATTAGAGTTTTCAATTAGATTAATCAATTTTGTAAGTTGAACATCAACTTTCGTATTTTTAAATAATTGTGATTTAAAGCTAGTAAACTCAACTATCCCTCCATTTAAATATTGAGCTATAAAAATGACAAAAATAAATACTTGAAAACATGTCCACTGTAAATGGTAGAATTGGATGCAAACATGCTTTATTTTTTTCATTACTAAACTTTATCAGGCATTCAAAAACAGCAGCTGGATTTGGTAAATATAATTATTCATCATTAGTGGGGTAGTATTTCTTTAAAATTGGTAAAACACTATCAATAACTCCATTAATATTCAATTTAGCATTTAATTCTTAAAAAATACTTTCAAATAATAGTTCAAATAAGAGGGCTTTACAGAATTGCTGTAAAGTGAATGTTTTCTTGAAAAGCAATTCCTTTATAATAATAAACAAATTACCTCATCAAGATTTGCATATAAGGAAAGCGAACTAGCAACTATTTCTCGAGGGAAATCTGAGCATAATAATTTAGTTAGTTAGTAATAATCAAATCCTGACTTATCTTCGAAACTTTCAAAAATCTAATTGTTACTAGCTCTAAAAGTTTACTTTATTGAAATTAATCACGAAAACCAATCGATTCATTTTTGAATTACAAATTTATTGATATGGTCTTAACAACACTGTTTCTCCTTTGAAATAACATTAAACACTCAAATTGATATTATTAAATTTTATACAATTCCTAAAAAGCTATTTAAGATTGGATGTTAGCTTTGCGTACAAAAAATTTTGTACATTCAGTTACCATGCTTTATAATTCATGCTTTTCTAGTTATTCATGTTACAATACCACAATATTAATTAAAGTCAATTTCCATATTAGTTGATTTGTTGAGAAAATAACATGCAGTGCCCAAAGTAAAAGCCATTTAAAATAAAAATTTTAATTGTGTAATAATGATATATCATAGTTCAATAATCCAATTAGTCTGATTAGTTATTAGAATAATAGATTGAATATTGACTAGTTTGGAGTTTTTTCTGATTCCATTTTCCTGCAAAGCAATAATTAGTATTTTTTTAACAAGGTTTATTCAGATATTTATCAAAGCCTTACAAAGATATTTTATTATTATTATCTTTATTTCTTGCAATCTGAATTTTTGCATGAGGATCTAAGATTGCTAATTCAACTGATTCTTTTTAATTGCCTAAGGTAGAATTTGTAAGATTAGGGGACTTTTGAATATTTTTCTAAACGAAAGAAATCTCAAATTCTTTAATAAGTCCCCACAATCTCCAATATGAATGTAGGTTCTTCTTTGCTGTTGTATACTATCATAAGATAATACTAAGTACTTTTTTTAATCTATCTTGCATATTTTTTTGCATCAACAACGATTTGTATAAAGAGATAATTTCTAATCCCTTAAAAAATGCTACTGACATTGTTAGAGTATAATCTTTTTTAAAGACATGCTGATCTCTCAAAGATTTCTATCTATATGTTCCATCATCAACCATATATTGAACTAGATTAATGAAGTGATCCATTTTTTCCTTAAAGGAGTCCAATTTAGAAGTATAGCTTATGGAATGAGATTAATCAGTCTTTTAAAATAAGATAACAACCATTTTGTCAAAAAATTATCTTATTTAAACCAAATGAAATAATTGGTCGACTTTCATCAAATCATCATTATGCTTCTGATTAGAAACATTCAAAAAATCTAAGGATGTAAGAAATTTATAGAAATCATCAATGTCATAATGATCTTCTTTTTTTAATAATTCCATATTCTGCAAAGTTATCATTTGTATTTTTTAATCGACATTATCATCAAATTAAAGGGTAGGAGAAAAAATTGAAATTTTTTTGGTTCTTGATATTTTAGAATTTCGATGATGTAAAGAGTTCGGTTCACTTGTAGCGTTAATAGCATTATCATAAGCATCTTCATCAGGTTCAAAATCAAGATTCGCTAATAAATTAAACCCAGAAGTGGAATAATTGAAATTTGATAAGCAATCTTCATCTAAATTAACCTCTGGAATATCGTCTTCGCCAAGTTACCCATTAAATAAAATTCCTTCACTACAATCGCCGCTGCCTTCCTTAACTGATTTTCTTACGTTCAAATTCAATTGGAGGACTATCTAGATAAGGACCAGGAATGTTATATGCTTTTCTTTTCGGTTGTTTTTCTACTCTAGGAATGTCGATCTCCTCATTGTCAAATGTTTAAGCCATCAAACCATGAAAATTAGAGAAGTCAAACATTAAATAACCATCAAAAGTGTCTTTTAATTCTTCACTCATTGTAAAAAATAAAAAAAATAATTCATTATTTGATCAGTGATTTGCCTAGTAAAGGTTGAATCTCTACTTTCTGATGATTCTAGTGAGAAATTTTTAAATAACTTACCTTCATTCCATAATTTGTTCCTACTCTCAATTAAGGTGCAGTTGACAATTAACTTTTCAGTTAATTTTGTTTAGCAGTTTGAGGAGCAATAAATTAGAATTTCTCATGAGTTTGAATATTCATGAATCTCCCTTTAGATCTAGATTTTTGTCTGATAGCAGTTTTTGTAAACTATTAATAAAGTTGTATCTTATACATCACTTTATGTTTTAAATAAGACTTAAATGTATTTGAATTAAAAGAATTTTGTTATGTTCTTTAAAATTTTCTTAATACTTATAAAACTGTAATTGGTAAATGATCTCCAGGCAAGTTTGGATTGGTAAGAATTTTTGATTTTTCTTCAAGAATTGGTAATTGATGTTCTTAAACTGATGAACCATTGAATTTAAAATAGGGTTCAGAAATACTTTATGACATTTGGTGCGCTGCCAATGCATTTTTAAAGTCTTCTTCAAAGTTCCTGATTTTCAAAGTAAGGGGAGGTTTACTTTTCGTGCTTTGCTATAAAAATATTAAGGAGCGTTTACTATTTATAATTCATCAACATTTATATTATATTAGGTTTTAGCTAAATGTATATATTTAGATACGTCTTGTTTCAATTTTATGATTGAGTTATTAGTTTTCTCCTTATATTAAATAAACTTTAAGTCTCAGGAACTTGATGCGATCTTACAATGGTATCAATTTCTCTTAATTTTTTGGCTACTTTCAATAATTATTCTTTTGGCATCACATTAGGTAATTTTTAGGATTTAGGACTCTTTGAAGGCACTTTGAGAATTATAAACTAAGTTATATGAGAGCCTTTACAGGAGTTATTGAATAAGTTAAACCGTTGTTCATTTCTCTTAATAAATTCTTGTTCTTGGTCTAGGTTTTGGTTTTCTCCTGCTTCTTCATGAATGATATCAACTTCAGGCGTTGATTGATTTCGTTTTTAGACACTTAATGTTGAATTTAAATTGATCATTTCCATATATTTCTTGAATTTCTCCAATTGAGAAATGGAAGTGTCCTAAAATTTAATGGATAATTTGAAACATCAATGGCTTTTATTAATTCATCTCTACTTGCCAGATAGCTTAGATAAGAGATCATATTGTTAAAAGTAAATGGCATGTATTTTGCAGCAGGAGAAGAACTGTCTAATTTTTGTTCTTTTTCCATATTCTCTCTTAGTTCTTTCATGATTTCATAGAAGACTATAAAGTTAATTAAAGGGAATACCTTGGGCGGCTAATTCATTGAAAGCTGAATTTTTGAATTCGCTCCAATTTAAAGCATCTTTGATTACATTTATCATTACTATCTCTATGTTTGTCAACAATTTTGAAAAACTTTTGTAATTGTTCTTCAATAATTTTGAAACCATTTTTTTAAAACATCTCATATAACTCACTCATATCCAAATTGTCTAAGTTAACTTTAACTTCGGTACTTGATTTGTTTTGGTCGAAATTTTAGAAGATAATTCTTAACTTCCAACTATTGTTTTATCTCTTCAGGGAAATACAAATATTTCTTTTTCACTTTATCATTATATCTGAAATTACAAAAAACTAATAAACCTTTTCTTAAACCAATCATGAACATCTCGAGATTATAAAGCAGATCTTTTAATACCTGATAGTTTCTCAATTGCGAGTCCATCAAATTCATCTTCTAAATTTAAATTGTCATTGAGATTTATCATGTTAGATAAAAATAATAATTAATTTTGATAACTAATTTTTTTTTTTTATCATCATTTAATGTCTTTGACATATGTAATACTATCAAAATATTGGAGTTTGAATCAGATAATGAATAAATTTTATCTACATTATTATTTGACATGATTTAAGAAGAAAAATTAAGTGAATGTTGAGATTAGTATTATTTACAATTTAAATTTATGAATTTCAATACTCTTTTATTGGAAAAAGATAATGATCTTCGTATATTAGCATTGAAAGAAATGTTAAACTAGGTGGATCAACACTGGTCAGAAATATCTGAGTTACTTAGTTAGATGTAAATCCAAAATTTATATTTCTTATAGAGAATCATTAAGCGAAGATCCAAAATTTCCAGAAAGATAATTAGCATCTTATTTATGCGCTAAGATTCAATACCATCTAGATAACTTTGACGAGTCTCTTAATTATGCTTTGCAGAGTGGACATTATTGGTAATCAGATTTGAATGATAAATTTAATCAATGTTTAATAAAACATTGTGTTGAATAATATCGCTAATCAGGGAAGGCAACTGAAGAAAGAATAAGTCTAATCAAACATATTTTAGAATTGTCGTGTGGGTAAAATAATCACATATCTGCCATTGGAGTAGCAGTTGAATGCAAAAGGATTGATTGGGTAGCTGAAATTCTTAATAAATGGAAATACCCTGGTAAAATGATATCTGTTCTTCATCTCTTCAATACACAAAGAGGATAATTCAAAGAGTAATTGTTAAGACTCTCAGTTGACCTAATTTATGAGGAAGCAAAGCAAGGTCAAATTCCAAATGAAGAATGGGGTTAATTCGTCACAGTCTTAATTTAATTGGGTGAGGCTATAAAAGTTGCAGAAATCCTTTGGACTTTGGTAATAAATGAGAACCATTACAAATTATAAACCGGTACTCCATTGCTCCTAGCTGAATAACTTTGCATAGACTTAGCATAAAATTAAAAACCCCAATTTATACAAAAGATCATAGCAGCATTACCTATTGATCAACAATTCCAAGAAGTTAGAGACAAATTAATTAAATTGTTATCAGGAGAATAACAAAGAAAAGCATATCTATACTTTTTGAAGAATCATAGATAAGTTGATGTTGAAGTCTTGAATAAAATCAAAGGCTCGAATGATCCAAAGCAATCAAGCGTTTTACATGGTGCATGTATGTTTGGCCATGCTTTAGCCACTGCAGGCACATAGGATACCTCATTCTTATAGGCAAATTAATAATGGGCTACCAAGTGTAATTATTGGTAGAGATTCACCGCCACATCTACTTTGGGAATGATTAACAAATACAATATAGAAGAATCCTAATAAATTATGGCAGCACATTTGTCCCAGACAAATCCATTTGAAATAGGAGGAGCTCTTTATGGTTTAGGACTTATTCATTTTGGAACTCAAGATTAATAACTTTTACTCAAATTATCAGATTACATGAAATCTTAAAAAGAACAAATAATTCATGGTGCTTGTTTAGGATCAGGATTGATAGCATTTGCTTCTGAAGATGAAAAATTGAATTAAGATTACCATAATTTGGTTTCAAAAAATGAATCAGTTTATGGAGAAGGTGCCAGCATTGGTTTTGGTTTATTGAATGCTGGATCAGGATCAATTGAATAATGCAAGCGTTTATTAGTCTTAGCTGGTTAATCAGATAAAGATAAGATTGTTAGAACTTTGTCATTATCAATTGCTTGTATACTCTTTCATTAAGAGGACAAGGCTGATGTGATTATTGATCAAATGTTACAATCAAATGATCCATTAATTAGATATGGTGGTTGCTTCACCTTAGCCTTTGCATATGTTGGCACTGGAAGCAATAAAATTATTTAAAAATTGCTATCTATATCAGTTAATGATGTTTCTGAAGATGTTCGAAGAGCAGCTGTCATATCCTTCGGTTTCTTGATGTTTAAGAATTACGAATCTCTCCCAAAAATTATGAGATTATTGACATTGTCATATAATCCCCACATCAGATATGGAACAGCTATTGCTTTGGGTATAGCATGTGCTGGCACTCTTTATGCCGATGCCCTCTCTGCAATAGAGCCAATGTTAACTGATACAGTAGACTTTGTAAGGCAAGGAGCATTGATAGCTTTGGGAATGATTCTATCCTAAGGAAACAAAGATTAGGAACCTAAATTCGAACCAATCATGAAATCTATAAATGAGATTGCTGCAAAAAAACACGAGACTGTTTTAACAAAGTTAGGATTAGCCATTTTTTAAGGCTTATTAGACTGTGGAGGTAGAAATTTGACAGTCTCATTATAAAGTAGATAAGGAGTACCAAAACTAAACGCGTGTGTAGGAATGTTATGGTTCTTAAATTATTGGTACTGGTACCCTTGTTTAAGTATGATATCTGTTGCTTTATAACCTGTTTCCTTTATTGGTTTAAATGAAAAGTATTATCATTATATATTCTATTTTAGCCTTGATATTCCTAAAGATTTTTAGTTATAATGTAACACTAAATAATCAGTTTTCGATTATCCTCCTCCTTAAAAAAAATCTGAAAAGCCAATTGCTGAGAAAAAGACCGTACAATTAAGTACAACTTAGAAAGTGAGAGCCAGAACTAATAAAAAGGATCTAGAAAAGAAGCAAATTGATTCTGCATCTTAAGGTGTCATATCAAGAGAATAATCAAAAATGAGTTTAGAGTAATAACCAAGTGAAATCATCAGATAACCAAGTCTCATAGAAGAGCAAGAGAAGAAGTAAGCAGCACCAAAGGATGAACCAAACCAATATATTTTAACAAACCCATGCAGAATTTTAGATAAATAAAAAAAACATATTTAATTATTAGAAGGAAGTCGTTATTAACCACTTCTCAAAGTATTTATTTGATTTTCATAAAAAGGATCGTAAATAAGGTTTGGTAATGCTGATTGATAGTGAACCTTCATAATCCGCTGATGTGATTTCTCTCACTGTTAAACCAAAGTAACCAATTATTGAACAGGTTGTAAATTAATAACCTGCTCCACCTAATTAAGTTCCAGAAGAATTTGTGTTCGATGAAGCTCTTTAAAATGAAGAACAAAAGCAATGAGAAGAAAATAATACATATATATATATGAACGTATTTATCAAGTCTAAAAATAGAATAATTTGATAATTGTTAATTCTCAATATTCTTCCTTTTGATTACAATTTTCCTAAATTAGTCTAAACAAAATATATAAAAATAAATTAAGTTAAACTTTTCCTTCTAAATGATATGATTCGATAAATGAATCTGTATTAATCATCTTCATTTTTATTGTTATTATTTACATCACATCATTTATTAGGTTTTAATCAAGTTTATCTATCTTTATTGTATTCAAAGAGTAATTTTTTATCTGAATTAACTTATTACTCAGAATATAATTTTAATGTTATTAATTTCAAAATAAACATATATTATTTGAATTTGAATTCAATATAGTTGTCCCAAATGATGATAATAATTGATAGGTTTTTAGAAAAGATATCTATAAATATATTCAAGGAATCATAGATGCTATTGATCAATACAGTTATTGATCTTTATTGATTAAATAAAATTCTTTAGTGGACTGCAGAATCACTATGGAACCATTGTAATTAGCTATCGATAAATGCATTCCATCTGGGGAACATTTTAAATTTTTGAATTCCTAAATTGAGTAGTTGGAACTTTATGAAATTTAGATAATAGTTAATTGAAGCTTTCTAAAATTCTTCATCATATAAATTAATTTCTGCATACACTTTGCATTAAAGCAATTGGATATTTTACAATATTATATTATTATCTAAAAAAAAGATTAGCTATTATTATTTAAACTATTATTGAATTATTCATTAACAAAAATAATATTTAATTATACATCATTCTGTTTCCATTTTGTTATTATTATTGGCCTCGTTTTATTATGGTTGCTATTAAGGTTGAGGTTCCTCAACCTTTTTCTCCTCTTAAGGTGGTTCAGGTTTAGGCTTTAGTACAATTGGAGAACATTTCTACTTTGTTATTACAAAATATTTACATCTTTAAATTCATTAAATCTAGCTTGGATTTATTAAACTGAAGTTGTGAATCTGACTGTTTTATCTGCTTTGCTTAAAGCGTCCAATACTTAATTACACCATAATTTGAAAGCATTCACTTCATTTGCAACTAGTTGTCTTTCTTCATTTGTGATATGAGCATATTGTTATTCCTAAATATGTAAATAATTTCAATTACTTATGAAGTAACAAAGGTTTCATAATTGGAAGTATATTATAATGCTTGTTGAATTGTTTCAGGGACTTGTCTAAACTCATCAGCAATTGTGACTATTGGTCCACACAATTAAACAAGTTTATCATATCTATCAGAGTACTCTCTCTTTGTAGTCTTTTGACCATCACCATAGAGCCATTCATATTACACATCTAAATCCTTGAGAATTTGTGCTTTGAGATCTGGTTTAACGTGTTGGGCATATTTATTATTGACATTTTCTCTCCAAGCATAAATATATGCTTCTAATTGATTCTTTTTGAAATGAGTTTCATGAACCATTTTGTCTTAGTTTTACATCTCACATTCTTATTGGAATAGATGATCTATGTCTTTTTTAGACATACTATTCAAGGAGGTAGTTTCGCAATTAATTTAAGTTTAAACAGTTTTTTTCTTTTATTTAATTTCAAATTATGGTTCTTCTGGTTTTAGTTATTCTTATTATATAGCATCTGGAGCTGGTTATTAAGGTTCAGCTGCCTGTGGCTGTTATTGTTAAGCATCACCGGCTGGTTTTGGTTGTTCTGCTGGCTTAGGTGGTTCTGCAGGTTTTGGTTTTTCAATCTAATAAATTAATTAAATATTTAATACAGGCACTTTTACTTCTTCCATAAATTCTTCTTATAATACAATTTCTTCTAATTGTAGTAATCCATTGTGATTCAATAAGATCTTGATCTTAGTTGAATGTTCTTAGTGTTTTGGATTTTATGGAGGCACCCGAATTTATTCTAAAATTAATTAACTATTAATGTTACATAAAATAGCCTAAAAGCCTTCAGGCACTGGGTCATAGAATAGTGTAATTTCGATTGGTTCTGTTTTTAAGAGTGCGAAACTCTTAATTGATGGAATTGCATTATTTTAATCGAAAAGGACCTTGCATTGTTTTTCAGGAAAACATCTAACCAATCCTTAGCTTTGATCTTATTAACTTAATTATTATCCATAGAGCCAACCTACTCTAATTGGATAATAGTTGCAATCTTCAATTTTGTATTCAGTGACCTTGAAATTTGGACTCTTCATAGCTGCCATCATTGCACATCCTCTTGATATGGATTCACTGGCATTCAAAGTTCTGGATACTTATTCAATTTTGAATATCTTTTCAATTAATCTTTAGACTGCTGGAATTCTTGTTGCTCCTCCCACAATTTCTACTGAATGTAATTGCAATTTCAAATTCTAAACTTAATTGAATAAAAATTCTAATTGTTATTGAATCTAAATTAAAACTGGTTAGATCATTTATTCAAAATCTTCTCTCTTGATTAAAGTATTGAAGTCTTCATCTTCCACCAAATACTCCACATTAATTGGAGCTTCAGAATTAGCAGACAAGACCTTTCTAGCTTTTTCAATAGATTCCAATAGTCTTAATTTTCCTTTGAGATTTTTTCTTACATTTAAACCACCTGATTATTATTCAAATTGTGTAGCGAATTTTTCAAATAAAAACCAATCAATATCTCTAGCACCTAAATTTCTCTCATTCACTTGAGCAACAACCTATGCCTTTTCCTTATAGAATGAGCCTACAAACGCTGAAAATTTGGAATGTCCAAAATCAACAAATGCCACATGTCTTGGTTTATCAGCATCCAAATCTGCTTTTCTAAATAAACCATAATTAATTGCAATGGCTGTAGTTTCATTGAGCAATCTCTCTAATGGAATGTCAGCTATCTTGCATGCATCAATCAAGGCCTTTCTCTCTGATTCAGTGTAATATGCAGGAACACTTATACAAACATTACTTGCTTGTACATTTATGTCATTGTGAACTATAACATGCTTTAATTTGTTCAACATTGAACCTGTCAGTTGCTCAGAAGTGAATGTGCTCTTTTAACCAAGGTAATTGACCTCAAATAAGGTTTTACCAGAATCATTAATAGATGTAGGAACAGTCAACCATTTTGTCTCTTCTGCTCTAAATGAAGGTTCGCCATGCAATCCTAAGAATCTGTTGAAAAAAGCAACAGAATTTTTGAAATTAGACTTTTATTGTAATGCCCCTTGTTCACCAATGAATCTTTCTTCGACTGTGAATCCAATCACATTTTATGTTTCTCTATGTGATCCTTCATTGTCTAGGATCTTCACACCTCCCTTTAGAGCTGCAGCGATGACAGATCTCTAACTACCAAAGTCAATACCAATTGAAGCAAGTTAAGACATTAATTAGTTTAAATTTTTCGAGAATCAACCACTTATAAAACATCCATAAATTTGCTAGAAAGTTCTAAAATTAATAATAAATTAACGTATTTATCTCGGCACATCAAGTCTGAGAAGAGAAGGAAATGTTCTATTTAACAGATATTTACAGAAATTATCCAGTTAAGAGAGAGTTGAGTAACATAGAAAATAATTATTTTTTTGATCTATTCTTTAAATCATAGTAGTATTGCATTACAAATATTACTTTATTTATATTAATTTAAATACATTTGGAATATTAATATATAAATTGTAGAATTATTTAACATATATTAAATATAGATAGTTGGAATAGTAACTAAATTCATTTCATTTTTTTGTTTTTAATATGCTTTTCTTTAATTGAGGGGGTTAATGTTTAGGTAAAGAAATCTTACCAACCGATATTTTTGGAGGCGCGTATATCTTCCCAACCGAAACACTTTTTTATCTGATGTTGCTTGTGGTATTTTCTTTATTTTTAGACTATAAGACCTTGCTAAATTTAGATTCCATTTCATTAAATTTTTACTCCATCATTTTAAAGGAATTTAATACCATTTCGCTGAATTCTAAGAGTGATCCATCAAATGATTACCCAGATATCGATCTTGCTGCGATTTCTACTGCAATGTATTTGCTTTCACCTCCATCTCTTTCACTTCCCTGGCCAAATCATCTTATTTCCCTAAATCAAAATCATCCTCAAACATGTTAACTGAAATTATAAAAAATTTAATAAAATAATATCAATTACACAGCGAAATAATCTTACTTAAACCTTCTTCAAAATTGGCAAACAATTCAATATAAGTCCCATCTCTGGCCTCATCTGTTAATCTATAGAATGTATTCCTTTAATTCATAAACTTCTTTTCTTATGTACTACACAATATGAAATGCCAAAATCCTTCTCTCAACTTTTCCAACAATTCTACTAATTTATCATTTTATTCAGCATAATTTTCTCCAAAAGTCATTACAATTAAGTAATTAGTATATTTTTTAGGAAGTGATTGATTTAAGGATTCCAAAATGCCTTAATATAATTTGCGCTGATTTTGAGTTTATCTCCCACTTAAATAATCAAAAAATCCATCTTCCATATAATTTTTACCCATAGTTTCTAGTATACTAATTTTTGATTAAGATTCAATTAATACATGTGTATATTCATCAAAAGTTGATACTTATATCAAATCATCGTCATTCATAATTTAAAATATCTAACGATATTAATTTAAATTCATACTTATTTGATGGTTTCTACAACTTCAAGTTGATTTTCAGCCATTCTTTATGTAGAATCAATTAGGAATATAAACTATCGTTTTTAATTTTGGAAAAAGTATTGGAGTTATTTTAAAATTTAACTATCAGATTTAAATTTCTCTTATTTTGCAAGTAATGTTGATAGCATCTTGATTGTTTTTACTCTTAATTTCGTCTGATAAACATTCCCGTAATCAAGAGCTAACATCAATTATTAGATGGCAGGCTGTAATTAGCNTTATCCAGTTAAGAGAGAGTTGAGTAACATAGAAAATAATTATTTTTTTGATCTATTCTTTAAATCATAGTAGTATTGCATTACAAATATTACTTTATTTATATTAATTTAAATACATTTGGAATATTAATATATAAATTGTAGAATTATTTAACATATATTAAATATAGATAGTTGGAATAGTAACTAAATTCATTTCATTTTTTTGTTTTTAATATGCTTTTCTTTAATTGAGGGGGTTAATGTTTAGGTAAAGAAATCTTACCAACCGATATTTTTGGAGGCGCGTATATCTTCCCAACCGAAACACTTTTTTATCTGATGTTGCTTGTGGTATTTTCTTTATTTTTAGACTATAAGACCTTGCTAAATTTAGATTCCATTTCATTAAATTTTTACTCCATCATTTTAAAGGAATTTAATACCATTTCGCTGAATTCTAAGAGTGATCCATCAAATGATTACCCAGATATCGATCTTGCTGCGATTTCTACTGCAATGTATTTGCTTTCACCTCCATCTCTTTCACTTCCCTGGCCAAATCATCTTATTTCCCTAAATCAAAATCATCCTCAAACATGTTAACTGAAATTATAAAAAATTTAATAAAATAATATCAATTACACAGCGAAATAATCTTACTTAAACCTTCTTCAAAATTGGCAAACAATTCAATATAAGTCCCATCTCTGGCCTCATCTGTTAATCTATAGAATGTATTCCTTTAATTCATAAACTTCTTTTCTTATGTACTACACAATATGAAATGCCAAAATCCTTCTCTCAACTTTTCCAACAATTCTACTAATTTATCATTTTATTCAGCATAATTTTCTCCAAAAGTCATTACAATTAAGTAATTAGTATATTTTTTAGGAAGTGATTGATTTAAGGATTCCAAAATGCCTTAATATAATTTGCGCTGATTTTGAGTTTATCTCCCACTTAAATAATCAAAAAATCCATCTTCCATATAATTTTTACCCATAGTTTCTAGTATACTAATTTTTGATTAAGATTCAATTAATACATGTGTATATTCATCAAAAGTTGATACTTATATCAAATCATCGTCATTCATAATTTAAAATATCTAACGATATTAATTTAAATTCATACTTATTTGATGGTTTCTACAACTTCAAGTTGATTTTCAGCCATTCTTTATGTAGAATCAATTAGGAATATAAACTATCGTTTTTAATTTTGGAAAAAGTATTGGAGTTATTTTAAAATTTAACTATCAGATTTAAATTTCTCTTATTTTGCAAGTAATGTTGATAGCATCTTGATTGTTTTTACTCTTAATTTCGTCTGATAAACATTCCCGTAATCAAGAGCTAACATCAATTATTAGATGGCAGGCTGTAATTAGCCGCTTGACATATATATTAACCCTCGATAGAAATAGATTTTTTATTGAACTACCTACAATAACTTTTTGTCTTAATTGAATGTTTTGTTTTAGTAAGATGCATTTTTACTTAAGGTATAGTTTTATTACAAAATTAATTGAGCTTAGTCAATGCATTATTCGGCTTCCTTAATTTTCCTAAGATTGAAGAGCAGTTTGCATTTTTTAAAGAATAACTTAATTTGTAAAGTGAACTTTATTTCCAAAGTGTCTGCAAAATCCATAATGTTTGAGAATAAAGTTTTTGCTTAGTTGAATGCATTTCTATCTCGACTCTTATTTCGAATTAATAATTTTGATAATAGATCTAATAATTGATTTAGCGATTGAAACAATTTGTAGTTTATTCTCATAATCTCTTCAGATTTAATCAGTTATGTGTCTTTCTTTTATTATTCAAGTATAGAGATTAGTTGTTTGTTGTATGTGATAGCGGTCTCATAATCCTTTTATCGACTATGTTCCGATACCAATTTCATTAAGATTAACTCCAAACATTCAATAGAGTTTCTTTTCTAAAATATATGTAATCCTTGTTCTAACTTTTCCAAATCATGAACCTTCTTGTTTAATTGATTTAAGAAATCAATCAACCAACAAAACTCATCAAATATTTAGAGCAATTCATTCAATTCAGTTAAACTACTTTTTTGGTATTCTTTAAATGCATTCAAGTCTTTATGTAATGTATCATAATCCAACTCAAAAAACATTTACATCATCAGGGATACTTAATTTAATGTTATGCTAATTTAATCAAATTCATTTTGAGTTATAATATTCACTAAAATTGGAGTCAACAATAAAAAGAGAATAAACACTTAGAAAAACAGAAAGAAATCAAAATAATCTTCCTGTTTGGTTTCTACTAAATTTGTGTACAATTTATTGTTGAATGTGGCAAGTAATTGCCATCTATCATAATTCTATTGAAGAGCATTTAGTTTATCTTGTTCTTCTTTTGTTTAATTTATTAAATCTTCTTTGTACTCCGAATAAAATTCATCATTCTAATAGAAATCAATAAATTATTACGATGTCATATGTTCCAATGTGAATTGATTAATAAAAGTAGACCTTAATATCTATCATTGATAAACTAATAATTGGATTGGATGATTCATAATAACGAGTCAAAGGGTGCATTTAATTCAACCAATCAGCCTTGTCTATACTCTCTAAAAACTCAACGATGTCTTAAGTGTTTGAGTAATCTAAATCCATATTATTGAACTCCGTAGCAGCACTACACTTCATTTCAGCATTGAGACAGTCATCAGTTACATCTGAAACTACTGAATTATTTATTGTAAACAATGTAGAATACAAAATCCCCTCGGATTATTTATATTCTGCTAAATCCAAGATGAAACACTAAAACAAGGAATCATTTGCTAATAGACCACAAATTTAAGTTAATTAAATGTTGAAAGGAAACAAAGTATAAAATATCACTTAATCTTACCTCTGATTTTTCATATACAAAAATAGATCAAAATTACCCTAATCGTCATATGAGTTCTGCAATAATTAACAGAATTTTGGATTATTTATGCAGTTTGGAGTTGATTTAAAATTATACTAATTTAAAGTGTTGTTTGAAGTACATAAGCTGTCTGAAGTTAGTTATATCACATAATAAGGGAGATTCGGAATTGATATTGAAGTAATCTCTTCGATCTATGCAATTTATGACCTTTCTGTAATTGTAAATGCGCCTATAACTGTTTGTAAAGTCGAATTTTGTTGGGAAATCACTTGTTGATTAAGAGTCAATTTGGTAATGTTGAACAAAAACCCAATAGAGGAAATAGTTTGTTAGAGATCAATCCCTGTTAGTGTGATATTAGCCTTCATTATTTCAATAATAGTCTCATTATTACTCGATATCTGAGCTAGGCATAAAATGAAACATATTTACAATTAATCCAATACATCACAAGAACAAATAAAACGCTTAAACTTATGGTTGTTTCGATCAGATCAGCTAAGAATATTGTTTGTGTGACGATTAATTTAAAATGATGTTAAATGTTTGTCATTCTAAATAAAAATGAAATAAAATTCGAAAATATATATATAAAAATATTAAATGAAACTAAAGACTCACAAAAATACATCATGAGGCGCCTAATTAGACTGCATCTTGGATTTGCAACGTTGATTACAAGAATTAACAGTTCTTCTTATAATTTCATATTTATAATAGAGATATTTCCATTATTAAATAGTATTTATTACTAACTAGGTAAACAATCCTGTTAAGACATTAGATATAACTACCCACCCAATAATCAATTTTTAATCTTCATTCAAGAATTTCAAAAGATCATTTATGCAAAATATAGTGAACAACAATGAAGTTATAAAAGATGAAATTTCACAACTTATCTACTTAATCAACTCTAGTCTATCTATGATAGGTGAGTAAAAAATCAAAAAGAAAACTGTAACTAGACTTAATAGAGTGACTTACAACACCTAAATTATAGGTTAATCATAAAGATAAATTAAAAATATCATAAAGAGGAACTTTTTTATCAATAAAAGGGGATTATACAATTTCTAGTATTTTGCTATTTATAAACCTTAGAAGACAGATCCAAATTTAATATTGTATTATGCCTCCTTAATAGCAAATCTTTTTTGATCCACAATTTTGAAAGATAGGAACGTTGTGCAGATGTAAATACCCAAAAATAGAAATGTTATTGCTGAATTAATTAATCCAAATTTAGAGCTGAAGTCAAGCCCTTTTAAGCCTAATCCTAATGTAAAACTATATTCATTAGCAGTCGTCATAAATATTCTTAACAGATCACTATAAAGGAATTCCCTAATCGTAATTAATGCCCATTAAAAAGTAAAATGCTTGAACTTTGCTTAAAGTTTAAGAAAATACAATTGAATATTTGAAGTAGAATCATTTTATATTAATAATTCATCTTTAGATGCAAGTAATTTAATAGCTATTATATTGGCTACAATATAAAATGCAAGGCCAATAATGAACAAAGAGAAAATGGATGCAAAATTAAGAATGAAGCATGAGTACATACCTTGACTTCTAATTTTGAATGGAACTGTAATGGAATGAAATTCTAAATCATACTCCAAGTCATATTGAAAGATATTATCTAGATTAATATAATCCTAAACTATTGTGAATTGAGCAAAGTTGAGATTTTCAAAAAATTAGTTTACATTATATGGAAATATGGTGTTGATGTAGTACAAGTACGATAAGTATTATAGAGTATCAATAAGGTTGAAATAGATGTCAATACCTCCTAGTACCAAGCCACAACCAAGCAAAGCTATTAAACTATAGATGATGTAATTAGAACTATTAACAGTAGCAGTTGTCAATCCTTACACTGATTACGAAATAATTACGAAATCAGATATTTTAACTTCTATTAATTCTATTTCTTAAGATTGATTTTGAGCATTTTTAAATATTGAAGGTGTTAAATATTTAATTAATAAACTGGCATTTGATATAGATCTATCAACTTCAAAGTTAATGGTAAATGAAAAGTTGGTTAGATTTTTTGCTTCGAAATCTACATTTGTTGTGATCAAGTAGTTAATATTGACCTGTTAATTTAGTTAGATTTACAATTAATCATTGATATCAAATTATTGATTTAGGCTCAACTCTTAGTCATACTTCACTAGTACTTACCTCTTTGGAGTATACAAATCATAAATCTTGTTTTCTTATCCCGAAGGAATTGGGTTCTTGGTTTTACTACAAACTCCATTTAAACAATCGAAACTTTTTTCCAAAAAGCAGTGATCACTGCATCCATCTCCATTTATCCTGTTTCCATCATCGCATTATTCGACATCAGCCAAGATTGCATCTCCACATTTAGAATAACATGAGTTATTTTCATAATCTGTATAATACCCTTATTTGTATTCACATAATTAGCAATTGATATTTGATTTACTTATATTAAGGAATCTACATTAGGTACATTGACTAGCATTTGATTAACAATGCAAACATTTGTCTCCACATTTATTGATACGAATAGAATTTTCAATATAGTATCCATCGATAGCTTGTTTGCACACTTGTTTTTTGTTAAGGTAATCATACTCACAAACAGAACAATATTCTTGACATTTAAAACACTGAGATGGTTTTTGTATTTCATTGATGCAATAGTATTAGGGTTCTAAGAGACAATTATAACAACCATCCCTGGATGAATAATTTGCATCATTACATTCTTCTCCATAAGACCAGATTCCATCAGCACAATCTCTATACTTGCAAAATTCAATAGCTATAGCTTCTTTGGACTTACAAGAGATACAAAGTTAATTTACATTTAAAAAGAAATCAGGTTTACAAATGCACTTGTTCACTCTTAGAATTCTATTTGATTCTAAACTGCAAGAACTACACATTTCTTTTTGAGTTTAACACGTTTTACAGGTTGAATCACATTATAGACATGTTGATTAGATGGCATCAAAATAATACCCATCCATGCAGGTGCATTACTGATTTGAAAATTTAACGAACTGATTATCAATGCATTCTGTGCACACTGAATTAGAGGAACACTTAGAACATAATGAGTCGCATTTATTGCATATATTATCTATTTCAAAAAATCCATCAGGACAAAAGCAACTATTAGTGCCATCATTTAATTCATAATTTTCATAGCACGATGTGCACTTATTACTGATATCAGCACATGTTAGACAATTTTTGGAACATACCTCGCATTAATAAAGATCATTGGGGGAACTAAAATATCCAACTTGACAAGTGCATTGATTATCGTCATTCACTGTAAGTGAGGCACCATTACATGAAGTACATTATGTTGCTTCGTCTTCGCATGTTAAACAAGGCGCTGTACATTAATTACATTGCGAATTGCTCTGATTCCAATAATATCCAGTTACACAACTACATACTCCATTTATTGGAGTTGCTGACATATTTGAAACACTCTTGCATGTAGCACAATTATTGTATGAATTTGAACATGTCCCACATATTGAAATGCATTATTTACATTATCCACTAACTTAAAAGTATGACGCATTGCATACACATTCTTGAATAGATGAATTATAAGTTGCATTATTTACGCATTAGGAACATTAGTTTGAATTACTATCACAATCTTTGCATAATGGAACTGTGCATTAGATACATTTATCATTGCTTAATTTATATCCTTATGAGCATTTTTTACATTTCTTACTACTCTAGCATTCTATGCATGGATAAGTACATAGGTAGCAAATGGAATTCTGTAAATAATAACCATCTACACATGAATAACATTTTCCATCATCATATTTATCACATTTTTTATAGTCACACCCGAAGGTATCAATTGTTCTTTAAAATTTTTAACTCTTATAGCACTTACATGTAATACAACAATCTTTATGGAGGGAACAGCTGTAACAGTCATCAGTCCGGCAAGTTTATTCACTTATTTATACCAGTACAAAAAATATAACCAGAAGCTGAAATAACATAATTTAATTACATCATCTCACTTTTTACAAATTATAATTATTTATATATCGAATAACAGTTAAATCTTTTATTTTGTTGTAATAGGAGGGTCATCATAAAATTTTATGAGTAAAAACCTATTTTTAGAAGTTTTGGATATAGCGTTATCAGAATTTACTTTATTAATCCATTTGCAAAATTTATTAGCGAATTTATTATATTTTTATTTTAGAAAATTTATATTATAATATTTTATGATACATCATCTTCGCAACCCAGAGTGACAAATAGGGTTAAAAAATCTCAAATGTTCTTTATTCTAACTCTTAGTGGAATTTTTATGATGCTTATTCAAAACATACTCTATACTAATTGATATCACTGAGTCAGAGTAATTAAGCAATATTAATTATCATTCGCTGAGTTTAAAAACATTTCCCGCGGTTTGATGTAAAGATATAATAGGAATTTTATAAAATATTTATAAAAAATTGAATTATTTTATACATATTAATATAACTCATCATAATCCAATGTCATCCTTGAAATTCCAAATATTTAATAGATATAAGATTCTGACCAATAGAAAATCTCTAGCCATCTAAATTGAGGCTTCTACTACATTTAAATGGGAACCCTCTACATCCTCCCATTTGACAGGTAATTCTGAGACTGGCACTTTGTATTTTTATGCAATCATAAATAACTCTACATCAAATGCCCATCTCTCTAAATGCAACACTCTAAACAATATTGCTGAAGTGTTTTTGGTAAATAACTTAAATCCACATTGAGTATCCTTTAGTCTAACACCACATATAGTATTAATGATAAAATTAGAACAATGCATTAGAAAGTTTCTATACCATTTTCTTTGAACAACAACATCCTTCACTAAATGGTTTCTCGAGCCTGCGACTAATCCTAATCCATTTTATGTTATTTTAATTAGCTATCATAATTTTGTTGCATATATACTTCTTTTGATAATTTCTCATATTCATTTAAATCTGTCGCTAAATCTGCATCCATCATTAACTAAATTTTCCCTGCAGCTGCCAACATTCCCAATCTAACTGCTCCTCCTTTCCCTCTATTTCTATTATAAGTAATAATCTTAAAGTTTTTATTGTTTACCGAATACTTCTTGGCTACTTCCAATGTCTAATCTTTAGATGCATCATTAATGATTATTATTTCATAGTTATATTTTTCAAAGTGCTAGTCGAATTGGTATCTATGCTTACTTTAAATGTAGCCTCTAATGTTCTGCCTAATCTATTTTCCTCATTATATGATGGAATGATTATGCTCAATTAAACATCAGATTTATTTTTATATGTGGAATACTTGATTTCTTTTCCACCACATATTATCACTATGCTATCATCCTTCTTTACTGTTTTTTACTGGTTTTTCCAATTAGTATAGGGTGTGAATAACCACCGAATTCCAATTAGTAACCCAACAAAAATAACCAATAGAAATATTTCTAATAACATTATTTTATTATTTTGATAGCACAATTTTATTATAAATCTTTTTTAATAACATTACGTGTTTATTTATTACATTAAACAGCATATCCGTCAATTTCATTATCGTTATAATATCATTTCTTGCCGATATTGCCACATAGCTTAAAATCAAATGCAAATGAATTAGATAGTAATTTCATTTAAACATGAAATAATCAGCATTTATAATATAAATTATCAATACATTTGATGAGATTATCATCAATCAGTTTAATCAGGTGAGCCTCGACTGCAATTTTCACAAATTTCTTCATGTACGGATCATTCACATCTGGATAGACAGCCAATACTACTTCATCAACAGATTATCCATTTATTACTTAATAGATCTGTTATTCTCGGTTCTTTCTGTGCTACACTTGTTTCTAAATAGTTTCTTAAGCTCCTTCTAATATTGAGTATCCATGACCTGGGTGGATGGTGTTGCTATAAATAGGTAAAGAAATTACATTTTCATTTTTTCTACTTTTTCCATACTTTAGAAATACTATTTCAAATTTTGGATATAACAAGATGAGCCTCCCAACAAACAGTCACCTGAAAACCATTCTGAACTCTAAGTTATGAAACCAAAATGATCAACGCAATGTCCAGGTAATGAGATTGCTGTGATGATGCAATTTTCTACTTAGAAAATTTATCCGTCCTAAAGTGGGAGGAAAGGATAAAGCTTATCATTTTCCAGATTATGATCTAAATCTTTGTATACTTTGGCATTGGGACACAATTCAAGCACTTACGGTATTCCTAGTATGTGATCCAAGTGATGATGAGTTATAAGAACAATTGAAATTTCACATTATTCTTGTTCTAAAATCTATTTCAAGTGTATTTTGTACTATTCCTTACCTTCGCCTGTGTCTATGAGGATTCTTTTCTTGCCTGTCCCCATTAGGTAAGTATTGGTTCCTTGTAGTGTTAATTACCCTGGATTATAGCCCGGTATTAAAATCATAAATAAAAATAATGACAGACACCATTCTTGGACTTGAGGTTAATGAATTTGTAGTGAATCGTTAATCTGCCAAGATCCAATATTTGCTTGAAGAGAACAAACAACTATCGGAATAATTGAAGGATATGGAGAAAGCATTAAAATTGAATAAAGAAGTTCTTCGTTTAACCCTTGAGCAAAAGTAATAGTGCTTATTTATCCCATAAGTCTGAACAATTCAAACAACTCGACGAATTCTAGTGAGCAGATTCAAACAATTCAATTGTAAATGAAGCTGCATGAAGAGAATGAAATGCTTAGAAATTAAATGGCGAAATTGACAGAGGAAAGAAACATAGCCTAAAATAAAGTAACTATTTCAATTAAAAATCAAGGTTTTGTTGTCTTAACAGATATCAGAGGAAAATTAAGCGTTTTATAAAGATCTAATTGTTGAATTGGAAGAGAAACTAGGAGAGTTACGAAGATGCATTCAAGATAAAGAATATACCATTCAAGATATTGAGAAAAACAGAGGTTTGAGTGATAATGGACAAATGGTAAAGATTAGAGAAATAGTAACACCGCATGAACAATCCTTGCGATTACATGAAGAGTTAGAGTCAACCAGATAGATCTTAAATAAGTTATCTCAAGAATCACAAAACTTATAAGAGTAGAACAGACAACTCAAAGACATCAATCAAGTATTTTTTAACATTTTATTTTTAGAATTTCAAAAGAGAGTTAATCAAACTTCGAATCATCTTGAGGAGTCCTTTGGCGTATTATAAAATGAAAAGTAAGCTTTGCTCCATAATTATAAGATTTCATTTATAATGATGATCCAGGTGATTCTGCTGATAATATCTCATTGCATGAGGAAATATATCAAAATTAACCATTTAATCATAATTCAAATGACACACCTGCTTAATGCTAGAATAATCAGGGATTTCAATAATCATTACCGAATAGTATCAAGTATATGACTAATAATGAGAGGTAATTCATTAGATAAATAAGATTAGAGCAAATTATTAAGAAAAATTACAGAAGACAGAGACCTTATTAAAAGGGTATAAGGAACTATTTGAAAAGGAAAAGAACAAAGTAGCATTGTTGTCTTAATCAACTGATGATTTGGAAAAGAAAATTAACTAATGCTACAGCTAAAATGAGCAATTAATAAAGGCAATCAGGAGTAGAGATTAGAAAATAGAATAGTTATAAGCCGAAGTCCAATATTATAGAACTTAATATGGAAATTACATTCATTTTCTTAAAAATAAAAGAGTGGTTAATTTAAATTTATCAGTTCAATTGAATAAACTTTCTAATAATAAATAACTTACTCCACCTCCAGTCACAAATGAAAATAATAGAATATTAACTGATTTTGAAAGGGATCCTGACTCTGCTGAATAACATGTTAGTATTTTAGATGAACCAGTAGATGAGCAATCACCAGAAATTAGAAAGAACAATTAATAAAATGGTTAAAATAAAGCTCATTAAAAATTAAGCAATATGCTAGAGCATAATTATTCTTAAATGAATTAGTTAGAATGCAAATAATTTTTGTTAAATACTGCAAAAGATCTTTATATCCAGTATAACTTGAAGATGAATAACCTATAAAAAAAACAGCTCATGGATCTAAACAAATGCATTAAAGCTAAACCAATCTGGCATTTAAAATCTAGTAGTGATCCTTTGGATTACTTTACTTTATAATATCACAATCTTTAGATTAGTGGTAAAAGTGAAATCAAGCATAATGACGAGCTAGCCAATTTCCTAAGAAAGAAGTACCCTACTAAAGAAGTTGAAAAGGACAATTGGGATTTCATAAATGATATTTCAATGATTTAAGGGGATAAACCTAAATAAATGATATCTGAACATTTTGGATTTAATGAGATCGGTTTTAGTTGATAAATTAAAACGGAAGCATGATAATTAATTATTATTAAATATCATCATGAATAATTATCAATAAAGCACTCTTCATCCTATTTACACAAATTATTTATAAGTCTTAATCTTTTCTTAAATTTTACTGAACCAAAGATGTTGAAAAAATACTGATACAATATGTCCATGGTCTCCTAACGTATTCTGTATTAAAATTCTTAGTTGGTTTATATATATTTTAAATATCTTATGAGTCTAACTAACAATATTATTAATTTATTTAACTATTTAATCTTAGAACACAAAAATAATCAACTTAATTGTCTTATATTACAAATTTTAACTTGAACTTGCCTTTTTCGAGGAATGAAGTTTTTCATAATTTAATATATTTCATAGGCCATTTAGAGGATCAATCTTAGTAATTAATTCAATCCTTTGAATCAAGAAAATCAATAATTGTAACATTTAATTCATTATGAAATACATTTAGACAAGGATAAAATTGGATTAAAAAATAATGACCAGACAAATAAAATCACAAAAGTGCTGAGCAATCACTTAATTATAATCAATAATATAATTTTTCAATTGCAACCTTAGGACCATTGTAATTCTAAAACTCTCTTAGTCTAAATGTTTCTTGAATAACCTTTCTACAATCAAATGCAGGAAGGACATCAGACATTAAGAAATCATACAATTACTTTAATTCCTTGTCTTCTTTGTTATCATAATATGGAATTATCGGAATGCCATTCTCAATATGATAGCCAAAGCTATATGCTGCATTATCAATCAACACAATATCTTTCATATCTCTACCCAGCACTCGAAGATCTTTGATATGTACTCCATCGTTTGTTACTATGCAACTTTCTCTAAATAATTAAGCACTCAAGATTTTCTTATGATCAAGAAACTGAATCACTTGGGAAGCATAACATTGATGAGAAGCTGTGAAGATCACGACTTCACAAACTTCAGATAATAGACTCAGTATTTATTTAGCCCATGGCCTAATATTGATTCCTGCTGATACTGTGTCCCCAGATGGAAAAGTAATTGGCAAATAAACATCGGATTTTATGTTTTAATTTTCATTGCAATGGATGAGTGTTTCATCAAGATCAAAAACCACAGTTTTTTGGACTAAATTATTAAATCAATAAACTACATTTGGTATTTTTTTAGGGTAAATTAATGAGTTTCTTTTCAATTACACTGCTATTCGGTTCTAATTGATTTAAGCAGAATCCAATGCTGTTGTAAGTTTATAAGGCGTGATCTCTATAGAGTTAACATTGGGAATCATAGGCTCCATTGATGGCTTCAATCATAGAGCTCACATAATAGATATTTTCTATATAGACACTTAAATTACTTCTTGTGTTAGATAATAATCTGTTGTTTGGCGAAAGTGACTTTGCCTGTTTAAATGGAGAAATTGTATAATTATTCTTAGAGGAATTTGGGACTTTAACTTGAGTCACAAAATCATCTAAGCTTAAATGAATATTAAGTGATTATTTTTAATCTGAAATTTGATTGTTATTATTTGAAGTCCTGTCGATGGATTGAACCTTTTCTGTTTTAGGTTTGGATATTAGTTTGTTCTGATCTAAAGAAAGTAAATTATATTTTCGATCAGTATTGGATTTACTGGATATGCCAAAAGAATTATCCTTGATCAAGCTATTGCTAGCCTTGGTGTAACTTTACTGCAATGTTTTACTGATAAGTTATGAAATTTGCACCTTACTTTACTCTTTCGACTTGGCATAAAAGTAATACTTATATAAATAAAAGTAGATTACTTAAGGTGTTGAATTTGTAGATTTAGGAGTATTAGTTCTAACGGCTGGATTGATGAATGGGTTGTTTTGTGAGACCTATCTAGAAATGGAAGATTTCTTATCTTTGATGAGGGTGCTTAAACTCTGTGTTTAGTATAATTTGGACAATGTGCTTTTATAAACCTCAGCAGAAGGAATAGGGTGTTATTCGTATTGTTTTGTGAGTTTAGCTTTTAAACTGGAGTTATCCAACCGAGACGGAGTAGTTTTATTAATATTAAATTACATTAATATATTATAATATGGGAAAAGAGTGGAAACAAAATATTGTAATTGTTATAATGTATATATTATTTTTTCATTTGGTGGTTTCTGCAGCAACTCTTTTAGCTTCTTCAATGACATCTTCAAATGTTCCTTGCATATAGAATGCATTTTCTGGGTATTCATCACCTTCACCATCAAGTAAAGCTAAAATGTTAGAATAATTAGAATACCTCTGAATCCAGCAATGGTGTCGTTGAGTGATACGAATTTACCCTTTCTTCCTGAGAAGACTTCAGACATGAAGAATGGTTATGAAAGGAATCTTTATACTTTTCTGGCTCTGGCGACTGTGAGTTTATCATCTTCAGACAATTCATCCATACCCAAGATGGCAATGATATCTTGAAGTGACTTGTAATCTTATAACAATTTTTAAACTCCTCTTGTGACTGTATAATGTCTAAATTATAATATATGTAGAATATTACTTTTCACCAACAATATTTGGGTCCATCATACGTGATGAAGAATCCAATGGATCGACAGCTGGATAGATACCCAATTCAGTCAATGCTCTTGATAACACAGTGGTAGCATCCAAGTGAGCAAATGTTGTAGCTGGTGCTGGATCTGTAAGATCATCTGCAGGCACATAAATAGCTTAGACTGATGTAATGGATCCCTTCTTGGTTGTTGTGATACGTTCTTACAATTGACCTAAATCTGTTGCCAATGTTGGTTGATAACCGACAGCTGATGGAATACGTCCCAACAAGGCTGACACTTCTGAGCATGCTTATGTGAATCTGAAAATGTTGTCAATAAAGAGCAACACATCCTTTCCTTCCTCGTCTCTGAAATATTCTGCAACTGTCAAACCAGTCAAACCAACTCTGGCTCTGGCACCGGGAGGCTCATTCATTTATCCATAAATAAGAGCACATCTTGATCCACCACTCAAATTGATAACGCCAGATGCAACCATTTCGTGATAAAGATCGTTTCCTTCTCTTGTTCTTTCCCCTACACCTGCAAATACTGAATAACCACCATGAGCTTTAGCCACATTATTAATCAATTCTTAAATAAGCACTGTCTTTCCGACTCCAGCACCTCCAAATAATCCAATCTTTCCTCCTCTTGCATATGGAGCCAATAAATCGACGACTTTGATACCAGTGATCAAAATTTCAGCACCACTACCTTGATCTACAAAACTTGGAGCTTCTCTGTGAATTGGATATCTGATTTTTGTTTCGATTGGGCCTCTTTCATCAATTGGATCACCAATCACATTCATAATACGTCCCAAGGTCTCTGGACCAACTGGAATTGTAATAGGACCTCCCAAGTCTGAAACTGGTTAACCACGAATCAATCCTTCAGTGGAATCCATGGCAATTGTTCTAACTCTGCTATCACCCAAATGTTAAGCCACTTCCAAGATCAATTTATGACTTGTCCCTTAAACTTACAATGCATTCAAGATTGGAGGAAGAGGGCCATCAAACTGAACGTCGACGACAGCACCGATGACTTAAGCAATTTATCCTGTAGTTGCAGTTGCTGCTTTGCCTGTCTCTGCTTGCTTCTTAGCAGCGGAGAATCCTATTATACTCGTTATCTTAAATATCTACCTAGACGCATCTATTTGGCTAATGCCCTTGTGAGCATTTTATTTATTTAAATAATTTTTAGATATTCTCATAAAGGATATTCAAAATTTAAATAAGCGATTTATCAATTAATTACATGATGTCTCTCTCTCATTTCTTCTATTCAGCCATCTTCTCCCCTCCTGCACTCCTCACTTTTTCCAATAATTAATCTAGAATACTTTTTCTATTTATGAACTCCCCCAACATTCAATCCTATTTAATTGGCTCTGACAATAAGCATTATTAATTCTATCCTTATATATAATTATCTTTTAGATAATGTATATATATTCATTATTCATATCTCATTTCACATCTGACTTCATCTTTTTCAGTCCTTCTGTTAAAACCTATTGGAAGCCCTTGAAATTGCCGCTATATTCCTCAAATCCTTTGAAATATTTTGAAAACACATGACTTGCTATTTATTACAAATCTATACTTTGAAAATTAGAAGAGCTTGGTCTACTTTGATTACCCAAAATTTAATCCTGGCACCACTTAACCATCTCTCACATCCAGCTAACATGATAACAATATCTACCTCTTATCTTGTGCGAGCAGTCGCAAGTGATTAGAGCACATGTTCTTAGAATTCAACGTGAGCTTTTTATTCAGCAGCCTCTCTAAAAGATTGCAATTGTAATTAACTTACTTTAAACATGCAATAGCATCATTGTAAGATTTAAGAAACACCTTGGCTTCATAATAGGGTTACTCTGTGAACATAATTATTAATAAAATAAATCAAATTAGTCTTAAATTAGGCAATCCTACTAATACAAAATTACGAGTATAGATTCTCTTATTGTCAGATTGAATTTCTTTTAAATTTGAAGTTTCTTAAACAGTTTCAACCTTCTTAGATTCAATCTATCATGATTATTTATTGATATAAGTCCAACCTTAATGAACAAAATCTAACATAGAACTGTCCCTAATAAGAGGTAGGTTAAAAATACAGATCTATATATTAAAGAACTATGTGTGCTTTAACCTATACTAAAAGGCAAACCTCATCATGGTTAATTATCTTTAGAAATTTAATGAAAATACTTAAAATATATAAATATAGAAATTAAAAAACATAATTCTAAAATACATAGATAGATAGAAATTTAATAAAAATATTTAAAAATTATCACGACTTCTTGAGAAAAACTTAGAAAATTTGAACTGTAAAATTTATTTTAAATCGAAAATTCTTGCCCATATTGAATTATTCCCTCAATCTATCACAACATAAATATTTTGAATACCAAATATTTTTCTTAGGTATTTAGTTTTAACTCATCTTCCAATCTAACCCATAATTTAGAAATGTTCACTATCATTCTTGCCATCAATGAAAAAGCAAGCTTCTATCATTAAAGCATCAATATTGCATTCATCATTACTCAATTTAAATTAATATTAATATTATATATATTTAATAAATCAAGAATAGAGGTTTCTTTTTACTTCTCTCATTTTTATGATTTCTTAAACATTGATTTAAGGTTTAGGAAGAGAAGGATCCTTTTATTTTTTCATTGAAGAAGTCTACGATTTACTAGAATATGAATATATTAGATACTTGGAAAAAGTGTAAAAGTTATTTAACTAACGAGGTTGTTCATCATCATCATAATTTTATGAATTATTTAACGATTTTTTGGATTAATTAGTATGCATAGGAGATTCTTTTCTGGAATGAACAATATTTTAGATGTTTGAAAAAGCATGACTTGATTATTATTATTCTCCTGAGAGTATCTTTTAGAGACTAATTAGGTCTTTGGCTACGCTTTACAATTTTAATCCATCATTTGGTTAGGATAAGGCATCGATTATGTTATCAACAGAAGCTAATAAAATTAGAAAATGAAATACATTTCACATATTCCATTAAATTGGAATTCTCATGATTCAACAACAGATTGTTTAATCTTGAAATCTCTTAATCCTGCTCTTAATTAATTAAAGTTAATTATTCAATCTGAGATTCATAATCTTATAAGTTCTCCTTTGTTATATTGTATGTTTCTTGGCCATCTTGAGTGACACAATCTTTAATTTTACTCTACCTAATTGATTATATCTATTAAACGTTGGGTAGATTGCCACCCATTGAATTAACATACTCTTCTAATTATTAAACTCGTTATATTTTCTAATCAAGCATGGTTTCTGTTTCTCTATGGATTCGATCATAAGCATCAAGTTCATCTTATAATTAGACTATTGTTTCATCTCTTTCATTCAACCTGGTTGTCAAGGCAATCATAATATCTCTTTATTTGAGAGTTAATTGTTTGTACCTATCCACCTGAACCTTATCTTCTTCTAATTATGATCTTTCCTTTTCTAATTCTGTAATCTTTTTCTCATATTAGGCTCTAATCAACTTCTATTATTCTTCAATGGCATTTCTGAATTATGGACTATTTTCAATATTACATCCACCAATTAGCATTTAACTATTAATTTATCTAATCTTCTCTTCTAACTTTTTCTTCTCCTCTCTTTCGATGAAAAACTATTTGCTTCTTGCTTCTAGTGCAGCCATAGCAGCATTCTTATCCTACTCTGCTCTTTTCTTATCCTCTTCCAATTGACTTAATTTTGAGGAATCTACAATTGTTTTATTCTTTTCTGAAAGTTCCTTTCTTAGCCTTTATAATTCACATTCATATTTCCTTAATAGTGCTTTTTGATCCACATCTTCATTAATGGTGGCTTTATTTTTAATATTCTTGGCTCTGTTGGCAAACTTGACTGAACTCAAGGTTTCAAGAAAAGCATCAATAGCTGGTGATATCATTCCCATCATAGTGGTTTTGCAATTACCACCCAAGGAATCTTCCAAAAGACGTGTAATTTTGGAATCCCTATAGGGAATATGGGTCTTTTATTCAATCAAAGCAGAGATAACGTTACCTAAGCAACTCAATGACTAATTTATCTTTTTGGATTCTTCTAATCTTCTACCTGTAGCGCCAGTGACTCTGACTCTCTCACTTCCTGCTAAATCTACTAAATTTAGTTTTCCCACTTTTATAGATTTATGATTATCAATTTCTGTCATCTGTTCAACTATTATTATAAAAACTGCATGAGATCGACTACTTACATCATTCATCTTTGTACTTGCTGTGGCTCTAGATTAAGCTCCTTTTTAAATTAAGGAATAAATTTCTGAAGGATTCCGAACAGCCCATTCAGACAGACCTTCAACAAATACTCCTCTCTTCTTGTCTTCTCGGATATGCAAGTTCTGTCTATCGCTCCTTAGCAAATCGCTTATGACTTCATTGTATATTTATAGATAACTCACTCTAACCATAAATGTTGTAGATTCATTGGATCCATTTGAAATGTGCTTAAATATTTCTTCGATTGCTCTTGGGATTATGCCTCTTTAAGGATCTATACAATTGTATTTAAATCCCTCCATTGTATATGTCTTGCCTGTACCAGTCTGCCCATATGCCATGATGGTAGCGTTAAAACCCTGAAGAGCAGAGAGCACTGCATGTCTTGCTGTATTATCATATACTTCTTCCTGTGTATTATCTTAATCGTAGACGTAATCAAACGAGAAGGTATGCATTGTGTAACTATTTGGGTTGTTGAGGTATTCTTCAAGATGCTCAGGATCCACTAAATCGATGTTATAATATTCGTAAAGGCAGATTTTTTTGTGATCAGGAGACACTTGAATAGTGGAAATGAATCGTCCATCTATCACTTCTCTCTGCAATGGGGGTCTGACACGGACAACCACTTTAAAATTGTCATTTGAAGTTAATTGCTTTGCCGAATATGAGGACATTGGACTTGAATCGTAAAAGTTAGTTTGAGATGTGGTTTAACTTAAGGATGAAGTGGACATCTTTGGAAAAGAGGTATTCATGATCGTTAAAATTTAAAATATATTAATTAATAAAAATACACAAAAATGAATTTCTTTCATCCACTTCTACAAACTTTGCAATGTAAGGATCTGCATTTTTAATTTTAGTCATGCGTTTCAATCTTAGTGCTGATCGACAACAAACTACTCTTAATCTCCTCAATCCACAGATCAAACTTGAAGAGAATGACCCACTCCTCCCTCCCATCTATTAAATGACGTAATAGGAACTACTACAAAGACACATTGCCGACTCTAAACCTCTTGGTATGCAAATGTAGACTCTTCCCCAACAGCAAGAGCAACCTAAAGCTATCAACAAGAAAATGTATATTGTTTAAATATCTCTTAGAAGCAAAAAAACCAATACTTGTGGTCATCCAGACAAAGAACATTACGCCAAGGGAATGTGCAACAATTGCTATCATCGTTTAGGCAGAAACAAACAGCCTTGGTTATGTTCACACAAAAAACTATATGCATGTAATTATCATCTCAATCCTTTTAGGTGGACTCTGTTAGAATTGCTATATCAATCAATATAATAAAAAACGAAGAGTCGAAAATCAAGATCAACAAGAATCAGAACTCAATAACCACTCCAGCATACCAAAAACAGACAATTGATTTTTTGTTTTTCATCTAATTTGTAATTTTTTTCATATCTTTTCAATTCATTTCTTTATATTTAATCAATAAATAATATTCTTATTCATAATAATATTAATTAAAGAATATTATTATTACACCCTTTTATCTACAATTGATTCTAAACTCTACTTATGTTATTACGATTTAAATGTATGTTTTACACTCATTTTTAGAAATAATAATATTCCTAAAATCTCGTTTCATTTATTGGAATGGATTCTTAAATTAATCAAATGAGCCAAAGAAATTTTCCCACTGCTTACAATACGTTATATTATATTTTTATTAATTCAATAATTACACTTTGAGATTCATTAAATTTTAGTTTGATTATCTTAATAAATTATTTAATTAAATGAGAAATAAAGTTTTATTGTTTTTAACGAATATAAATATTTAAAATAAAAAGATCAACACTTTATGTCGAACAAAAAGAGCATTAAACAAAAAGAAAATATATCTATTGACAGCCGATTGAACCTGTTGGAAAGTAATTTCGTCGATTAATTTTAGCTAATTTGAATAGAGTTTGCATGTAACATGATGCCTTGATGCCCATGGTCAATGAAATCCCTCATGTCTAAAAACTTGAATAACAATTAAAAATACTACTAAAAAAATAAGAGGAACTGGAAAAAATCAGAGACAAATCAAGAGAGACATCAACCAACACAAGTTTCAGTGATTTCAAAAGCAATAGCCAAAACAAGCCATACGAAAAACAGTTGAATGATTTAACATTGAAGATGAACTACTTGGATAATCAATTGCAGGAATTGTAAAAGAAGAGTCAAGGAAGAGTCGAATAGCAATTCAGAATGTTTTCAGATACTCAAGATATCTAGAGATTAGAATAATTTGTAANACTTGAAGAGAATGACCCACTCCTCCCTCCCATCTATTAAATGACGTAATAGGAACTACTACAAAGACACATTGCCGACTCTAAACCTCTTGGTATGCAAATGTAGACTCTTCCCCAACAGCAAGAGCAACCTAAAGCTATCAACAAGAAAATGTATATTGTTTAAATATCTCTTAGAAGCAAAAAAACCAATACTTGTGGTCATCCAGACAAAGAACATTACGCCAAGGGAATGTGCAACAATTGCTATCATCGTTTAGGCAGAAACAAACAGCCTTGGTTATGTTCACACAAAAAACTATATGCATGTAATTATCATCTCAATCCTTTTAGGTGGACTCTGTTAGAATTGCTATATCAATCAATATAATAAAAAACGAAGAGTCGAAAATCAAGATCAACAAGAATCAGAACTCAATAACCACTCCAGCATACCAAAAACAGACAATTGATTTTTTGTTTTTCATCTAATTTGTAATTTTTTTCATATCTTTTCAATTCATTTCTTTATATTTAATCAATAAATAATATTCTTATTCATAATAATATTAATTAAAGAATATTATTATTACACCCTTTTATCTACAATTGATTCTAAACTCTACTTATGTTATTACGATTTAAATGTATGTTTTACACTCATTTTTAGAAATAATAATATTCCTAAAATCTCGTTTCATTTATTGGAATGGATTCTTAAATTAATCAAATGAGCCAAAGAAATTTTCCCACTGCTTACAATACGTTATATTATATTTTTATTAATTCAATAATTACACTTTGAGATTCATTAAATTTTAGTTTGATTATCTTAATAAATTATTTAATTAAATGAGAAATAAAGTTTTATTGTTTTTAACGAATATAAATATTTAAAATAAAAAGATCAACACTTTATGTCGAACAAAAAGAGCATTAAACAAAAAGAAAATATATCTATTGACAGCCGATTGAACCTGTTGGAAAGTAATTTCGTCGATTAATTTTAGCTAATTTGAATAGAGTTTGCATGTAACATGATGCCTTGATGCCCATGGTCAATGAAATCCCTCATGTCTAAAAACTTGAATAACAATTAAAAATACTACTAAAAAAATAAGAGGAACTGGAAAAAATCAGAGACAAATCAAGAGAGACATCAACCAACACAAGTTTCAGTGATTTCAAAAGCAATAGCCAAAACAAGCCATACGAAAAACAGTTGAATGATTTAACATTGAAGATGAACTACTTGGATAATCAATTGCAGGAATTGTAAAAGAAGAGTCAAGGAAGAGTCGAATAGCAATTCAGAATGTTTTCAGATACTCAAGATATCTAGAGATTAGAATAATTTGTAACTGAAGAATTGAATAATTTTAGAAGCGAAGTGCAATTAGAATACAAAAACATATACAAAGTAATACTTTTAAACATATACCAGGAACTCAATGGATTAAGATGCGACCTTGAATATATTATGAATAACACTAAGAAGAATAAGGTCACCTAAAAGATTTAGGCCATGAATGTCAGTCCAGATGATAAACTCTTCGTCATTAATCTTTTGGAATAGGAGACAATCATTGAGGAATTAGATCATTATGAGAATGAAAATACTTTTAGATTGTTATATGAATTGGATTATTTCGAGTAATAAAGGGAATCCATCTCAACATTAGACCCACAGCAAACTCAAAGGGAAAGCTTATATCTAGAAGAAAAATTAATCTCTTTAAAATATTAATTGGCCGCTTCAAAGAGAAAATATTTATTTGAAATTAAGAAAATTGAACATAAATTTCAAGTGATTAATGAGATTATCGAATAGAATCAGAAATACTTCAATTATTCATAATAAATCCACATTTTAACCTAGAGAATGAGTAAGATTGTTACTAGAGTCCATCAAAATATAGAGTGTATATTTTAGAAGATCAGTTCTTTAGACAAGAGATGATAATAGTTAATATATATATCAATATCAGATTAATGAATTAACAAGTTCATTTAACACATTAAATTCATTTTCAATGCTTTTTACTCGATTAGTTTGTTCTTCTAAATGTTCCAGAAGCTATTAATTATAATCATTAGGAAAATCCCTTAATTATTATTCTAATTCATTAATTATACGGTCTCTCTCTTCAATTTATTTTTCCGATTACAACTTATACTCAAGCATCTTTTTATTATTCATATCCAACTCTATCTATACAGTCTTTAATTATTATCTTAATTCCTAATCAACTATGGATTGAATGTCTTATTCTTAAAATAAATCCGATCCCCTTCGATCCATTTATTTTTACAATGTATCAATTAATTATTACTATCCCGACACTAATTCAAGTAATTAATTGAGCGAATTAACAATAGGCATTTCAATTCTTAGTTGATTAAATTATACTACTTATTGATAATACTATTAATTCTAAATTGTTTTAATTCTGTGAATAGCAATTATTGCCCATGAAGCCTTTTTAAAAGAACGATTGCATTTTTTATCAGCAAACTCAAATTGCATATCATTAATTTAATAATTCAGTGTTTTTAGATGATTTTATTATTACAAAAATTCCTCCAAGAATTAAGAGAGTATTAAAATTATCTATTTGAGTTTGCGATCCTAATTTCTTCCTCTTAAAGCAGGTTTATTTTTTTCTTGCTATCTCTCTTTCTAATAATACCTAATTAAAAAAGAATTATACTCTTCTAATTCTAATATTCTTTATTCAAAGAGCATTTTGGTCCTATCATCCATCATATTGGGACTCTAATTATTGGAAATAGATTTATTTGAGAGCATCTGAGTTTATAATTATGTTTATTGGAGATCCTAATACAATGATATAACAATCTTACTTTAAGTTACTCCTTAAGAATCGATTTCTTTTATTGTAGTTCATAGATTTTTTCAGCCATTCTATTGAAGATTTCTGCAAATTCAATAACTTATTGCATTTCAAATGATGAGGGATTGGTCACACTAGTATTTTTGATTTGGCTTAAGAGTGTATTTAGGTCTTTTTGTAAGATGCTAAAGTTTTCCAATTGCTATTAGACTGTCTGAGCTTCTCTTTGATCAAGTATTGTGTGACTGGCTAATAGTTACTCTTCATGTTGGCTTTCATTCTGATCAGCAAGATGGTTCTTAAAATTTTAAACAATTGACTCGTATTTCATTTGCCAATCTTCATTTTATTCAGTGAGAATCATGATTTATTGTTAACACTATTCGTATATCTATTATTTTTCATGATTTGCTTATTCAAATTCTTATTCTAATTATTAGATTTATTCAATCAGTTGAGAATTGGCTGTGGTTAATTCTTTAATTTTGATTTTTCTTTATTTTGATCTCTCTCTGCACTTGTTTGCGTATTGTATTAATTGTTCTTTTTCAGATTAATATTTATTAAAATTATCTAATTGGGATCTCACTTTGTCTTCATATTCCTTTTGGCCTTTGTCAGAGTGGGCCATCTTGTCTTGTTGAATTTGATATTCATTTAATAAAGCTTAGTATTACAATTTTAATTAGGTATTTTATTAAGTGAGCTATGATGATGTAGATATCAATTGTTGAATTCGCTTTTCCAAGGAAGATTACTAGAATGTATTTTGCAAGTAAATTTACTTTGATTTAGAACTCCCTTTCGTAAAATTACAACTTGCCTTCCAAGATCTGCACTTAGGATCTCAAATTGACAACCTCACTATCAAATTACTCTCCAATTCTATTGAATTCATTGAGAGAGGCATAACTCTTGGCATGATCATTTTGTTTGAATGTGGATTGCTAGTTTAGAGTATTTTTGGGCGTGATCATATTAACTTGATTTAGACGCTTCTCGAATTTATCCATAAAAATAAATAAATTATTTGTTAAAGTAAATGAAATAGGAATACTAATTGTAAATTTCACAAATTCCTTCAATATGGTTCACTATTGGAATATTTGTAACTTCAAATTACAACTTCGACATTCAACAATCACATTTGTCTAACTATTTAATTCAATTTGGTTCTCTTCTCCACATTGCTCACATTCATACTCAACATAATTGCATTTCACCGTCATAGTGTCAAAACAGTATTTGAATTGGGATCTCAATGATTAATCATATTCTTCCCTACAATTCATGAGTACTTTGTATGCTTCAATTAAAGATTGAGCTTCCTTGGCATCACCATTTTTATCGGGATGACAAAAGCGAATCTTGTTGAGAAAGGCTTTCCGAATGTTTTCAGCAGAACATTTGTCATCCACCCCTAATAATTCATAATAATTCATTTAATATTAAATCATTTCAGGAATCATTATCATTATCATCATTGTCCTTGTTCTCCTCTTATTGCACTGGTACTTCTTCCTTAGGAGGTTCTGGCTTTCTTACTATGGTCATTTCACCAACACTCCTTATCTATTTAAATCGATAGACTATTTACTCTAATTAATTATTTCACTCGGAGGAATGGGTTGCCTCTGGTCTTCAACTCAAATCCCCATGTACAACTGTTCACCAATCTTTAAGCAACATTAGTAAGATGGTTTATCAATTAAGATTCCACAGTTTCAAAGGAATCACTCATATCAAGTATTATTGGTTCGAGGATCAGGGAATTGAATTAAGATTTAGCGTAATCGGAAGGTTCTTCAAGTGGTCTGGATGAGGGCAGAGCAGAATCAGTAACATTAGGTTCTGTGGGCATTTTTTTTTATTGGGGAATTTTTGATTTAGTAATTACTATATATTAAGGGAAATAATTTACTCATTTATAATTCTTGATTGGTTAAGGAGGTGTCTCTTTCTTTCTCTTTGTCCTAAATGGCTTAGATAAAATCTCTATCTCTCTCAAGTGTAAACTCGTTCATCTCAATCAGGAATTATGAAAGCTTCTCATAAAAGGGTTCGATTTCTTAAGCGAGCATACCCTTAGTGGCAGCTTGTGTGTTTTCTATGTACCAACCGCCAAATTATTTAAATCGCTTCAGCAATGTGAAACAACTCATAAACACTGTTTAAGGTGCTTCAGCTAATTCTGGATCGTCAACTTATTTCACAAGTTCTTCTAATTTAAATGCCTTATTTACATTGGTTTGAGCAAACGGAATACAATATTATGCATCATACAAACCAAATCTAGCATTTTGCACCCATTCCAAAGCCTTAATGTTATTTTATAAATTTGGCAATAGCAATCCAAAAACTATTGCTATGATTTCGGAATCCAATTCTTGCAACCTTAATAACAATGCCTCATCATCAGTTTATTTAATTGGTAATCTAAATTTTTTCCATTTAAATACTTTTCCATAATTTTTGGATTCCTGATTTACAATCTCATATGTTCCATCCTTCCTTAACACATATGCAACTAGTTGTAATCGTTTATCACTCGTTAAGTAAAATTAATCATGGGCCATTGAAAATGCGAATCTAGTAAAATTATTCACTGATGCTCCAAAGTATCCTTCTTACAAATCAGGATATTCAGCTCGTTTTTGATTTGCAAAGTCTTCCTCATTTATTTCATTATTCTCAGCCTTTTATTCCAACTCAGCCACTCTCTGATCGTAAGTCCTCTTCCACTCATCAAATGACCCGTCCAAGAATTTAGGCAATGTCATTGAGACAACACTCTAAAGAGGAACCAAATCCTAATAGAAGATACGGATGGCTCTTTTGTTTGAATAATTGATCATTCTTAATGCCTACCTATCCTTTTTCTTTTGTATTTACTAATCAAATGGCTTTCTGACTTTAGGAATTTGTTCAAAATTAGTAACATTAAATGCTGTTTTCATTGAATTATTAAGATCAACCAGTTTGATGACTTCTTCTTGAGTCTTCCCAACTAAATAGTCCATGAACTTTGTTTATAATTGATTCATGAATTCATTCGGATAAAATCCACTTGAGACTACTTATTGCATTATCTATCCTTACAAAGGCTTCAAATATTCTTTGGCTATTGCATGAGCTTGAGCCTTAAAGATGACCTTTTGCATCCTCTCCTATTTCTAAGAATACTTTTTCAACACTTCAGTCTTTTAATCAATCAATTGTTTTTCTCTCTCCACTGTGACTTGCTATTTATTTTTCTCATTAACTCTTCTCTTCTCGAATGCCTCCTTAAATCTATACATAGCCATGAATTCCTCTTCTTATTCTATTTCTAAGCAGGCCTATTCCAAAGTCTTAGTGCAAATAACATTCAGAATTGGAGTCACTTCTCTATCGAAATCGAATAGTTCATAATCCTCTACTTAAGTGGCAGCATCTATTCCTGTTTTTTTGGGAATGAAAGGAGGATCCTCTGGTTTCTTTTACAATTTATCAGTTTGAGTGGATAGAGTGTTTTTTTATTATTCACATTGAGCTAGAGTGTCTGTTAAAAAGAATTCCAAATTAACTTGTATTCTTGGATTGGCAGTGGCTTTGATATCATAAGTATCTAAGGATTGAATGAGAAATTACCTTCTTTTTTTAGTTTCCTTTTAAAATTATTCAATTATGCTGACATATTCTCTACTTTAATACGCTCTTTTTCCAAACGTATATATTCTTATTCTTATTCCATAGGAGTACGTTACTTGATTTTCTACAATTTTTATACATACATACGTGATCCTTCATTAAATTTTGAAAAGTCTGCATCGGCTTTGATATTTGATTTTATTCGTTTATTCTATATTTTCCTCTACTTGGTACTACTCTTGGTTCTGCTGAGAAGTTCTATTGTGTTGGTTATACCTATTAACTTAACAAGGTGAATAATTATGGCAATCCATCCCCATTTATCGCAGAAATTGGCAGGATTGGCACTTCCCCAACACCCAAGAAGTTTCTCAATTCTCCTTCTTCAATAGTCTGAATGTCTGCTTTTGTTTGCAAGATAATTAATTATTCCTTGCCATTTATTTACTCTAATGCTGCCTTACTATGATGCAACTGTTGCATGTTGCTCCCATCCAAACAGAAGATCATCACATCTGAATTTGGCATATCTTCATTGACTTCCAAAGGTATATTGTTTATTTGATGCTGATCATTCAACACCTTAGCTAATGTGGTCTTTCCACTACCCTCCAAACCTACTAATGAAATTTTATATGACATTAATAAATAAATATTTTTTCAAATATCATTGTTACTCTAATTCAGAGAGTTAAATCTTAGGTCTTAGTTCAATACTTTCAGTATTAGAATTCAAATCTATCTAATGCTTCTCCATGTATTCTGCAAATTCAGCATACTAGTGTAGATTATCCAATTTGTTTTCGAATTATTAAAATTATTAGTCATCCTTCTCCAAAAGACTCAAAATTATCTTCAAATCAGGTACTATTTGAATCAATGTCTAAGTGAGATTGGAATTCCCATGATTGTATAGATACTCGTATTTTGAAATCAATTTAATCAAACATTGTTAAGTTGGGAAGTTCTGAAGGTAGAACTTAATTACTCTGGTAACCTCTTCCAGTAACTCATTCTGTTGAGTTTCTATCAACTTTTCAAAGTACGGCAATTAACTCTCTATGAAATTGGCATCTATTTATCCAGCACCGTATGTGAATTGACATAACTCATACAAATAGCTTATGTCCACCTAATGGTTGAATTGCAATTGTTGGTTTGTGCCTTTGTTGTAATACTTCTAATTCTAAATTTATTGTCCAATATAAAATATTAATTTCACTGGAACCTTCTTTTATGATATGATATTGAAAAGAGTAACAGCATATTCCTCTTTGTTTGCGATCATGTCTATTAAATACGCTATAAAGTGATCATCAATAACATCTTATTTCTATAGAATGTATAGGATTAAGTCCAAATCGGATTCATCAATCTCTTTCGTCTAAACACAATCATACAGGATTGTCGAGATTAACTGAGAAGGTAGACATTAAGTTAATAGACTTAACAATTGATCCATTCCGACCTTATTTGCTATTGTTTAGAGATAATGCAGCAGCAATTCATTGTGATTCTTCAGTTGTATCATCTTCAACATATAATCGAATTAGAAGTAGTTTGATCTTTCCTATATCAAAATAATTAACGAACATATTAATTCAACTGTGTGTTGCTACTCAATATCATTCATAAGTTCTTGATACAGAAACTACAATACCAAATCAAATTACAATGCATTATAATGAATATTACATAATTAGATGATAAGTTAATAGCATTTGCAAGAAAACAGACTAAAGAGAAGTACCTCAATTTGCTACAATTTCTCATTCAATAACAACTATTTCATTAGCTATTCTAATTATTCATTCGACTCCTTGATCTTCAAATAGTATTGAATATACTTTTGCCAAGTGCTTGTAGATATATCATTCAATTAATATAATAGCTACGTCACAAACGCAATCTGATTCTGCTCAATCAAGTGAATTATCATTGAGTTCCTAACATCAGAATCCATAACTTATATGTAATTGTAATAAGTTTGGCTAACTTATTCAAACTCTATCTTACTTAATAGATTCTTCATACACTTTTTAATTTGTTTTTATAATAGCAATTGAGGTTTCTGCATCTATTAGGATAACCGTAAATTGAATTCTGCAATAAATTTAAGAATCTATTTATTATCTGAGTACTCCTAATAAATATTTTCTAATTAAATGAAATGTCCAACCACTTCATGTATCTACTTCAACTTGTGGGGAATGTTGATGTTATCTATCTATGTTTGCTTTGTTAATTCAGTGTAAAATGCTACAACTTCATTTTTATACTTCTCATTCCCCAGATATTCAATGAAAGCATCTGTGCAATTCACTATTGTCTAGTAAGAAAGTTATTTTTATATAGAATGGCACTCGGTAAACAAGTGTTTCTTGAGTGTATCGAGAAAATCAAAAAAGTAACAGCTATTCCCCAACAATAGGATTTCAATCAACTTGAAAATACTTTACACTATATTAGCATGAATTGATTACATTTCTGTATTGATTAAGTTGGTTTATTGAGGTTACTCTTTAGCAAAGCACTTAAGTTAGAATTAATTAATTCTGCTATTTTGATGTCCAGCAATATCTTCAACTTTTAGAACTCCTCTAAAATCAGACTCAATGCCCTGAGTGCATAAGCATCATCAAAATCTGTGTCTAAAGAACCATCTGCTATTCTCATAAAAAAATTTAATATGGCCAAAATATTTTTTTCCGTCTCTTGCTTATTCATCAAATAACCTTTGCATGATTACCCAATCTGAGTAAGCACTTCATCGTTCAATACTTGTATGTTCACAATAATTATTTTATTATTTGATAATTACTTTATTCTATAACATATTCTTAGGAATCTATATGTGTATGGTAAATTTTATATTGAAACATTTTCCTTAAGTGTATGCAATAACTAAATGATTTAAGCATGGTAGCTATTCTATTTTTGGTTTCTTTCTATCAATCTATTTTCAATCTATATAAATTTTCTTACAATATAATATGCTCATCTAAGTTATTTAACTTATTTAAATGCTGTATTTAGATCAACAATTAAAGAATGACCTTCAAATCTTGTTCCTTGGTATTGTTGATCAGTTTTATGGTGTGATTTTCAAGTATTTCCTTGCTCACTTCTGGTTTCTCTAAATCTGCAATCATCTCGCGAATAAGCTTAAATTTTTTTCTATATAACTTACTCCATTTAATGATTTATTTTTAGTTTTTATATTTTTTAATTGGTTAACAATAGCATTAACTTTCATTATTTAATTTATTAAGAACTTGGTATTTTTCCTAAAAATTTTATATAATTATTCTTATTCATAACATAAACAACTAATTATCAATAAGAAAATAATTATAACTTTGTTTCTCTATTGCTAGTAAATGAATGAAGCTATATAACCAACTAAGTTTACTGATAATTTTTATTGATAACAAAACTTTTTTAAAAAATAAAGCATTGTAAAAAGTGAGATAGATAAAAAAGATATAATCAATATTAGAAAAAGATGATATTATTATTTTATGCTATTCAAATTATCATATATTTCTTAGGAGCATATAAATAAAAACTATGATTTTTTAATTAGAGTAATTTTTAGTGCAATTAAATTTATATTAAACAAACAAATTGGTATAGACTTTATTTCCATATTTATTTTAATTCATTTTTAAGCGCAAAAAAAAGAAAGAATTCAGTTTTCACCTGAATTGGAAAAATATTATATTTTATATTAAAGTTGTAAAATTTGGTTTTTATTTTGATATTTATTTGATAATCAAATCTGTTGATATGAAACAATTTAAATGTTCTCTTATTATTTTAGATTAATTTTCTAATAATTTTCTTTCAATCTTATAGCTTTATTATTTTACAATAGTAGAAGTTCTTAATCTAGAATATTTGTAAATTTCTGATGTAAAGAATCGATTTTTATTTAATAATAGAGCGAATTGAGGTCGTCTATTTTTTAACTCTCAACATATAAATCTACATTATTGAGTTTGATTAATGTATGCTCTTAATCGTTCTCTTCAAAAAATTACAAGAACTTATGCATGGATTATTTTACCTTATTTAATTCATCTGATAATTTAAGATATTCCTATTCATTTTAATTTAAATTGATTTCTTTGAATAAGCCTTACTCAAAAAGCAAATTTGCTTATTCAGTCATCTTGCTTATACCTCCTTATTTAAGATCGTCAAAGGCTTTTTGATAGGCGCTCTTTTTCTCCAAAAGGTAATTTTTAAAATTATCAATCCCATTATGCAATTGTTCTTCAATTTGAGTTAATTACCAAGTGATAATTTATTTTATATGTTTAAATTATTCCTAAGCTTTTTATTAAATAACTTGTATCAATTAATCGTCTTTTTCTAGGTTTTATTAATTTTTTAGTATTAAAAATAATGCTTCTGGAATGTCGAATAGATTGTGTCCTTTATGTTCTCTAGCACAATCTTAACACAACAATATTTCATTCAATTCTTTGCACTCCTCTTCAGCACATATTTTTTCAATTGGCTTTTCATGCATTTAACATAACCTTTCTAAACTCTCAAAATTAGGTATGTTTGTATTTTTGTTTTAAATTACTAATAGATTCTAGTTAATCTAAGATAAACAACAATAATTACCAATTATTTATTTTTCTGTTTCTCCTTTTTCAAACTTTCATCAAAAGGTTAAATTAGAAATTCATTAGACTTTTCTTAGATTGTAATCATATTGTGAGTTTTTGAGCTTATTTCCATATCTTTAATCTAAGAATTAGAAATTATTTTAATGTTCTCTAATATTTATGAAGTCTATGTATTTGAAAGTTCACCTGTTTTCAAAATGACTGAAGAGTATTAATACTCTTTTGTTTATTATATAACTTCACTAGTAGGCAGGATAACGCTTTCCACTTAAAAAGGTTGTTTATAATTATAATGTTTATGGCTCTAATGATATGTATCTGCTGATTTATAGATGTCTGGGCCACTATCGTAACCTATTTAATTATTAGCTTATCCAAAAACTGCAGTTTCTTTATAGATTGGTTAATAATTATTTTATAGATTCTAGTGGTAAGTAGTAAAATTTTATTCTGGAATATATTGTTAATGTTAGGGATTTATAACCTAATATTATGGACTAATTAATTGAGGATTAGCAGGTGGAGGCATTGGAATAGTTGAATAGTATCCACTGTTCTGAGGTATTTACACTTGATTTTATTACATGTCTTAACTACATGGCTAAATTATCATGCATTTTGCTTACCTAATTAATTGAAGAATATTGGTTTTATGATCCATGGTTAGGTGGAGTTGACTAACCAAATTTTTGTCTCACATTCATTATAATTTACTATCTTATTTAATTTTCAATATTTAAAAACTATAGAATAATTTATAAACTACGTATTAGCACAAAAAGATTGAATTGTTGAAATTTCAACGACCAGAGCAATAAAATAAGATATATTCAATAATATATATATAGATATTGAATAATTATTTGATATATTTCTATTTTCTTAATAATAATTTTAAAAACTTAGAATTATAAATATAAAAATTCAGATTAGCTATCAGTTACAAATATTTTTCATTTTGATTTACTTTTAATTTAAAATTTACAGTCATTTGTGATTCCCAATTGATGTAAAGGTCGGACTTAGAGATTTTCTATAATATGTTCTCAATACTAAGCTCAAATAAGCAATTAAATCAAACTTAAAATCTTCAGTTCTCTTCTTTATTGAGCAATTGCCACAATTTTTATTTTTCAAAACTTTTTTTAAACATCAAACTGCTATTTACTAATTTAATATTAATTTATAAAAAAGATATTTAGCATAGTATTCAAGTGATTATAAATTTTAATTATTATTCAAAAAATAGTTCGTACAAATAGAATATGTAAAATATAAGATATCACAAATAATTTAAAAAAAAGAATGTAATTACATTTTTTGAAGAATATAAATTTAATTCTTAATTGAAATGAATTTTATTTGATAATTTAATCAATTTTATACTATTTGAGACAATTCCAAATTAAATGGTTCTTTTTAACTATTTAAAGAAAATTCATCATTTTCTTTATTTCTTCTTTTGAGTTTAACAAGAGTTTGAACCTTTTCAACTGCAGTTTCAAGTAGAGTATCTACATCAGTAATTTTTTTTGTATCACAAAATGGATCAATTGATTTTATTATTCTATTTAATAATCTTCTATATGTTTCATCTAAATTATATTTTTAATTTACCTTTCATTTTAAGTAACTACGATTTTATCTAAGCATCATCCATTTACAACTTCATTTTTTATATTTCTTCATTTCTTTCTTTTAATAATTTATTGATCTCACTCATTTTTGTATTATGTTCTAAAATAATAAAATATTTTTATACCTTAATGTTTTTAATGATATTGTTTAACTGTCTATGCAAATTGGTGTTCTTTTTCATTCTAATTTTTTTTTAACTATTTTATTTCCTCCTTCAAGTTTTAATTTTATGTCTATAATTTTGTTAATTTATTTTCGTTTTCTACCATTGATTACTCTAAGAAGTGGGAATTATCACTCAATTATTAATTAATCACATTTTTGTCTGATTCTATTTAATGATATGATTATTCTAATTGAGTATATTGATGTTATAATTAGGATATTTATTAATTAAAAGTTTCATTTAATTTCTGTAATTCTTAATTTTCAAGTTCCTTTTATTTACTTACACAAATAGATTCACTTAATTAATTTTAAAGTCTTCTATTCTCTTAAGTCAAACCTGAATAATTATTTTCAATCAATTTTTATTGCTATTCAAGTGTTTTATTGGATTATTATAATTAACTATTTGCATGTAGAGTATTCTAAAGTTGTACTACAAGATCCTCCTTCTATTTTTATACAGTCTCTGCTTAAACTCTTGATTCATCCAAATTATTGTTTAAAATTTAGACTTTTTATTAATATTATTGCAATTCTTATTGAGTTTAATTAAGTATAGATAATTACAATTGCTAATCATTAAGTTATTATTCATATTACATAATAATTAAATTAGATTAGTTTAATTTATCTTCAAATTATTTTAGTTTTTATTTATTTTATTGAATAGCTTCATCTAAATTCTATTTTTCAATTTATTATTGTTCTAGTTAAGCGTCATTTTATTAACACACTTAATTAAGATTACTTAATTGCTTTTTCTATTTTGCATTTGTTTCAAGTAGATTCTTATTTAATTCTTCAAGTTCATTTACTTAATCTTCTAGAATTTTAATTTTTTAATGGGATAGAATCTCTTTTTACATAATTTATGATAGTTTTCCTTATAAATCAGCATAATCTTTTTATTAAGTAGCAATCTACTCTAACAATTCATTTTACTTTGTATTAAATTATTGAACCTATTCATTTTATCTGGCACTAAACTATTAATAAGTTTATGCTTATTAGTTGCAATACATCTTTAATTATTCCTCTTAAACTAAAGTTAAGTCTTTTAATCTTTTAAGTTCTAAATCATTAAGCTTTATCTAATCCTTCAAAGATAGTGACTCAGCATGCAATGACTCAATTTCCTCTTTAAGTTCATGATTCTTTTCAGATGTAATGACTAATTAGGAGTCTGATTTCTTTAATTTTTATTTTAGAGTATCCAATTCTTCTTCTAACTTGTAGATTTGGTTTAATTGTGCAAAAATGTCATCATCCTTTTGTTGTTTCAATTTTTCTAACTTTTATTCCTCTTCTTTAATTTTATTGTTTAAATCGTTAATAGTAACTTTAGATTACGATAACTGATTTTGTAGTTGTTAGATAATCTATTCATTTTGATTATTTTCCAATTCTGAAAGATATTATTAACATTGTGATGTCAATAGTGTGATTTATTTCTTTTATTATTGTATTGTTTCATAGTATGAGTTTTTAGTTTATTCAAGTTCAGTTTAACTATCCTCAAATTGCTAGATTTTTTGATGCAATTAAGCATCCTTTTAAATAAATGTAGTAAGTTTTCCTTATAATTCTGCTTTTTCATTTTCTTACTACGCAATTTATGATAATAATTCATTTTGTTTCTAATTAAACTGTTGTGTCAATTCATTTTATCTTTACGTAAATTGCAATAGAGTCTATGTTTGTTGAGTACAATATTAGTTCAGTTATTCTTCTTAAAATGCACATAAATCTTTTAATCTCTTAATTTCAGCTTCATTTAATTTGATTTAATCTTTATTCTAGATTTACGAGGTGTTGAGAGATTCAATTTCAAATTTTTGTTCTTAGTTTTTTTCAATTAATAGACCTATTTAAGATTCTTGTTTCTTGAGTTTCAATTTGAGGGAATCGTACTCTTCTTCTAATTTATCAGTTTAACTTAATTGATTTTATATTTCTTAATCTTTATCTGATTTTAATTATTCATAATGAGTTTCTCCTTCTCTGATCTTCAAATTGAGTTAATTGATGGTTTGTTACGAGGAACTAATTACATTTTATAGTTCTTCAATTAATTGGATGTTTTAACAATTTAGTTCTTCTTGTTGGTTTTTTAATGCTTAATTTTCTGTTTAAAATGTTTGTAATTATTGATTCAATTGCAATAGTTCATCATCTTTCCTGTTTAAAATATCATTCAATTTTTTCAAACATACTTTTCTGTGTTTGCATTTTTCATTCAAGTTAACTATTTCCTATTACAAAGAATTAATCTAATCCTTGTATTAGTTGAGATGTTCGATATTGTCGAAAACCTTTCTGTTTACAAGGTCGCTGACACTTTCATGATCATTTTTGAATTTCCTTAAATGATATTGTAAATGAGGATCAATTAAGTTCTTCTCTCGAACAGTTTCAACAAAGTCCCAACTGTTTTTGAGAAGTGATCTGATGGTTTGACTGAGCAATTAAGAATTCTTAGAAGTGAATGACATTTCATCCTAAAGAAAAGAGGATTTTATCTTTCTATCTGGAGATAATCTAATTTGGGCAGCATTCAGGGATATAAGTCTTTAGTCAGATTCAGTATGTTGGAGTCTTGGTGACAACAAGTATTTTGCAAAGAATGTTTCACTGTCTATCATTTATATTTAAATTTATAACGACAACTTTTAATTTTATGCTTTCTCATTTTAGAATAATGAGCAATCAAGAAATTAGTTTTACACTCAAACACTTATACAAGATGATTAGTAATGTAAAATATTAATCCAAAATTTGAATAAAAAGCATCTCATTTTGGTTTGACCTGCTAAATCTTCGCACTTAACCACTCGAGACCTTAATCCAAACCAACTCCAGTCTTAGCACTTCCTCCAAAGCATTAAGAAGGATTCTTGTACTACTTCAATTCCAAATAATCAATAAAAAATTATGGATTTTGTGCATCTGGAGAATCCTATTTATTAGCATACACAAGAATCGGCAGGTCTTTACTGAATCCTGGAGTCTCCAACAGCAATTTGAATTCATCAAGGGCTATGCCAAATCGGATTTTATCAGATGAATCTATTACAAAAATAAGACCATCAATCTATCTATATCAATCTTCTAATACTTTTGTTGCGTACTATTCCCACATCCCTCTATATTAATTCTGCCCACTCATATCAGAGAATTAAAAGTTCAAGTTAAATTTCTCTACAGAATCCTTATTAAAACCAACTGTGGGTGCCACTGTTGCATTTTTCTCATTTTTCAGAGCATTTATGATACTTGTTTTCCCAGAATTATCCAAACCGACTACCAATACTTAAACTTTCCTTTTTCCAAAAGCTCCTCCCATTATTAATCAAGAAATAATTTTAATAACCAATTAAAATAACCTAGAAAACATTCAAGTTCTATTTGTCTATGATAAACAATATAATATATGATAAGAACTACTATCTAAAAGATTAGTATAAGATTATAAAAGCATCATTATTATTAAATTAATTAAAAAAATAATACTACTTCATTAATGTTTAATTGACTATGAGTGAATTCTAAATTGTTAGTAATTTACAAATTATATTGATGGCTGTTGGAATCTCTCTGCTATTAGTCTTCTGTTCAATTTATAAAAGTCTAATACTGGCTATGCAGTATCAAAACTATGTTTTCTCTTTTTCAATATGATATCATTCAATGTCTTGCATTTAGGTTGTGTATCCTATCATCTCAAATGTAAATATTTACTCTTTTTAGTTGTAACAATTATTCTATGTACTATTAATCATCTAAGTGTTCGTCTTCGTATGTGAATACTGACTTTTTTTATTAATCAGTTTTTATCTCTGTGCTTTGGTCTAAAAAAAATACTTGTTTCTTCAATTTCCTATTTTGCTGTTATAACTGTTCAATTTATACTTTTTACTACTTTAGCAAGACTTCCAAATGATATTAAAAAAAGATACTTTCTATTTAATATTTGCTTCAAATTTTTGTTTCTCATTGTTTTCAAAATTCAAAAATAAGTTCATTGATTGTGGCAAGCTAGGTTTGTAAAGTTAATCAATGGGGAAATCATCGAGTGCAGCTTATTTTGCAAATTCGCTATCGTATAATTCCAAATCTACAAAGTAGAACAGCAATTAAGATAATTTTTGAGATAAATATAAATTTCTTGTTTTTAACCCTTCTATTTCAACAATTAAATCTTATGTAACGTTGATCTCCTCTTGATGCTCCGTGTTGATCTGTTGAATTTCCTTTTAATCCTTTTAGGTTTCAACCAATAAAGATTTCTGCATTATTGTAGCTTGTTGTCTTAAAATCAGTTCTTATTCGACCATTATATCATGTTTTTCAGCATTTTTTTTTTCCAGTTAGAGTAATTGAAGATTGTATTTAAGTATATTGTTATTTTCTTCAAGGACTTGAGTGGCAAGCTTTTCTTTGATTGATTACAACTCTTTATCTATGATGGATAGGAGTTTAGCCTTTTATTTGATTTATTCTCGCTCAAATTCAAATTTGATAGATTTACTCAATCGACCCGATTCCATAATTAATATAAATTATGGTAAAAAAAATTGAGGATTCTTTTAATCATGCCTAAAAACTATATGAGTATTAGGAGAAGAAAATAAGGAGGGATAAGCCAGCCTCTGATACATAATTGATGCAGAAATTACTTCATTCAGGAACCATTGCAGATAAAATATCGGCCTTGTCAATATCAATCAAAGAAAACCCAGATCATGCATTAGGCTCCTTAAATAAGCTATTAGAAATTGTATACCCGTTTATAATATGTTTAGGCTGCATTACCTTCAAGGGAGAAAAGCTTAAAAGCCTTATTTTAACTAAAGGATTTATTTGTTCATTTAATTTTAAAGAGAGGTGTTCCATGCAATTTTGAAGAATCCAACCTAACCGATGAATTATAGAAATATTATTGGCATGGAATTAACTAAGTGTTAATAAAGACCTGTGAAGTTCTCATCAAGGCTTCCGAAGATGTTTTACCATATGTGCGAAGACAAATTATTTTAATGATGCTTGAATTGCATTGTGCTCATCCAATCTATACAAAGGAATTAGTCAAGGAACTTGTCAATAAATTCGGTGACAAAGAGAAAACTTTAGTCACTTTACTGACAAAGAAGCTTTCAGGAGAATTATCAGTAATATTTCTTATTAATAATAGAAAAAACCTGCATTAACTTATCCATTCTTAAAAGAGGCTTATGGATTCATGTATCGACCCAATTTATCTCAAGAAGCTTAATACTATTGCCTTAATTTTATTAACACCATTAATTTATAAACTCAAGAAACCAGCACTGTAGCTTATATGCTTAAAATTTTCTTCATCTTTTTCAAAAAGATCATGAAGATTCCTCAAGCTGATTAAAAATGCTCTAAATTATTTAGTCAGATTTTAAAAGGAATTAACAAGACTCTCCCATATGGACAATCATTCTTAGATTAATTAAAAGAATTATATAAGGAAAATGAAAAACTCATATATAAACTAATTGCAACATCAGACAACTTTAAAATAAAGATCTAAACCCTCTATTTTGTGTATTAAATATCAGATCTCAATGCTCACTTTTATAGAAGTCTTTATGAGATTGTATAATTATTATAATACATTTTTAGTTATTATCCTAGGAAATTCAAAACACGAGCTTAGCCGAGTTATTCTTTGATTTGTTATTTTTGTCTATAAAACAAGATAATGAAATTGTGAGATAAAAAGCAATCATCAAGAGATTACTATAAGTATCAATGCATTCTAATCTATCATTTACAATTACAGCATTGATTTGTGTTCAAAAGCTGTGCATAGAATTACCATAATTGTTGGAAGAGGCCAATGAAGAATTGGAGTATTAATATTACAAAAGAGATCCATTATTTTCTGGAGCCTCATCTTTTTTGAATGAAATCCGAGCATTTACTTCACATTACCATAATAAAGCGCAATAGATTGCTAAATAGATTTTGGATAAAGATCAAAATATTTCATAGAAGGTCAATCCTCTTTTGGAATATTCATAAAGTGCCTTTTTGGCTAAATTTGTAGAAGCAAAAAATAGAGTCACAAATAGAATATCTAATTTATCAGGATCTGTGATTAATGAAGAATAATTTAAATTAAGATATGAAAAATAAAGATAATAGGACAATTAACTTAAATAGCAAAGCAAACCTTAAAGAAAAAGTAGCATAACAAGTGAAGATGCATTTGCAGATGAATTGTTTGAGAAAGAATTACAAAAAGGAAACTTTTCAGATGAGGATGAAATAGATTTGAGTATGGATGAAGATGAAGATGAATTAGATTTAAATGAAGATGAAACCTAAAATGAAAACTAACCAAAATAAATTCCAGTGATTATGAGAAAGATTTATAAAAGACATAAATTGTTAAAAAAATGAATGATTTATTGTTATTTAGAAATTGTTAATATAAATTTAATAATATTATTAATTTTTTAGTTCATTACCTCAATTTATAGTTAGAATTTCATAGTTTTGTTTGAATGTGAATATATTTAGATAATTTTGAATAGATCATAATCGTTTAAATGGCATAAATGTATCCAAATGTCTTTTAGTTGTTCTTGGACTGAAGAGATGTCTATGATAATTAACTTGAGTTGGTATTAATTAATTCTTAGAATTATAGAAATGATCTAAATTATGAATGGTTTATTTTTCAACACTTTAGTTTTTCGAGAGTGAAGTGTGTTGTCTGAATTTCTTTTGTTTAGAATGATTTAATTCAAAAAATGGAACAAATGGCTCAGAAATGAGTTTTTTATGCTTGGGTGAAAGAACTCTATATTAAAGTTATTATACCTCTTTGTAGCAAATGCATAGCTTAGAAAAGACTCATAATCTTTGTCTCCCTTGTATCTTTCCTCAATTGATTACGGAGACACATTTTGTTTTTTCCTATCATGAAGAGACATTCGATCACTCAACAATCTCTTTAATCTAGATTAATGAAACTCTTTCTCTGCTTGATTATTCTCATTTTGTTAATCAAATTATAAGACTATATTGACAGGAATCAAATATAATTCACATTAGCATGATTTTGAAATGGCTCTGTACTATCGAAATTATTATTGCCCAATATCTTAATGTCCAAATACACAACCCACTTATAATAGAGAAATTGATATTTGTTTAGTCTTATTTACTACCTTAAGCAATTCAACTTCTCCTGACTTTATGAAGTAAATATACTCTGGTATTGAGTTTTCATAATATATCACTGAAAATATAGAAAACTTTTAGACTATAATGTGTTCGATCATTCCTTTTAATTTACCATCAGATAATTATCTAAACAGTGAATAATTTCTCAACAATTGAATCTTTTCATTTCTTACTTATTAATGATATTGCTATAGAATATTTTAAAAGTCATTGTTTGTTAGTGTTAAGAGTAAACAATCAGTCACACATAGGACTGTTGCTGTTCTCCTTACATGACCTATTAATGCTATTTCTCCAAATTGATCACCTTATTGACACATATTTACAATCTTCAAGCTGGGAAATCTCTTTTTAATTAATTGATCCAATGCTTTATCAACTTAAAAGTTATTTGGATTATGATTATATTCATCTATAATTGCATCTTAATCAAACTGTTTTAGGTTCTTCATTCCCAAAAAGTTTGAATATGCCTATTATATGATAATATCTTTCAATGAGTCATTTGAAGATTTTGGACTCCCTTAAACATCACTTTAATGATATTCATCCAAAATCTATTTATGACTTATCATTCTATTTTTCGGACATAAGATCGCAACTTTCCCCTACATTATAATATAAAACAACTCAACGTTATTAGATCCTAAATAATTATTGCAATGTCTTTACCATAATGAAATAAAACATCTTCTTACTTTGCTTCAATTAAATTTAACTTTTTCAACATTTGATAATACAAAATGCTGTCAAATATTTCTCTTTTCTCTTTAAAAAACCTAAGATCTGCCACTATTTTACTAATATATTCAACACTTTCCTTCTTTTTCTATTTCTAACAAAATACTTATTTTAAGTGTTCATATAACATTATTAATATAAATATTTATATTTATTTACAAGACAAAATGTATTACACAAATATATATCATCAATAGGTAAAGAGAAATATCAAATATTTTGAATAAATAATTGCTTTTACATCTCTCTCATATTTTAGAAAAGGAGTTAAAAGAAATCAATGAAGTATTTTAAATTTCCTCTTAAAATATAAGCTGATTACTTCTTTTTCAGAACATCCACAAAAGTTCTTCAAAATTATATTATATTTGATATAAAATTATTTACTAAAATTTATAATTTTTATTTCTATTTTAAGTGTCATATATTATATTTTTAGATTAATATTTTATTGCTTTCAGTGAACCTTAATGAACTTCAAGGAATTATGTTATCAGAATGTATTGCTTCTCTAATCTCAAATGTTCACCATTTAATACGAATAATAGAACATTACTCTTTTAGGGGATATTTATCTTTTTTATTTTATTTATCAATACACCAAGTGAATTTCTATATTATAAATTATTAAGATATTTAAATCACCATTCCCTAATTCCATACCAACATTACAATAAATTCTTATAGTTGTTTTTGTCTAATAGCAACATTTTTAGTCTCAAGAACATTATTTTAATATTCTGTAACTCTTCCATCTCCTAATTTGTTATAATGTAGTTTAAGGTTAAACATTGCATGATGATTTATTGTAATATCTTAAATATATTGCATTTCAATAGATTTTTTTGTTTTATGTATTTATACAAGTGCACAACTAAAATTATATATAAAAATAATTATTATGAAAGCCTTAAAACCTTGGAAATACCCTAATTCGGTTGAGATTTCGGAAGCCAACCACTTGATACTAAAAAGATTGGCGTAAATAGACAGAAGACCTTTCTATAACTTCAAGGATTAAATGAAGGAATTTCGCAAGCATATCGAAATAGTTGAGAATCGAAAAAAATGGTTTGCTATATCTAGAAGTTATTCTCCAGTTCCATATCGCAGAAGGAAGTTGTGACTATTATTAGATATTTTTTTTTTATAAATAACAAGTAATTAAGATCATATTAAACTGAGGTAATCTTTTTATTAAGTCCATTTGGCCATAATTTGCAACTAAAATAGATAATGAGAATAGATGTTACCCTTCTAACTTTAGTCAAGAGATTTTTAGCCTTTTCATTAGATTCTAAGACAGTTTTCAAATCAGTAATAGCAGTACTCCAAGGATATGCACCGTGAGCCAATAGAATATGAGTGATTTCCAAATGGTTTTCCTCAATAGATAATATTAATGGTGTTCTGTATAAGATATCAACTCCATCAACATCGGAATGGTATTACAAAAGCAATTCTACTAGTTGTACATAACCTTTTTTACAGGCCCAGTGAAGAGCAGTCATATTATAAAAATCGAAATCAAAAACAAGATAAGGATTGATTGATAGAAAGTTAGAGACTTCATCTATTTGATTCTTTTTGGCTGCATGAATAAATTGTTTTGAAAGTGGTTTCTCATATGGTTTCTTTGAAAATATCTTATTTTGCATCACATATTTAATAGTCAGGCCCAATTTCTTGATCTTGTTAATGGCTCTCAACAGTAATTATCGAAGCTGTTTCTTTGACCGAGGAGGATAAGGTAATACACTTTTAGGTACTATCGGTTTTACATATGTTTAGGATGGCAAAGTGTTAAAGTTCGTGTCTTCCTTGGTTTGTCTTGGTGATTCATCCATTTGCATAGGCGAAAAGTTCAATTTCTTTAACATCCCATAAACATCCTTATCACAATAGTCACTCCTATACATTCTGAAAGTTTTTTGACATGAAGGTTTGTATTGGGAAGTAGAATGTTTACTGGGTTCTGTTACATTACGAATAGGTAAGATATTCATTGTCTTTTTATTAATGTTTATTTATTATTTAGTATTTGCCCTCTTTCTTGGGTTTTGAATGATCACTGAAGGAGGATGCACTTTTATTTCTGTACTACTCTGCAGTTTGACTCCATAATTTACGATATTCTTCAAAGAATGATTCCTAAGAAATTCTCTAATCTATTCATCTGTTGGAATTGTTATTTTATGTCTTTTTAATAATGAAATCATCTTATTAGGAGGTAATACAAAAAATTTAAAATCTTCACTAAACAAAGGCCTCACTGCAGGTTTTTATTTCATCTTAGGATACCATGGTCTATCAGTATTTATTGTTCTCATTGATTAATTTGATGATTAAACTATTAATCTTCGATAATAATCTTCATCAAACATTATTTTATTAATTGTATTTTATATATTTATTTTATACTCTTCCTCAAACTAAAATTTATTTAATCAAAAGTATATTATTTGTATAAAAAATAAAGAAAATTAAAATGCTTTAAGGTTCATATTCACAACAAAGCAAAATCAATGAATCAACGATCACTTTTTACGTTATTGTAAGTCTAAGATCCCAAAATATTACTCTTTAATGTGAAATTGAACCTGAATTGCCATTTAAGAAGGTCATGCTTGAAATAGCAAATGAAATATACGCAGAAATAGGAAGCATAGTTTCAATCCTACCCTTTTTATATTAAATTAAAAGCTTAACTGGGAAATGATCTTGAGTTATAACTAAATGACTCAAGATCTCTTATAGATTTGGGTTTTACAAACAATTGCACACTCTAGATGAGAGAAAAACAAACCCAATAAAAAGTCTTTAATACAAGAATATATAAAGTACATGTGGAGTTGAAAGTTAAGAAAATAGAACTATTTATAGAATAATTTCAAACTACTCCAATATCCTGTGTTTTTCATGATATTTTAGTCTAATTATTTTAAAATCCTCAACTCAAAATTGCTCGTCCATTGGCTTTTTTTATAGATGGAACAGAAATTCAACCATATGATCTTCGATAAATATAAGAGTTTTAAACTGGCAAAGGTATTATAGTAAAATCAATCGATCCAAATGAAGTACCCAATTAAAATTCTATCGAAAAATTCCAATTTGCAATGTATCAGAGTAAGGAGATTAAACATTATTTGAAAAAACAGATAAAAATATAGTTGGATGACGATATGGAAATGTATGACTATAATGATATTCCTCTAGATGAATTAGTTCAAAAACATGTTAAAATTAAATTAAGGTAATATTTTAAACAAAGTTATTTTATCAATGATGAAATAATAATATTTGAGCTCGAAAATATTTATGCTTTAAATGATTTCAAGCTTGACATCTAATAATTTGATGAATCATAGTAGATAAATTATTATTTTATTGGAGATTTTTATAAGAAATATCAAATTCATAGTATTATAGATAAAAACAACTATTATTTTGAAAAATATTTGCCAATAGACACTTCAAATACAGGACTCTAAAAATATATCAATCATTAAATATTTGGACTTAATTAACATAATTACCAGAAAGAATTTATTTTTAAAGAGGACTAATTTGTTCTGAAATATTCTAAGATCTGAAACTGAATCGAAAAATGTATAAAGTGTGAACTTTTTCCAGATTAAAATCTTTGTTATTCTAACGAAATAGTTAATACAATTCTATCTAAATATATCTTAATTTGCTTATTTTTACAATGGAAAATTTATAATAATTCTTTCACAAATTATTGAAAGTCTAATTATTAAATTATCCATTCAGTCTCTGAGTCCTTATTTTTGTCTAAATTATAGTGACAATTAATTTAAATATAATAAAATCTAACTAATTTATAATGTAATATATTTTACCATAAATATTATTTGATTGTATTTTAAACCAGTAATTATAATCTAAAATGATATAAAAGGCATTTAGTCAACTATTTCTTAAGGTATATTAATGAATGGATAACTGTGGATCCTCTGGATATCGGTTGCCTTACTAATTTCTTCATAATTTAGATTGTTTTGAACGATCTTTAATATTAACAGTTTTATCTGGAAATTACATTATTAATTAAATGAATGATGAACTTGCAAGAGAGACTCTAATTGTTTAACATTAATCACAGCATCTTACCTATACACAAATTCTAAAAGCCCTATAGCCTCAGAGTCACAAGACATTCAGATTCAATATTCCTGAGATCTCTATTTTTAATTAAGGTGAAGTAGAATTGTTCATCTCGTAAAGAAGAACAAATCTTAATGGTCAATATAAATAACTCAGGAATTTACCACATTATAGACTGAAAGCATTGATGCCTAAAAATGGCTGCATTTGCAAATATGTCGATTAGAATCTTTAAATGATGACAGATTTTGAATTGAACATTCTACTCAATAAAAGAAGAAATGAAACAATTTGGAAGGAAATATTCTATTTGCAGTCATAATATTTGGTGGATCAAAGAGTTCTATATGTTGCAGAATTAGATGATTCCACAAATTTATACAAACGAGCATACATTGAAGTAGGTATCTTGACAAAGGACATTGTTATTGCTTCATCTCAATTTATCACAGATGAAGAGGAAGATCAATATGAAAGAAGCTTAACTTAAGAGTCATTGTGTTAATATTACACTTACAAAATAATTCACTTTCTTGAAAAAGTAAGGAATATTAAAATAACACATGGGATCTTCAAATGGAGCATAGAGAAATTAAGGCATTATTACTTTGTGGATGCATAAAATGTCAGCTTTTAAAATATTGTTGTTGAGGATAAAAAGTTAAATTCAAAACATTTAAACCCGCTACAATTGATAGATTCCATAAATGATGATGTAGTTAAGTAATACACTACTTTCTTAAACAGTGAATATGAGAAAAAAAAATAAGAGTTTGGTTTCAATGAGAAATAATTTAACATTACAAAGGACAAAGAGACTGAAAATGTATTTAAAGAGATACACAAGGGTTCAAAAATATAGTATAATTAATTGTTTCGAGATATAGACTCTTTTACTAAATATGAAGGTATGTAAAATATTTATTGATTAGGAATATTATTAAAATAAATTAAATAAAAACATACCATCAAATATATTAAGCCTAGACCAAGAATAATGACCATTCAAACTAATTAATCTCCCAACAAAACGTTGCCAGTTAGATCATTTACATAATAAAAGTAAAGAACCCCTACCTACAAGCACTACAAGTCAAACTTGAAATATAATACTTTGCCATACTTATTATAATGTTGATATATATCTTGAAGTGATCATTTAATATTAGTTGTTATAAAATCATATTTATTCTAATTTCTATACTAATTGAGTTTTAGAGGGTGATTGATATTGGATTTACAAAATAATTTGTCTAACAAAATCTTAAGAGTAACTAAATACTCTGATTATTTTATTAATAATTGTTGGAAACAATTATTGACTAATATCTTAATTGTAAAACTTATCCTAAAATTGAAACGAATAAAGAATTTATTTTAGTTTAATTATAAAAATGCTATTTAATACTTCATTATTATTCCATTAACAATTTATCTTCTGATAAATCAACGAAACTGGATTCTTTGTTAAGTACTGTTAAGGATAAGGAACTAAATTGGGCTACAGATAATCGTAAATAAAAACCTAGTTATGAGTTGTCTTTCTTTTCTTTTCTGTTTTTCTCAATGGTTCTGAGATCGCCTAAGAATACATTAAGAATGTTGTCTATGTAATCAACCTCTTGATCTTGTTCGCTTTCGAGTTATTGGAGTTATTCAGAAACATCAGTCACATCATATAGGTGCAACATCTAACGTAAATATTTATTTTCTGTCTAAAGACTAGCAATGATACCCTATTAACTATCACGATACAAATATAAAAGTACCTCAGATTCAAAATTTGATTGTAATTAATCTTGTTGGACTAGTTCTATGATTTTGAGCATTTTCATTTTCAAATTCTTGTTTCTGTCTTAGAGGATTTCATTGCGTTTCTAGATAGAATAAATAGAAGGAGTTCATACCTTTTCTTTAAGCCATTCGTCTTTATAGAATTGTGTTTTTTGGACTTCTTTGTCTTTGGTAAGTAATTCTGTTTTGAGTAGGCGATATTTTTTCATGACTTCTTCTAGGACTTTGGAGTAATCCCTAGTAACAGAATCGGCATTATGTTCTCTTCTTTCTTTGACAGTGGAGATATTTTCATTGCGACTTCTATTGTTACTAGGTTATCTCTAATGAGCCCCCTTTTTGTTGTATTCATAATGCAAACTGATTTGCGGAGTGCGAAAGAGAGTAGGAGAGCATGAGTTTTCGCCTACTTACAAGAGATGAGTACTTTCAATTTTGGCTTTTCTCTGATTGGGAGTTTGTTCTCTTCGTTGATTAGGTGAGGTGAGTGAGTTAAAATTAGGTTATTGGAGGAGGAGGGGCTCTTTTTTGGCAGGGAATTGAAGGGTTTTCTTGGATATGTATGTAATATACTTTGAATTCGTCTTGTTTTTGTTTGATGTGTTGAACAAATGACTTGTTTTCTGAGATTGTTTTCATTTATTTGAAATTTAAATTATATAGGTGTGAATAAAGGGGAAGATTAGATTATAAATAATTTTATAATGTTATGCATATTTTTGTTGCAATTAGTTGTAGGACTCGGGGAGCGTCCATAAAATATTGTTGATTTGTCTAAGATTCTGTATGGGTATGAATACAAGGGATTGTGGACATCAACGAAAAAGGAAGAATAATTCCAATACTTGACAGTTGAATAGGGAGATGCTTATATGATATTCTTGCCAAATAGCTCACAACAAAATAGTGATGATCTCATCGACAGATTCGAGTTTTAGTTGTTGAATCCCAAATATCAAGAATAGAGACAGGTATTCGGCATATTTAAATTGACCAATTACACAGAGAGCGATATGTAAAGAGTGATTTAATGTTAGTTCATTCGAGAACATCAGTGTCTTGAACTATTCTGCGGCCTACAAATTCAGGAGAACCCATTATTCGAGAGAGAAATGTGAAATAGCATATACTGTCAATATCGAATTTGAAGGTGAAAACTACGATAAGGAACATGCTAAGATCAAAGCTCATTTGCAAACTTATAATAAATCATTGGATTCAAGTTGCGACGTTGATATTGAACTGGATCTGACTCTAGACACCACAAACTATTTATTAAGGATTATTATGTATTGTGCAATGTCAGTGATGATATGCTTTACTTAATTCTTGTTCGTCACAAAACTCTGCAAAGCTTTAATTGAGAATGTGGAAGACTCGAACAAAGTAAAACCTATCAAATTAATGTTAGATCTCCTTTTTTGCAGTTGGCTTTTTGACTGTTCAAGATTCCTACATCTGTCTTCAAAATCTCTATAAAGCATTAATTAATTATGTAAAATATGTAATCAACCCTAGCAATACTTCTAATACTTCATCTTACCTGCTTTCTTTTACTTCTTATTGGCAACCACCTGTGACATGAAGTTGATTTGGATAGTATGGAGAAGCCGACACTTAGAAGACCTGTTCGACCAACAACGAATGAGAAGAGCAATCACCTACTTTTTTGTTTAATTCTGTAAGCCACTCTAAATTAAATTAGATTTCAGTCTCATCATCTATTTTGTATTGATGTACTTCCTTTCCAATTACAATTGGTTCATCTGTTTAACTGGCTTAATTCTACTCCCACAAATTATCCATAATATTCGTCTTGGTAACAACCCTAAATTCATCTCTTATTTTGTTTTTGGTATCTTGGTTCCAAGTATGTTCTACTAAGTATATTATTATCATATTTTAGATCTACAACAGAGGATGTCCAAGTAACTTGTATGGCCTTGAACCCTCCTTAGCTTTTTGCATGATCTATTTGAGTGAGTACCTACTCCAAATTATTGTCCTTTACATCCAATTCAAATTGGGTCCAAGATCATTCATCCCTAAATGTTTCCTGCCAAAACAATACAATTATTACAGATAACTGAATATATAAGATGAGCATGTACCAATCATTTTCTCATTTCCCTAGGAAGAATGCGCAATCTGTTTGACCTCCTTAATGGAAGACCCCTTTACTGCAGAAGTCCCCACTGAAAAACTGATACTCAAACAAGCCATGCAAACCCCTTGTAATCATTGGTTCCATCCCTCTTGTCTTCGTAGTTGGATCGACATCAAAATGCAGTGTCCCACTTGCCGTTCAGAATTACCACCTCTATTAGAATGAATATTTTTAATTAAATTATCAGAAATGCAACGAGTACCTCCGAGCACTGTTAAAGAGGCCTTGGTTAGAGTGGTGATACCCAAATAGTCATCTCAACCCAACATTTATCCAGAATATAATAATTTCTTTCATATCCCTCCTAAGTTTCAACAATCGCGTTTGACTATCAAACAACCTGTGTCCACTTCCAAATCAATTGAAGAGAAACGTTACAAATAACCCAAAAACAACTTCTCAGAAAACACCAATAATCGCACCAACAGTAGTTCCAAAAGTCGTGTTATGGGCACTATATAATTTGAAGATGATTCTCTTCAATCCTCTCAAAATGGTTAAAAATTAAGGAAGATTGTTGGCGATAGTCATCTGTTCTCAACAACTTTGCTTTAACAATTGTAATTCAAATTTCATTTTATAGATCCAAATAGAATCTAAATACCAATCTCACTAATGATTCTCAAAGTCCAGCCTAAAGGAAACCTAAAAATCAGGAACTGCATAATCTTAACACTTAAATTCAATCGATCATCATCAAGAAAAAATATCATTCAAAATGGGAAATCTATAAAGAATAATTACTAAAATAAAGCAATCTATTGCATTTGTACAAACATCAATTCATCCAATCTACTCCTATCAATGACATATCTATTAGAATTATCAATAATTTATTTGAAATGATGAACAATATCTCAATTGAGATACTGTGTGAATAAGAATCAAAGTTCAACGAAATCATTGAAAAGATCAATCGAGAAAAGGAATTATGTTTAAACAATTACAAAATTATTGAAAAAGAAAGAGATCTCTTGATTGATTCAATTAATCAACTTAAATCATCAAAATAATAATAATCAACTAAAGCCATTAATGCCCTTAATACCTTTAATACATTTAATACCACTAATGCTATTCAAATTGATAGTGAGGATACAGTCTAATTGAAAGATATGCATAATGCTATGCAGATTAAATTACAAGAAATGAGTGAAAAAGAAGCCAAATTAATTAAATTAGTTTTAGCAATCAAAAGAAGTGGGATTGACATTGAAAAAATATATAATGAAGAAGTACTTAATGATGAGAGTGTCCTAGATTCAGAGAACAAATTGCATGGGTTTTAGTAACATAATTTTGAAAGAAATGACAATGATGCTGATAATTCTATTGTAAATGATTCTGATGAATCTAGTTTCTGCTTTCTCAACAGATTTGAGAATGATTCCATATTGGAGAGTGTGAGGAAATTTCAATACAAAAATCTCGAAATAAAAACCAATGTTGTTAAACTCAAATTAGATCTATCAAATTTGTAATAAAAATCTTAAGCTAATCAAATAAAACATAATAAATCATCGACACTCTAAGCACATTAATCGAAGCTTAAGTTACCGAATAATTACGGTTCTGTTGGTTTTCATTAGGAATTCATGTCGAGAATAAATGAATTTTCTGAAAGTTGGAGGATTTAAGCCGAAAAGGAAGAAAAAAAGAATAAATCTTGAATGGTTATGTATTATATTGTTTTCATTTCATTTTACTCGATGCTGTATATCCATAATCAAACGGTTGAATAAGTAGTTGTAGTGTTTAATTTAATAAATATATTTGATTTTCATCTTAATTATAATAAATTTATTTAAAATGGGATAGACTGTGCAGACAAACTAATTTCAAACTGAACATAAGTTATTTGTAGCTCGTTAAAGAAATAAGAATTTGGTGATACCCCAAATTACAAATGAAAGGTTGAAGTTATGCATTATGGAGGTTTTGGAGAAGGACATTGAATTAAAATAAATTTGGAAAGAAAAAATAAATTAAAAAGAGGACTTTACTCTTACTCTAAATGGGTCATATCGCGGTTAAAGGGAGAAGGAATTTATACAGAGCGGTTATGGGGAGCTCGTGTCTGATAGGCAGGACAGGTACTTTTTAGGCTTTTGGAAAAATAATTTGCTGGAAGGGAAAGGCTGTACAATTTAAATGGGCGACTAGGACTATCAATATTACTATGGTCAACATTCTAAAGGGGCTGCTCATGGAAAAGGGACAATTGTATTCAGTGATGGCGCCTAGTATCAAGGAGACTGGGAATAAGGACAGATTACAGGGGAGGGATCAATTTTCATAACCAACTCTCTTTATTATAAGGGATAGGTAAAAGATGGCTAGATGCACGGGTAAGGAAAGTTGATACTTTTTGCCAAGACCAACAAAGTTAGGTAGAATATTGGAACTGATGTGATGATAATTTAAGAGGGAGGGACTATTTTGGAAGGGTAATTTTATGAGGATTAAATGATTGAAGGGAATGTTAGGACTTTGAAAGGTAATTACATAGGATAGATGAAAGAGGGCAAGATGGATGGAAAAGGAATATTTATATGCAATGACGAGAGTTTTTATGATGGTCAATTCAAAAACAATAAAAGACATGGTATAGGGAAGAGTAAGAATGAGAAAGGTTAAGTTTAGATTGCTTAATGGGAAAATGATAAATTAGTGAAAGTTCTTGAGATAAATTGATAGAATAAACATGAATTAATTTTATTTATTTTTAGGGGTTTAAGATAAAAATTGAACAATACATTATTATAGAATTTAGCATAGGAAATCAAATATAAATAAAAGATACAATTATCAATAAATAATCTGAATATCATCATCAACATCATTATTTACTTTGTCTAATTCGTAATTTATATACTATTACTTTGCTTTCAATCTCTAAATTTATACGGCTAGTTTGAAGGATAAAAAGTATTTCGATAGTTTCTTTAATCTTTTTTATTTGTTGTACTGATTGAACCTAAAATGATGGTTATTAGAGTATACTTGTAAATGACAATATCATAATTGTTATAAGGGAGATATACTTCAAATAAGTAGAGTTTCTCAAAATCGTTGTCCCCAAACTCAGTTTGGACAGGATTCTTGAATAATTTAATAGGAAAGTTTACATCAAATCCACTAAAAGGTTAGAATTGAGAAGGCGCAACGGATACTTTGGTTCCAGTCCTTGTTGATTTTTTCCTATTGGTTCCTTTTCTGCTTTGCAATTCTGGACTATCAGTATATTGCCTATTGATTCCAGAGATGGATCTGACAGTGTAATTGGAATTGGAGGATCTCCTCGGTTTTCCTGAAGGAGTTTGAGTGTTTTCATTTTATTTGATTTGTGAGCGATATGAATTAGCAGTAATATTGTTGGATGTAAGAGGACTATATGTTTGGGATCTGGAAGAGTTCTATCTGATAGAAGTTTGTCTGTTTTCTTGTCTAAGAACAGAATTATTAATAGATTCTGAGACATTCCTCTAATACTATTAGTATTTATTCTGTAATTCACTCATTTGATTATCAAAATTGTAATTGAAGGTCAATTTGGGATCTTTATTTCTTTGAAGTTAATTGCTTTATTCTAACACATTCTCTAGGGAAGGAGAGTTTTCTGAACTCTCATTTTCGATAATGACATTCAATGATTTTTGATCCTTAATTGATTGCTGTCCCAGATTGCCAAAGCCAGCAGTGGCAAAAGTATTCTTTTGTTAGTCTTTTCTCACCAAGCTGACAAACTTATCATCGTCCAACTCTCCTTAATGTACAATATACTGATTGTCTGCAGTTTCCAAAAAACTTCGAGATAAAACCATATATATCTTACACATCATTAATCAAAGACTACTGTTGTTCATATATAGATTTCTCCTTTAGTAATGATGTGCTCTTCAACAACGATTTCTCTCTGCTTACTCTACTAAAACTCTATGCAGAAGCATAGGAATCTTTAATATATACATCATCATATGGTAGATTGGATTAACTAAACTGATTGGAGGATTGAAAGTGGTTATCCGAATACAACTACAACAAATAATCCTGGTTGGCCTCTGCATCCTTCAAGAAATCAAGAGCCTTAATTTCTCGGTTTAACTTTCTGTCAACTAAAAACGAAGAACAGAGTATTACATTTTTTCCTGAGGTTTTTCATAGGGTAGATGTAGGTCTTTATTACTTTCTCCTTGTCTGGTCTATAGGTCAATAAAGGACACTTAGTCACTAAATGATCACTTTGTTGGCAACAGAAACATAAACACGGCATGTCCTTATGAATCAATATGCGATCTTTAAGATTATAGAAGTATTGCTTATTGAATAGGCGAAACTTGTACTTTGTCACTAAATGTTAACAATTTAAGGAAGACTTCCCTTCTGATTCTTAGCAATCTGCAGACGCCTTCACTTATTACAGTTGCAGATCTGGGCAATTGAGTGTAAAAGGAAATTTCACCAAAAGTTTGGGTTGACTATTAATAATAATTTCAAATACTCCCAATATTTATAATTGAACTCCCATCTTATTGACTACTTTAAAATTACCTTCCAGGATAAAATACAAGGAACAATCATCGTGTTCTGATTCAGTTACTATGACTTAGTTAGGTTAACATATCATGTCTTCACAATAATTGATGAGTGTGTTTATTGTGTGTTGATTATAGAATTTAAAATATTTAGTAAGTAATTAGGATCTCTGGATGTAATTAAATTCTTGGAGCAGTTTCCCTGATAATTTGGATATGAATTAATTGTGATAGAATTTTGGTTGATTAAAGATATGGTTAGTAATTTTGAATTTTAAATTTGAATCTAATTTATTTATTGCCAGAAATTCACTGAGTTGTTCGGATATTCTATTGCTCTTGAATAAATACATAAATTGGGTCAAAAAGTAAGCAAACATAATGATGGCACTAAAATTGATTAAACAATTGAATAGTAATTCCTCCTATTCATCAGGTACATAGTTGGAATTGAAAGCATAGATTGATACAATCACATTAAGAGAGGATAAGTACGAGGCAAATTATTCATGATATTGGTCGAATAATCCATATTGATAGCAAGTGATCACATGGAAGATTAGAATCATCTTAATTATTGAATTTATCACCAAAACTATAGGATGAAATAAATTGAATTCAAATTTCAAGTGTATCTCAATCTCATAAAATCGCTTGATTAAACTCAAAAGCACTGCTGTTAGTACATAGAATTTAAAATTTGATGATAAGGTATTCAAGAAGGTCAATCCTATAATAGTGATCTAAGCAATAACTTGGATATTATACTGAGTCATGCAACAACAATTATTTGTTGTATCTCATTGAAATCAACTTGAAATTAGTAATGAATTGTCCATTCTCTGTGAAAGAACTGCACAATTGCATTCCCACATCCAGACACTTGAATACCAAGAAAACGTAATTCAAATCCTTTAGGATCAAAGAGGTTGACAAAGGTACATAGACAATCATCAAATTCAAAATTAAATAAAATGTCAAGTTCCACACTTGTAAGATCCATGAGGAAGGTAACAAAGTCCCTCTATTTAAATTTTATATAGTTTACAATTATAATCTTTTGAATTGGTTTCTTAATCGAACAAATATTAAAATTATTTGGCTTTACTATCTATTTTAAATCTTTTTCTGATCCTCTCTATAAAATACGTAATTAGTTTGCTTTTGCTTCTTTTTCGTGTGGTTTCCAGTTACTTCTATGGAAATGTCAACATAAACGGACTCTCATCTGGCTCGCTAATAGGAGTCTTCGATCGTATAGAGTTATTTTAATATAGGGATTGCGAAAGCTTTGATTTATCCACTGTCCTTAAAGTGGGATCTCTCACAGAAACATCATCCTCAGGTTGTATAGGGTGAGAGATGTTTTATAAAGGTTCGTACTTAAATGGTCCTAAATAAGAATCTACAAAGTACCTCTCATATCACTGGAATGAAATCTACTCAATTTATCAGGTTCTGTTTTGTTTTTTCTCAAAATATTTTGTGGGCCTTTGATTTATATGCCACTCATTTTAATTATATTATTTTTAGAATATTATAGTTTATACAAAAATTGATTCTCAAAACAATAAAACTAGAAACTTGAACTCCAATTAAATCCTGGTAACCAAGCCTTTTCATTATTTCATATTTTTCATATTTATTGATAACTATTTAAATTATCAAATGAAAATTATTATTGTATTTATCGTTTTAATTACAATTGCCGTAGCCTCGTCATAGCAAGGCTTTGATGAAATCAAGTCATGGAGGGAAAGAATACAATTTAAATAAGATTATGAGAAATTATAAGAAATGATTCAATAGGTCGATCACATTATTGCCTTTTTAGACACTGAATAGGGAAAGTAATTAACATTAATTTAATTCCAAGGAATCTTACTCCCAAGTAATATGAAGAGTTGCTTAATGAAATTACAGTAATTGAAGAAGAAATCAAAGTGATAACATCAGCCTACAAAGAAGACGACTTATGATTATTTATATGAATGTGTCAATTAAATGAAAAAGCCATCTACTTTATTATGCACTTCTCATAAATAGGTTCACATTTACTTATTGATTATAGAAAGTATATTATAGATGTTGTTTAATTGCTTTATTTGAGCAATATAATTTTATTCATAAACTAATATTATTTTACTTTCTATTGATCAATAATTAAACTAAGAATCAACTTTAGCCTATTGATAATACTTTATTAATTAAAATAATAGCTATAGATACTAGAGTTTGTTATTTTTTAGTTTAAATTAAAAAAACAATATACCTCATAATGGAAATGGAGTCTGGACATTAAATAAATCAAATTTTGAAAATGATTCATTATTTTAGTATTGAGTATATTTTAAAGAACTATTTGTTTTCAATCTTGTAGATATATAACGTATAATGAGGCTACTTCTGAGCAATCAAAACGCTAAATTTACTATTTATAATAATTCTTATTATCTTATATTTTATTAATCTCGAATCCTACAATAGTATCCACTCTGAATAATGCATATAAGATATAAACAAGATATATAAGATAAATCATTTATTTTTAGTAGCTTTCATCATTTTTTAATTCAATTATTTTAATTTCATCTTTCTTTGAATTTCTTTATTAATAAATCCTTTAACATAAGGGGACTCGTGCACTTTACCAGGTAGTAAAAGACTTTGCTTAAATGACACTCTTTTTGCAGAAGTGCCTAATAATTATGATATTTATTTACTTCTACTTGAAGTAGTGAAAAATGATTTGTCAAGACTTTACTAGGTGTATTATTTTGATGATATAACCTTCTTAAGTTCTCTTTATGAAGGTATATTTTTTTGGTCTTCTACAAACTTATAACCACTTCCTCTCCAGTCATAAACAAATTTAGATAAATTTCTATTGGTTGTTATTAAAGGCAAGGCTACCATGAATTAGGAATCAATCAATTTTGAAGGAGGTGCTTTTGCCAAAGGATTTGATTTAGGTATAATTGGTGTGGAAAGATTATCAAGTATTTTTGTGTGAGGTGTTTTTGGAACATACGGTTTCTTTTCTTTCAGTTGCAACGGTGTTTGGAGTCTTGGACTGAAAATTGATTTTGGGGATTCTTTTCTTTACAAATAGGCTTGCTTATTAAAATAATGGTCTAGATGATAACAATGTATAAAATACCTTTAACTTTTGGCAATGGATAGTGCTTGAGCTTGGCCTTGGTTCCATCAATGACTTCAGTTGTGGTGTCAATTTGAGAATAATGTTAAACTGACCTGTTTTTGCCATGTGATATTAAATGTTTCCTCTGATCAGCAATGATTCGATCCCTCAAAGTAATCTAACTTCTTTAAATCGCCATAATTCTCTCGTGTTAGGACCTATGTAATTCATTTATTTATTCTTTAAGTTTAATTTCGAATACTTCTACTCTTAGAACATGTTTTTCAATCAAATTTGTTAAGTATAGTTTATAAGAATTCGATAAATTACTTTAATTGACATTCTAAATTTAAATAGATACTAATACCTCCTCTAAAGCTCTTCTTTGGATGGAGAAATTGCTTGCTTATTTTTAAAATTTAACTAGTTATTCCTAATAATTGTGTAATTATTTAAGATCCTATTCAATTTAGAACCTTAACTTATCTGCTGAATTTCTGTCTATTCCATCAACACGCTATAGGTTTTCTTAGTTTTCGTTCACATTGAATTTAATCTACTCTATTTCCCATTGGTACTTGAAAATAGATTAATTAATATCTTATTCGTTGTTAAAGTGTTCAATTATATTCTCTTCATACAATTTGGTTTACTCCTTTTCATTATTTAATGGTTTTTAGTTGGATTTGTGATTTAATTGTTTCTTCAGCTCTGCATTCTCATTTATTAATTAATCGTAAATTGATTTAATATCTTCATGCTGGTTACTCTATTATATGGTCTTGATTGTCCCTTAATTAAAGATCCCAGCAGCCATCGAGCAATACTCTAGGGTTTAGATGGTTTCCTCATAATTAGCCACTGAAGGAGAGACACACCCAATAATTAAAGTCTTGGAATTCCCACCGAAAGAATCTTTGAGTATTTTTGTCAATTTGCTATTTCTATAGGGAATGAATGGCTAAATCTTTTTAGTCTAAGCCTCACTTAGTAATGAAATACAGCCATTAAGAACCTATATTGATGCAGACTTTTATCCACTTTTGTCAAGCCAAGCTAGATCGGCGACTATAAATTTAGAAATCTAAATTTCATTGTTTTAACCAACCATATCCTGTATATAGATAGTAAATATTAGAACTTCATGTTACTTGGTTGATTTTTGTCGTTTTCCATATTAAATCAAGTTGATCACCTCTTAAGTACTCGTAACATCAATTTCTCGCATTCCATTTATTACTACGCCTTTCTCTACATCGTCTCTAATGTCGAGGTTTCCGTTCATATTGTTTAGTAGATCATAGAGTTACTCCTATTGGATTTCTATGTATGAAAATTTCATCTGAATCTTCCTTTTTCTGTTGTGTATCGTTTAAAAGAGTTGATTTAGGGCCCGTATCAATAATCCATAATCATCGTTCATTTTCATAAGTCTTAAAATACTCAAAATAATTACGTATGTGACTTTCCTGTTCCAGAAGCACCGTAACTAAAAAGAGTAACATTCATTCCATCCAACACAGAAAGCACCTAATATTCTAGGGTCTTTTCGAATAAATCCTTTTGAGTGGCTATTTAGTCAAAAACCCAGTTGAATTTATAGCTCTTTTTGACCTACTTAACTTCTGCCTCGACCGGAGGAATTGCTACTAAGGTCTCTTGATCTGTAACTTTGAGGGTACTCTTATCGGAAATCTCAAGATCTCTGGTGTTTAAAGGCCTTATTCGAATGGCAACCTATAATAATTAATTCTAATTACTTTAATGCTCTCAAGTAACATTTTAATTAATAATGATAATAAATAACAAAGGCACAACCAATTTATGTAAATAATAATGCATATATGTATAGATAAAAGATAAAAATCATGCAATAATAAATATTCTTTTTAAAATTAATTATTCCTAATATTTTCTTTTATTATTATTATTATATAAACTAATTCATTAAACTTTACATTCAAATTTTAACTACTTACGAGACTATTTTATTAAAGACAGTGTCAATTTATCATCTTGAGTTGGATGATCTATTTATTTATATCTTTAGTAATAGTATGTCAAGAGAAGACACTTTTCATTTGTGACATCCTCTTCCTTCTTTACAATATCAACTGGGTAACATTGATTATATGATTTTGCAAAAAACTTCGATAACATTGAATTCAAATTTAGAAGCTTAGTGAAAAATACTAAATTCTAAGATTGAAACAATTCAGCAATCTATGGCTACTCTCCTTGAGTAGCTAAATTGTGTATTAATTCTTCTTAATTAGTTTCCTCTTTGTCATACAAAATCAACAACACATTTCCAGATGTTTACTTCCACAACTTCAATGCTAAATCATTGTATAAGCCATTTTTCCCTAATAGCAATACTCGGGATTCTACTTAATGTATTATGATTGCTGCATTTACATTGGGAATTATTTATACATTAGTTAATTCTTTCTTGAGTAATGGTTAGAGATGACACTAATAACAAGTTTTGTCAAGTATTTGTGATATCTTTTGCAGGAGTTCTTGTTTCAATGAATATACTCCAATATTTATAGATCCCAAAGACTCCTAAAGTTGGCATTTATAAATAGAGAAATCCTTTCCTATTCTCATTCCTATCTCTTAATCGCAGAATTTACAATATAGATGACTAAATAAATCATATTTTTTGAATTGATCTTCTTTGCAATTCTCTATCATCTTAAATGTCAAAAAACTAATTAACTCTCAATAAATACTTCAATTATTCTCCTTCCCTCAAAGGGTACTTGTAAATTTCATCTTATTTATAAGCAAGAAAGCAATTACAAATACTACATATATACATATATTAATTATAATCAATTTTCATAAATTGATTTCCAATTCAAAAATTATTCTAACCGATGTATTTTTCCCTCTTGATTTATTTAGATCGAATTCTTTGCTATTATCAATTTTTCAATTACTCTCCACCCTCCCTCCTACAACACTTGGTTCAAATAATATTTTTCAGCTATTGCGAATTCTTTATTGTATTTTGACTATTTGCTTTTCTTCACAGATGGTTGAATCTCTCTCCTTCTCCATTGATCCTCATTAATAAAGAACAAGAGCCCATTTTATTGAACCTTTTCAGTGTCAAACATGTCCACCCTAACGAATTCTGGCCTATCATGAATTCCTATCAAAGTAAAGTTAATAGGAGTTCTATATTGATCTACTATCATAATTTTATGAGTTCCACCGAAGTTTTAGTCTATTTATTGTATTGGATTCTCATTTTTCCAATCCAGATCATTACCATCTTACAAACTATTGTAAACATGCAATTTGAAATAATTACTGATTTTCTTAAGAATGAATTACTTCTCACTTTCATTTAATGTGAAAAAGTCAATATGAAATTTATCCTAAATAAATTCATCTGTAATTTAAATGGAACCGCCAGCAAATCCGAGTTAATCTTGAGACAGATGAGTTTAATAGAAGTTCTTTAATATTAGGTCAATCCTACCATTAATCTTTTAAACTAATGATGCCCTTATTTTACATTTTTCAATGACATCTAAATTGAGTGCAATAACATTCTCCTTTAAATAATGCTTAACATCCTTTTATTTCTATTCGTTAATCAATGTTTCAACTTAGATTAGACAATTGTTGATAAAATTTATTAATTTATCTTTATCTCTTATTTTAACATTTGGAAGTTTGAAATAGTTATGAGATGATGATTAAATCTTCTTCATTGAATTCAATATATTTTACATCTCCTATTAACTATTCTAGTCAAAATTCAAAAACTCAAAATACTCTTCAAATGACACTTAATCTAAGAATATCTCGAAGTCTAAGATATTGATTTTATTCTGAAAGATTACCACTTTGAATTTATAATTTTCTATAAAAAACATAGACCATTCGCATTGATCACCATATAGATTAATGCATTACCAATTGCTAAACAGACCTTGAGGAATTGAAAACAAGGCAATCTTGTATTATTTGTTTTCCATTTATACTTAAATGAAGGGAATCAAAAGGTATTAAATAAAAAGCTTATAGGAAGTTATATATTTCAGAGGATAAGGAATACAAATATTATTTACTGTGTGTTATAGCATGTCAGCTAAAGAACTTATTTCTATTAATTCACTGATTCTTTAAGAATTTATGTTAACTTAAATCAAAATGCAAAAGTCCTCTAACTTTGGATTTGCTTTATTAGTAACAAGTGAGATTTCAACTGTAAAGGATAATTCACTCTCTACTTAAATCATATAGATTTCATTTGGTTATAACTAAATGGAATAATGCTCCGAATTGGATTCTAATATAAATATTTTCGTTTACAATAAGTGATTGAAAAATTCATAGATTCCTCGAATTCAATTATGCTGATGTGTTATAACTTTTGAGATGGCCACTGTTGGGATTGATCAAGAGTGTTATCTTAAGTAACATTAGGAGGGGGAGTTAATGGCACATCTATTGATTGCTATTAATGTTTGTGGAAACTAAAACTAAATGGAGGAGTGCTTTTTTTGTTGGTTTAAAATTCAGCAATGGAACTCTTATTTCCAGGAGTTTAGAATTCCCCAATAATTGAGTTTACCAATTTGATAGGGGTTTATTCAGTATTAAATTCGTTGATTTCAGCTCTTTTGATTTGAATGGCACTTTAAACTAGGGATTATTTTTATTCACTTGAAATTTAAAATTCCTATATAAAATTATTCTTTTTGATAGGACTCTAAATGGACTTCACATTCTTCAATGACTGCTATTTATTATGAGCTTGTAAGAGTTCAATTTGCACTTTTTGTTACTCTTGTAACACCTCTTTTTATTTGAGTTACTCCTTAAGTTATTGAATTTAATCATATAAATTAGATATCTATTAATTCTACTCCTACAATTTCTTTTATTCTTCAAGATTATTCAATTATTTTGCATTCAATTTCATAGTCAATTACTCTTCAACCTTTTTTTGAATAATAGTTTCTAATTATTTATATTGAGAAATTGGGGTATCACAATTCTGCATTTTCTCTTTTGTGGTTTCATCTGAAGAATTAATCTCATGGTGACTGTTTTATTTACATCTCACTCTAAATTGCTTAATGTATGGTTTGGACATATCGACTTGACTGTTCTGTGTCGATGTGGTTTTATGTGTGTCTATTGATCCCTTTAAGCATCTTCTGACTAGAGGTTTTTCAGGTTGTATGACTATTGTGACTCTGCCTTTGACCAATTTCAATAATTAAATTAATTGATTCAACTATTGTCTTGAAATTACTTATGGCATTAGTTGAGGAGTTTTGGGTTTTTAGACACGATGAGAACACGAATATTGTAATTTTTAGATGAGTTTATTGTTGGTTCCTAAATATTTAATTGCCAATTATTTTGCATTTAAATAGAATTTACAAAATTAATCTTATTAGTTTTTCTGTGCCCAAACGCTTTTGCTTTGTATGTACTAAATATCAAATTCTGAGGAAAACTCGTAGGATTTAGCTAAAATCAGATAGCCATTGATGAGTAGCATGGCATCTTCAATTTTTGAGTCTCTTTGTTTCAATCTATCAATGAGGTCTTTTTCTAATGCACTCATAGCTTATTCAGCAAGAAGAAAAGCTTTACCATATGATCCTAATTGTAATTTCATCTTTGCCATGTTTATTTGGACAATAAACTTAATCACTTTCTGTCTAAACTAATTACACTGTAATTGATCATTTTTCAGTAAATGATTTCTCATGAACTTAAAGATCTTATTAGCAAATAAATCAAATCTAAGCAATTAGTAGACAAGAGCATTACTTATAATAATTAACTGCTAGGTTATTTAGTGCTTGGAGCAAGAGGGTGACTATATCATTTTGAGAGAAAGGCAATTCAACCAAATTTTAGATCAAGTGAATATGCATCTAAAAGTTGTTAGACTTGCTAGTTTAATGAATTTGATGTTGAAAACGATTGAAATTCTGTAGATCTGGTTGATATTTTAGCATTTTTATTATAATTAATTCTACAATTTTTGAATGAACAGTGTATTATAAATTGGTTTAATCATAAAAATTAATTTAGAGTTAATAACGAATTCTACATAATGGAATATCATGTTAACATTTATTACACTTTTTATCATATATCTTAGATGTTATAGGTATAGAAATTATAGAGAAAATCGTAAATCTAAACAGAGATCTATTATTATTTGTATTGAAATATTGTTGTTTGAACACGATTAACTAACCAATTACAAATATTATTAATTCTACAGTTATAACGATGAGTCACCATTTTAAAAATGATGGTAGTTAGTTGGCTTACCATGCTAGTCCTTCACGTACTATGCAAGAGGTATCTGAACTATCCAGAGAATAAGCAGCTAAGAAACTATAGGAGAAGAAAATCCAAGAATTGGAGTATAAAATCAAACAATCCGAGATCATTATATAGAGATAGCAAGCTTAATTGAATGATGCTACTATGGAGGCTGCCAAAGTAAGTAGGCAGTTTTAAGATGCTCTGAATGATATCAATTAGTTAGGATAATCGAGTGAAAAGAAAGATCAATAAATAGGAATGTTGTTGGAAGAAAATGAGAAAGTAGTGAAGGTCTTAGAGAAGCTCAAATAGGATTAAAAGATTATCAATGGAGATTAAAATAAGACTATACAGACTCTTGAGCAATAAGTACGTGATCGTTATTAAGTTGAAAAGAGAATGAACGATGATATACAATAGAAGGCTATTCAAGTAAGACTTTGATGTAATTTAGATATCAAATTTATAGTTGTAACTTTAAGAGCAATTGAAGGAAAAGGAAGCAATTATAAATGACCTCAGAGAAAAATTAATTGTTTCTGAGAAGCAATGGTCAACAGATGCATCACTTGGACATTTAGCAAGGAAAAGAGGCAAGTAAATTGAGACTCTCACACATTCTAATAATGAATAACAATTAAAAATATAGGAATTGTAAAATAAGGTTTCTATGCTGTTAGAATAAAATAATAATTTATAAAACACAATTCAAAAGGATAGTAACAGAATTGAGGAGTTTAAGAGTTTAATAAAACAATAGGAAGAGAAATATAGAGAATTCTTGGAAAAACAGAATGAAATGAATGAGTAAAAAATCGAGAAATTGAAATAGTAGCATCAAGTGGAGGTGTAAAATAAGATGGATACATTGGAGGTTATCAAGGTCGATCTAAATTAGAAGGTGAATTAAAATATGAAAAATTCCACTTTGCCTATAATTGAAGAATTGAAATCAGCTAGATAAACTATAAATAATCTACAAGGTGAAGTCTAGAAACTAAAGTTGTAACAATATAAGTCACTCTAAGGAGAGGCAGAAAATATTTAATAAGAATTTGAGCAATTGAACAAAAAGAATAATTAATTGACGGAATAACAATTCTTATTATAATAGAAGATGAAAAAGGATGAGATTGCAAATAAAGCTAGAATTGCAGAATTAGAAAAGGCAAATGAGAAATTACAATCTGTTTAATAATTAAATGAAACTAAAATAGATGAATTGCAACAGAAATTGAAAGAGTTACCCAGATTCAGAGAAAGAAGTTTAGAAAATATCAAATTTCATGTTGATTCAACTAAATAAACATGTGAATTAGAAATGAAGATAAGAAAATTGTAAGATAAAAATGAACAATTGAATTAAGAAGTAAAGGAGAAGGATTAGAGAATTAGTTCATTACTGGATCAAGTGAAATAGGCATAATACGAAAAGGAGAATGAAGTATCATTGATCAAATTAGAATCAGCTCAAGAAATTAGAGAAACTTAGGAATAAATGAAAAAAGAATTACAAATGCAATAGAGATTATTTAATGATGCGTAAAAGCCATATCAAGATTAAATGAAACAAGCAGCTTTAGAATAACAAAAACTTAAATAGTAATTGCAAAGATAATAAAACGAAATAAAACAACTAGAAAGTAGGATTGCAAGTAACATTATAATTAAACAATAATAGGTTTAGTTAATGAAAATTAATAATTACACAATCAGTAAGATCAATAGAGAATAGTAGAGGATCAATTGTTAAAGGAGAAATAGACATTAGAACATAAATTGTCGGATAGATAAAAGGAGTTAGAAAATTGGAAAGATAAATTTACGAGAACAACTAATAATTGTGAAAAACAAACAGAGAGAGCAGAAAGGGAATAAAGTAGAGCTGAAGGTATCTTTGTATTAATTATTGTAGGTTTGCGATTGGAGATTAGCAGGATGCAGAAGTAATTGGAATAAATGGCTGAATAAAATAATAGTTTGGAAGTGAAATTGTAGAATTCATTACAGGAATCTCGAGTTCTCAAGAACTAATTAGTTGAGGGTTTGAGAAGAGATTGTGGATCCGGAATGAAATCTAATAGTTTTATTAAGACAAAGTGAAAACGATCTTATTTAATTTTTTATAAAACATGAAAACACTTTATTAATTAATTAATGAATTAAGACACCACCAACGTGATTTTAGTTGTGATTACCAACAAAGCTAATAAAACTCTTGGACATGACAAGTATTTCAAAGTCTTTAGCCAGTTCGGCACCATCTAAAGAGTAAGAATGCTTTCACATATATAGATGCTCATATTTGAAAGATCATTGACATGGAAAACATTTGTCGAATTTGATAATCCAGAGTCTGCGATAAAGGCCAGATAAGCTATGAATGATAAGCTTTTTTGCGATGATGCATAATTAACAATGAATGTGTATGCTAGTAAGCTAACATACATAACATTTTAAGAAAATAATACTGGGGGTGTTGGTATATTCTTAAATTTATGTAGATTACACCTTATTACGTAAACAATAGCAGCCAGCACCTAAGCCACCACAACAGCCTATCCCAATATAGTTTCTATAATCATAAATGCAATTTCAGCATCAAATGTCCTAATAGATACAATAAATAAATTCATTGATGGGATAACTATAGTAAGTAAGTGCTGAAGGATTCTAAACAACCATGATTTCTTCATCTGACTTATAGTCTTAAATAGAAAAGCAATAGTAGTTGTTGAATTAAATATATGAATGTTAAGCAAACTTCCAACACCTCACAGATTAATATCAAAACTTCTTATAGGGTGTTAACAAATAAGAAGAAACATAATCAGTCAGTATCTAATCAAAGTAATCTAATCGAAAGAAACTGACCTTGCCAGCAGATCAGAAGAAAAAAACTGATTAAATAGAATTTATCTAAAGTTATAGAGAAAACAATACAGAAAGTTTATTCAATAGTTAAGAGTAAAAGGTCGAAGATGATGATTTGAATTTCTAAGGTTTGGGTTTAAGAGAATCAGATGATGAAATCGTTGGTTCTGAGAATTGTGACGATGATGATGAAAATGAAGATGAAGAATAAAATGAATTCCTCAAATACTTTGATTAGAACTCAGACAACAAATAAATTAATAATTTCTAAAATGCTTTTCAAAATAATGACAAATCTCAATAATAATAATAATTTTAATCCTAATAATAACCATCGAATCTATCCTAAACCTCTTCCTAACCAACTTCAGCTTCCAACTTAGATTAATTCAAAAATAAAATCATCAGAATGCCAGTATCCAAGAGTCAGACTTTACAATAAGTTGAAAAATAATAATTAGATAAAATGCAATAAAGTGCAGACAAAATAGAAGAATACATCAATCCCAAATTTTTACAAAGTAAACCAATTTTAATACTCTAGCCGTGAGAAAATCAAGAGTAATCTATGCTAGATGGTTCGACAAAAAAGTTGTCACTTCTCAAATGCTCTATAACTTATTTAGTATTTATGGCAACATTGATAAAATGATTTACTTAAAGGAGAGATCTAGTGCTCTTATCTAATATGTTACTTAAGATCATGCTGCTATTGCTAAGGAATCCCTAAATGATATTATGTTTTATGGGCAATCCATTAAAGTAATTATTTCACTCATATTGAGATATTTTTTTCGAATTATGAAGAAATTTCACTTAAGGCTTAACCAACTAAACCTGGAGAATTTACTTAGGATATCAAAACCCAAGAAGAGTACTTTTAGGGAGGCGAAGAAACACATAGAATCAAACCTGATAGTACCTATACTTTGGCACCTCCTTGTGATACTATTTAAGTCTCTAACTTAACAAAAAATTCATGTCAAATACCAGTATTGTAACAATACCTTTAAGATTATGGACACATCAGATAATCAAAATTAGTCACTAATGCTACGAAGTACATGGCCATTCTCAAGTACCCAAGCACAGAAGTGGCTATAACTGTTTTGGCTAATAACAATGGAATGGATTTAGATGGTAAGTAAATTTAAATAAATTTCTCAAAACAAAAACTCATATGAAAATTTTATGTTATTAATATGATATAAAAAAAAATGGTACTCAAATTAGCTATTAAACACAATCCACCAAGTTTATTTGTTATCTATCGCTACAATTTAAAGGATAAAAAACTTCGAAGGTCTCTCAATCTGAATAATTTAGATATCGAATTGAACTCAATTCATTGGTTTATTTGCCAACTCCAGATTTAATCACTGAGCAACTTTACCTTGAACATTATGATTATTTAAATGACAATAATGTGGAATATGAATAAGTGTTTAGGTTGGTTTAAATGTTATATGAACATCAATAATAGAAAAGTGGAACAAGAAGATCAGTCATCAAAAACCTCGAACAAGTTGAATCATATATGGATAGTGATTAAGATGAGTTAAATAAAAGTGTAGTGATGGAACAAGACGATAATTGGCAGACTCCACCTAATAGAAGGACAGGTAATTTGAAATCAATTAATTTCGAGAAACAATTTATCCAAAAGACAATAGTAAATTTAAATAAATCCCTTCCAGTGAAAGCATGAGTTTGAGCATAAGTGGAATGTAGAATTTTATGTAAGGGTAACAAAAAAAGTCCAATAATCTAACATATTTACCAATCAATAATTTTGATGATTAAATGTCCAAAAATAGACGCTTTGTAGAGGATTAAATTCAATAAAACTAATAAAGTTATTTTAAGAATAAATATATCGAGTTACCATAGCCTTTACTAAACAGAAATAATTAAAGAATCAATAATTATTATTGATATTAAAATTATTATCTCTCTTCTCTTTTTTCTCATCTTATTGTATTTCATATCCTATTCTGAACAATATCTAAAGCTTCTCTGTAGATTATTTATTTAAAAATTTATTTACTTTTTCAAAATACATTATTATGAATTAAAGTTCTAATTTCATTTGTAGAGCACCTTTGAATTGAAATTAAGATTCTAATCCAGCAAAACAATTTAATATTATGAATAATAAAATAAACAGGCAAAAAATGATAAAGCTTATTAATTTCAACTACAATGCTATTATATCATTTTCCAAATAAAAAAGAAAATTAGCATCTTAGATTTTCGTTTCATTATTTTAAGTCTATATATAAGTGATTCTATATATTTTTGGTAATATTAGAATTAAAATATTCTGTATCTTAATAACTATTAGTACCCCAGTTTCTACCTTAGTGTTTCTGAGAAAGAAGAAGGGCATTTTGCTGCATTAATTATTTTTTAGTTCATTTCATGTTCATTGCAAATAATCCAAAATAATATAATAGGTCTGATTTAATTCAATAATTAACAGATTGTTTAAATCAATTTAGCCTATCATAGTGTTTAATTATCAATATAATTCTCCTATTTTTACAAAATCTAACATTTCTATTATGCAAAGTTCCCTTTTATGATAAATTTGATTAAATAATTAACTGCAAATAAAATTACAATTTTCATTCTAAAACCTGTTACTAATTTAATTTATTTATAATGATTAACATATATTATATTTAGTAACTACAATAATATTTAATTAAATTACTTTATTGGAACTTATTCAATCAAAGTTGAAGAATTTGAGTATTAAAACATTTACTAACTATAGTGCAGTAAAGAAATTGCAAAAGAATGCCTCAAAAAAGTTTTTTAAATCTCTTCTAATACAAAAATTCTTAATTCTTTTTTTTATATTCACTCTATAAAATAAAAGTTATCAAATCTTTCCTTAAATTACATTACTCATAATTCTGCACATCCTGAATTAAACCAACAAATTCAAAGGATTCCCCAAACAACCAATTATATTAGGTTTGTTTGAAGGATCTTTTTTATTTTTTGTTCAAACAATAAAGATTTACTCAATTACTTATCCAATATAAATACTATAATTTATCAGTGGGTACTTAAATTTATATAAATTAGCTTTTCTATCTCTTAATACCCATTATAGCTAATGACATCAGAGTGAAAATGTTTAATAATTATTACGTTATTATAAAATATATTATAATACAGATGAGCATTGAAGATGTTATGCTAGAAGCCTAAAAATTTGGATATCAGATTGATGAAAAAACAGTGAAACATAATTTCGATTACTTTAAACATAATTTAAACATGTGTGTGTGTGCACTTTGTTAATGTGGAAATTGTTAATGCAAGAATCCAAGATTTCAATTGTCTACATCTTATCGAAAAAGATCGTTAACACCTAAGGTAAGCGTAAGAGATACTCCAATTACTGTAAGTCGAAGTTTTTACGAGACTTTTGAGAACTCCTATCGGTAAATGTAAGGTTTGCCAAACTAGTTTGTTACAAGCAATTAAAGGTAATATAGAGGATTCAGTTTAACTGGAACTCCAGTTCGATCATCTAATTCTAGAGTGGCTTATCATTCATCATTTGAAGGGAGCACCAGATATTAAGAGTTCTTTGCAGATAAGCCTAAATAAAAGAATGTGTTATTCAAGAGACCTTATGAGAGACATACGGGTCCTTTAAAAATAAGACAATTGGAAACTCAGAATTAGAAGGTTTATTAGAGATTGAAGATAGAACCACAGCCTGCTATTTTTTAGTAAAATTAGATGGATTAAGTATTAAAAGTGTATGCATAATTTATAAAATCATTAGAAACCTATCAATTCCAATGAAAACAATGTATTAATCTTCTTTTCGAGAAATGCCTGATTTAACTCAATCAGTGGATCGATAAGAATGCAAAAAGAGAAAGCAGGAGGATCTCCAATGCATAAATCAAATAATTTTGCCTTTTTAAGCAAAATCAGTTACAAGCTAATAGTATCGAAATCAGCCTTTGTTTGTGTGCCCAGCAAAATTATAAAAATATTAATGAATACTTATAATTTTAATCAAGAGTAAATCAAGTAATTTAAAGAGCTCTTTGCTATGTTCGATAAGGATGGGGGAGGAACTATTTCAACAAATGAAATAGGTAATCTAATGAAAGAATGTGGAGAGAATCCTACTCCTCAGTAATTGAAAGAAATGATAGAAGAAGTAGATGTTGATGGAAATGGAGAAGTAGATTTTGATGAATTTATTGGGTTGATGGGTAAGAGAATGAGAGAAGAAGAAACAAATGAAGAATTGAATTAAGCTTTCAATTTACTTGATTTAGATAAGGATGGATTTCTATCTAAAACAGACATACAATTAGGCTTAGTAAAATTAGGCTAACAGAAATTACCAGATAACGATTTAGATGATCTATTCCTCAAAGCTGATTTGGATAAAGATGGCAAATTTAGTTATGATGAATTTATTAGATTTATGACTCCTAAATGATTCTAATATATATAGGAACTATTTATCAATACAATAAATCGATTCATTAAACAATAAATTTGAAAATCAATCTTAGGTGATTTAAGAGGAGTTAAACACCTCCTCTTTTTATCTTTAATAAAGTTAACTATTAAATTTTGATTTATATGAATCATTCTAAAACAATTCCTTATTATTTTAGACTTCTTATTACTAATGCTTCATAATCCTTTAGAAACACCTTTCCATCTCTATCCTCATCAGCCATTTCCATCCATAATTCTACATCCTCTTGTGTTGGTTCAATTGACATTCCCATTAATTTATATGTTTCCTGGAGCAATGAAGGAACCTAAATTATTCGCTTTCAAACTTACATGCTTCTCTGTAATAAATCCATTTTTTTCTGTATCCAACATTCTAAAGATTCTTCTTGCCACTTCCAACCTCTCCTATACAACTGTGCTGTATGTATTTTTGATAGGAGGGGAACTAGGGATGGATGATACTTAATTTGTGACAGTAGTTTATTATTAGACTGTTATGACTTTGCTATTCTGGTTGCTAGATACTTATCTATTAAACTAGCTAGTCTCATAGGTCTTTGGTTAACTTATTGTTTATTCAGGTACCACCCTTTCGCTTCTTTCACTTCTATCGAAATTACCTCCAAAGTATTTTATACATAAAGCTTCAATATCTTTATCAGTCACCATGCCACATTAGCGTCCTAAAATAATTGGGTATTGTCGATACTATCGATGATTCTGGAAAAAGCAGCAATATCTGTTGGAGTTGGATTGAATCCTTTATTCATTGCCCTATAACAATCTGATTGAATGTAACCAACTTCAAAAGAATCTAATGTGCCGTTTCCATCCCCATCATATATTGTCATGATTTTTCTAGCCAATGCTCTACACTCGTCCTTTGTCATAATTCCTCCGAATTGAACTTAGTCAGAAACCTTCAAAGTTGAATACTTAATGTCTCTATTTAGATCCATCTAAACACTTAATAATTATTTAATATAATAAAATCACTCTATATAAATAAATCCATTTGAGAAAATCAATTAATAAAGTAAAACCGATCTAAATCATCATTTTATAAACAAATAAAGATGGATACTCAATTTAAGTGCTATTACTATAAAAATTCATAACAACTTAAATAATTGAAATGCGTTTATTATTCTATTTATTTATTTTAATGTTGAGTGCAATTTTTATCAATATGACTCAAAACTATGTTGCAATCTGAAAGGATATTTAAATATGCTAATTCAAACTTATTTCATATATTTATTCTTATAAATGATTTTTGATTATATTAGTATTGAAAAAAATTATAAAATGAAAAAAAATGAGTATTTGGTTCAGATTTCCGTGATCGAAGCAAGAGATTTAGTGGCCAAAGATTCTTCCGGTTCATCTGATCCATTCGTTAAAATTACTGTAGGTAACCTTCCTACATAGGTGAGCACTGCCAAAATGAAAGCCACTACTGCAGTGTTTAATTAGGTAATGGTTATATTGAAATTTATAGAATTTCACTTTTGAAGGTTTAAAGATGTCAGATGTTGATTTTGAAAATTTTGAAGCCAAAATAGAAGTCTTTGATTAGAACTAATTTTTTCAAAATGAATTAATTGGAATTCATTCAATTGGTTTAGCAACTCTTTATAGAAATCCATCTCACGAAATTTACAACTCATGGCTAAGACTTACACATCCAAAAGAAGTAAATAAAGTTTAAGGATATATTTTGATCTCTGCTTATATAATTGGATAGAATGATGCTCCTCCTGTTCATGATGCTAATGAAAATAATGTAGAAGATGAACCAGATCCTTTTGGGGGTGTTCCAGATGATCAGTTAACAGGCGAACAACTATAATAAAGGAGGGAAAATTAAAAGAAAATTGCAATGGTGTGCAAACCAATGCCATACACTAAACTTGCTCAATTAATGGTTAACATTGTGAAAGCTGAAGATCTACCTATTCTTAATGGGACAACAATTGATAGTTTTATCTCAGTTAGAGCTAATGGTATAACCTAAATTACAAGCGTTTTGAAAAACTAATAAAAACCATAATATAGAGTCAGAATGATGTTTCCAATTAATTTCCCATTATAAAATGATAAAATTATTATTAGAGTTTGGGATAAAAGAGTTTGTATGGCAGATACTTTTATAGGTTAGATACCCGAGTTCCCGTCTGAAAATGACTTTTTTAATATGACGTATTTGTAAAGTAAAGGAGGAGTTTTGCCATTTAGATGGTTTTCGCTATACGGGATTCCTATGAATGAACGACCATCAACCTACGAATCAAATGTTCTTGGATACAAAAAAAATCCAAGAGGAACTTGCTATATGGGTAGAGTTCTCTTGTCCTTAAATTTAACACCATCCGAAAAACCTGAAAAGCTTGTATAGCCATTAGGTATTTACCGAGAGCCTTCAATTGAAAAATACATGTTACGATTGGATACCTACGAAGTGAACCAAGCAAAGGATCTTGATGAATTTATCTTCATTAGAGTAAGAGTTGGAAAAGAGTATTTTGATTCTTCAGAGGCTGACTGTAAGTCTCCTGGGCAGTTTGTTTGGAGAAATAAAGTCATTCTAAAAGCATGGGAAGTAGAAGTTCCAAAAAATCCAAGCGAATAAACAGACTTATTTATCGAATTAATGAATAAAGAAAAGAAAAGAGTTGCTTATATTAGAATACCTGCGACAAGCCCAGAATTGACGAATGACAAACCATAATGGTATGAATTTAAGGATTTAAAATTAAAAGGAGAATAAGAGGGAGTTCATAGTTATGTTTTGATGAATATACTCTTTGGATAGATAAATATTATTTCTTAGATTCCAAAAATTATTGTGAAAAAAAATATGGTTCTGCCATATATTTGTAAGATTTACCTTTATTGTGGTTTTGACTTCTGTCCTGACAAAGTTAATGATGAAATTTCATTAAGTTATGAAATTAGAATTGCTAATTAGGTTTATAAATCTGAATAAAATAAAAATAGCAAGAATCCAATTTGGAATCAATGTATTAGAATTCCAGTTAGTATGGAATAAAATTTAGAATTTGTATCAAATTTAGTGATATCCTTTTTCAATAATAAAGAGTAAATATTTCCTTAACAATAGACCTATTGGATAAGCTAATGTATCAGCGATCAACTGCAGAGTCTCTGAAGAGGATTAAATAGAACCAATATATTAGATATTTCATATACTTCATAATGGAAAGTCAAAAGGAAGAATTATTCTTGGAGTAACATTATAAAGGAAAAAAAAAAATGATAAAATCGATCCTAAAATTAGTGTTGCTGAAATCTTCACTCAATTTAAAGAGTATAAATTACTTTTTCCGGTCTATGCTATCAGATAATTACCCAGAAAGCTTAGAAAAGCTCAACTAATTGCTAGAATATCTAATCCAAATTAAGATTCAGTTGTAAAAGTGGATTCGTACCTACAAGGAGATGAGGAGGAAACCAGATTCAGTCCTGGATATACAGATCCAAATTTCTTGTCACTACTTATTTTAGATATACAGTTACCTGAAAATCCACTTTTGATGCCATAATTAAATGTAGAAATATATAGCAAGGAAGGGTTAGCTCAAAAATATTACTTTTCTGTTCCCTTATATAATCACTATCCAGGATTGGATCAAAAAACTTAGCATAAACTAAATGCATATTATTATGCAACACTTGAAAGTGGTATGCTGAGCTCTAATGTTCCGCCTCCAGAGATAACTCCTTAAGTATAAGAAGAATAAACAGAAGAATAAGAACAAGAGGAATAAGAAGAACCAAAAACAATATTCACTAAAAAATCAATAAAGCCAAGCACTAAGGAGAAATAATCAACAAAGTCAAAGTAATCTACAAAATAATAAGCTGAAGTTTTGGCTTAAGCACTTGAAAAATCAAGTGATGTGATAAAGAAACGAATGAGAACCAGAGGAATAGAGAATGCTTATGTACAAGATGAAATCGTATTAATCCTTGATGATGAAGACGTAATACGAGAATAATTGATCAAAAAGGAGAAATAGGCAAAACTTACAAAATTATTAAAGAGTTTACCAAAACCTTTAAATACTGAATTAAATAAATAATATTTGAAGAAGGCTATTTTAGAACAGATCTTTAAAGTATAAGATTTATAAGCCTATTTTACAGAAAGAGCAATCGAGCTATCAGATGATGGCATTGATTATGGTCGTTCAATAATCAAAGGACAATATGATACAGAGATTTAAAAGGGCCTTCCATTCTAAAGATATAAAATATACGAGTTAAATAAAAACGGATCTGGATTAGGTTAAGAAACAAGTGCCATCTTAAAGGCAGATGTCAAATTAATAAATGTGAGTACTTTTAAATAAACTGTCAAACAGTCTCAACAAAATGAAGATAAGAAAACCAAAAAATCTGAATTAGTTGAAAAAGCTGAGTATGTCAAAAGATTAAGATCAGCAGATTACCCATTTGATTTTTTTGATCCAGTTTTTCATGATTATTTAAAATAGCAACAATTTAGATGCAAAGTTAGGGTTTATATCTATAGAGGTTTGAGTTTAGCAGCCTAATCAGAAAATATAGACGCTTATCATTATATGGCAGGAGAATAATCAAGAAATTCTGCAAATCCTTATCTTGAAATTGAAGTAGGAGAACCTGGTGCCGATCCTGGAGAATTCGTTAAAAAAGTATCAGACCCTGATAAATTTATCCCCAATACTCTTAATCCAACATTTCTAAGGTCATTTGAATTAGATGCAATTCTTCCTCAAGATTGCTTTCTTCATATTAGGGTATTTAATAAAGGAGGCTTAACGAATAAACTTATCGGTGCAGTTAAAATTGATATTGAGGATAGACTGATGGGGGAAAAAAAGCTAAAATCAAGACTTTCTTGTGAAGCTTATAAAGATTATTTTTTAAATGATTTAGAAAGATTAAAATATACTGACAATGCTGATGATATTAAATTAAGTTACTAAGCTGAAATAGCTAATCTTACCTAAAAAATAGAATCCATAACCACTCTAGAAATTCCTGTAGAATACTAATAATTGAGACATCCAGATAAACTAGTTTCTTAGGGTTAATTAGAAATGTTTGTTGAAGTTCTCCCTTTAGAAGTTTCTCGTCTAATTCCTCCAGCGTTACTAGTTGAAAGGCTTCCTTAAGAATATGAAGTTAGATTAATTGTTTGGGAAACTTTCAATATACCATTAAACCCAGTTAAAAAAGCTGTTGATATCTTTGTTAGATGCGTAATGGATTCATCAGCTACTGGAACTGGATCAGAAATCGGAAAGGAAACAGATACACATATGGGTAGTACTGATGGTAATGGGGAGTTTAATTGGAGAATGAAATTCAATTTCAAGACACCTTGTTAATTTCCTAGAATGAAAATTAGTGTTCATGATTTCTCTGTTTTTGGTGCCAGTCCTATAATTGGAGAAGCAACCATCAGTCTTAAGAGGTATTATAAATTATATTAACAGAGTATTAACAGTTATGAAAACTTAAGCAATTTATGAAATGGCACCTACTTAAATTAAGTTAAGTTCTGCCAAAGAGCCAGATGCTGAAAAAGGAACAGTCATGTTATAAATGACAATTTTATAGAAGAGTATGGCAGAGGCTAAACCAGTTGGAGAAGGTTAAGAAGAGCCAAATATAGACCCTTTTTTAAAGAAACCTACTGAAGGTAGAGGACTAGGGGCTTTTTTTAAAGGAATAGGAATACCATGGGGAATGATTTGCAAATAAGCTTGCATGATTCTACTTCCTATGTTTATTTCCGCGTTGGTCTCCTTCATTCTTTTTGTAAAACCAGGAATTTTGATGCCTTAGACGCCAGGTGCTTGATGAATTAATTTTTAATAAATAAGTTTGATATTATAAATCAAAAAATTTTAGATAGAGCTTCCTCTGCATTAACTAAAAGTGTATTAAGTTACATTAATTATTGTTCTTAAAATTTAACTACTGATTCCAAAGAAAAGATAATTTCGTCTTTTTGTTATAATTAAAATTGTATATCACTAATGGTTGGCTCTTAATATTTATCAATGCTATGCAATTATTATTTTGATTGGGACTCATTTTAATGGGTTTATTTAAGTTAACATTAAAGATCTAAAGTATTTTCTTATGGTATTTATTAGTTGAAGTTAAATGACAACATATCTTAATTTAAGGTATCAGGTGGAGATGTTTATAAATTTAACTAACTTGATGTCAATTGAGAACTTGTAATTGATTATTAATTATTAAATTAATTTTAATAATTAAGAGGTTAAAATTTTGATGTTTGAGATTTCAAAAGTTCTATATTTTACAAAAGTGTTTCGTTGAGACTAGTCATTTATTAAATTTGCGAAGAAAATTCTTCATTTTTGACTTTTAAATTGTTGTTCTCAATTTCTTATAAGATTCCTTTCTACTCATTCTAAATATTAATTTGGATTAATTTTACATTTTCAGATTGCTTAAATTCTAACTAAGAATTAAGTTATATGTTTATTGCTTTCATTTCATTCATTGAAGTTTCTAAATCTTAGATTTGTTCTTTTAATTTCTTATTCTCATTTTCAAATTAAGTTACTTTCTGCTCATTGTCCTTATTAGTTTTTATTAGTTTAGTATTTTCAGTATGCTTATTCTCTATTTCTTCCTTTATTTACGAGTTAGTATCTCTCATTTCATTCATTTAAGATTATAAATCTTAGATATGTTCTTTGAATTTCTTATTCTCATTTTCATATTAAGTTATTTTCTGCTCATTGTCCTTATTAGTTTTTATTAGTTTAGTATTTTCAGTCTACTTAATTTCAATTTCTGAGTTTGTTTTAATGTTTGTCGCTTTCATTTCATTCATTTAAGATTCTAAATCTTAGATCTATTCTTTTAATTTCTTATTCTCATTTTCAAATTAACTTATTTTCTGCTCATTTTCTTTATTAGTTTTTATTAGTTTAGTATTTTCAGTATGCTTATTCTCTATTTCTTCCTTTATTTATGAGTTAGTATCTCTCATTTCATTCATTTAAGATTCTAAATCTTAGATCTATTCTTTTAATTTCTTATTCTCATTTTCAAATTAACTTATTTTCTGCTCATTTTCTTTATTAGTTTTTATTAGTTTAGTATTTTCAGTATGCTTATTCTCTATTTCTTCCTTTATTTATGAGTTAGTATCTCTCATTTCATTCATTTAAGATTCTAAATCTTAGATCTATTCTTTTAATTTCTTATTCTCATTTTCAAATTAACTTATTTTCTGCTCATTTTCTTTATTAGTTTTTATTAGTTTAGTATTTTCAGTATGCTTATTCTCTATTTCTTCCTTTATTTATGAGTTAGTATCTCTCATTTCATTCATTTAAGATTCTAAATCTTAGATCTATTCTTTTAATTTCTTATTCTCATTTTCAAATTAACTTATTTTCTGCTCATTTTCTTTATTAGTTTTTATTAGTTTAGTATTTTCAGTATGCTTATTCTCTATTTCTTCCTTTATTTATGAGTTAGTATCTCTCATTTCATTCATTTAAGATTCTAAATCTTAGATCTATTCTTTTAATTTCTTATTCTCATTTTCAAATTAACTTATTTTCTGCTCATTTTCTTTATTAGTTTTTATTAGTTTAGTATTTTCAGTATGCTTATTCTCTATTTCTTCCTTTATTTATGAGTTAGTATCTCTCATTTCATTCATTTAAGATTCTAAATCTTAGATCTATTCTTTTAATTTCTTATTCTCATTTTCAAATTAACTTATTTTCTGCTCATTTTCTTTATTAGTTTTTATTAGTTTAGTATTTTCAGTATGCTTATTCTCTATTTCTTCCTTTATTTATGAGTTAGTATCTCTCATTTCATTCATTTAAGATTCTAAATCTTAGATCTATTCTTTTAATTTCTTATTCTCATTTTCAAATTAACTTATTTTCTGCTCATTTTCTTTATTAGTTTTTATTAGTTTAGTATTTTCAGTATGCTTATTCTCTATTTCTTCCTTTATTTATGAGTTAGTATCTCTCATTTCATTCATTTAAGATTCTAAATCTTAGATCTATTCTTTTAATTTCTTATTCTCATTTTCAAATTAACTTATTTTCTGCTCATTTTCTTTATTAGTTTTTATTAGTTTAGTATTTTCAGTATGCTTATTCTCTATTTCTTCCTTTATTTATGAGTTAGTATCTCTCATTTCATTCATTTAAGATTCTAAATCTTAGATCTATTCTTTTAATTTCTTATTCTCATTTTCAAATTAACTTATTTTCTGCTCATTTTCTTTATTAGTTTTTATTAGTTTAGTATTTTCAGTATGCTTATTCTCTATTTCTTCCTTTATTTATGAGTTAGTATCTCTCATTTCATTCATTTAAGATTCTAAATCTTAGATCTATTCTTTTAATTTCTTATTCTCATTTTCAAATTAACTTATTTTCTGCTCATTTTCTTTATTAGTTTTTATTAGTTTAGTATTTTCAGTATGCTTATTCTCTATTTCTTCCTTTATTTATGAGTTAGTATCTCTCATTTCATTCATTTAAGATTCTAAATCTTAGATCTATTCTTTTAATTTCTTATTCTCATTTTCAAATTAACTTATTTTCTGCTCATTTTCTTTATTAGTTTTTATTAGTTTAGTATTTTCAGTATGCTTATTCTCTATTTCTTCCTTTATTTATGAGTTAGTATCTCTCATTTCATTCATTTAAGATTCTAAATCTTAGATCTATTCTTTTAATTTCTTATTCTCATTTTCAAATTAACTTATTTTCTGCTCATTTTCTTTATTAGTTTTTATTAGTTTAGTATTTTCAGTATGCTTATTCTCTATTTCTTCCTTTATTTACGAGTTAGTATCTCTCATTTCATTCATTTAAGATTCTAAATCTTAGATCTATTCTTTTAATTTCTTATTCTCATTTTCAAATTAAGTTACTTTCAGCTCATTTTCTTTATTAGTTTTTATTAGTTTAGTATTTTCAGTCTACTTAATTTCAATTTCTTAGTTTGTTTTAATGTTAGTCGTTTTCATTTCATTAATTTAAGATTCTTAATCTTATATCTGTTCTTATAAGTTCTTAATTTAAATGTCTAATTAATTAATTTTTTATTCATTTTAAATATTTGTTTTTATTAAATTTTTATTATTTAATTGCTGATAGTTTAAGTCCAATTATTATTTGCGAATTTATTCTTTCATTTCTACAAGTTATGAATCTTAAAATTGACGCTTTTAATTTAATATTGTTAGGTCAGAATTTAATAATTAAAAATTCTAATTTGTACCACTATTTTCTAAATATTAAACTTTAGTTTATTAATCAAATATCTAGATATCTTCCTTTTACTTTTAATTTTCAAAAGGATGAGATTGTTCATTCTTCTAATCAGATTCTAATAATAATTCAGTATTCTCTGGTAAAGAAGAATACTAAAAAGGATTGTATTATTTCAAATCTTAAAGTTATTGATCCTATTCTTATAATTCTTCCTTTACTTTCAAAACTAATTCATTATTGTTTAAAGGTATTAATAATTATTGTTCATCAACACCTTATGATGGTTATAAGTAGTATTTAGAAAGTTCGTATTTCAAAGTTTCAATTTATTTATCCTTTTCTAATAATTGATCTTATAATTTAGAAACAATTTCATTATTGTTTTAAGGTTGTAATATTTATTGTTAGTCACCATGTAAAGATGGTTATTATTATTATGAAGAAAGTTCTTATCTCAAATTTTCAATTAATTTATCCTTATCTTATAATTGTTCTTATAATTTAGAAACTACTTCATTATTGTCTTAAGGTTGTAATATTTATTGTTAGTCAGCATGTTAAGATGGTTATTATTATTATGAAGAAAGTTCTTATTTCAAAGTTTCAATTTATTTATCCTTATCTTATAATTGATCTTATAATTTAGAAACTACTTCATTATTGTTTTAAGGTTGTAATATTTATTGTTAGTCACCATGTAAAGATGGTTATTATTATTATGAAGAAAGTTCTTATTTCAAAGTTTCAATTTATTTATCCTTTTCTTATAATTGATCTTATAATTTAGAAACAATTTCATTATTGTTTTAAGGTTGTAATATTTATTGTTAGTCACCATGTAAAGATGGTTATTATTATTATGAAGAAAGTTCTTATTTCAAAGTTTCAATTTATTTATCCTTTTCTTATAATTGATCTTATAATTTAGAAACAATTTCATTATTGTTTTAAGGTTGTAATATTTATTGTTAGTCACCATGTAAAGATGGTTATTATTATTATGAAGAAAGTTCTTATTTCAAAGTTTCAATTTATTTATCCTTTTCTTATAATTGATCTTATAATTTAGAAACAATTTCATTATTGTTTTAAGGTTGTAATATTTATTGTTAGTCACCATGTAAAGATGGTTATTATTATTATGAAGAAAGTTCTTATTTCAAAGTTTCAATTTATTTATCCTTTTCTTATAATTGATCTTATAATTTAGAAACAATTTCATTATTGTTTTAAGGTTGTAATATTTATTGTTAGTCACCATGTAAAGATGGTTATTATTATTATGAAGAAAGTTCTTATTTCAAAGTTTCAATTTATTTATCCTTTTCTTATAATTGATCTTATAATTTAGAAACAATTTCATTATTGTTTTAAGGTTGTAATATTTATTGTTAGTCACCATGTAAAGATGGTTATTATTATTATGAAGAAAGTTCTTATTTCAAAGTTTCAATTTATTTATCCTTTTCTAATAATTGATCTTATAATTTAGAAACAATTTCATTATTGTTTTAAGGTTGTAATATTTATTGTTAGTCACCATGTAAAGATGGTTATTATTATTATGAAGAAAGTTCTTATTTCAAAGTTTCAATTTATTTATCCTTTTCTTATAATTGATCTTATAATTTAGAAACAATTTCATTATTGTTTTAAGGTTGTAATATTTATTGTTAGTCACCATGTAAAGATGGTTATTATTATTATGAAGAAAGTTCTTATTTCAAAGTTTCAATTTATTTATCCTTTTCTTATAATTGATCTTATAATTTAGAAACAATTTCATTATTGTTTTAAGGTTGTAATATTTATTGTTAGTCACCATGTAAAGATGGTTATTATTATTATGAAGAAAGTTCTTCTCTCAAATTTTCAATTAATTTATCCTTATCTTATAATTGTTCTTATAATTTCGAAACTACTTCATTATTGTTTTAAGGTTGTAATATTTATTGTTAGTCAGCATGTTAAGATGGTTATTATTATTATTTGGAATTTTATTATCTCAAATTTTTAATTAATTTATCCTTTTATTATAATTGTTCTTATAATTTAGAAAAAATTTCATTATTGTTTTAAGGTTGTTATATTTATTGTTCATCAACATGTTAAGATTATTATTATTATTATTAAGAAAATTCTTTTTTCCATTTTTCATTTTATTTATCATTTATTAATGGTTCTTCTTATGATTTATAAATTAGTTAATTATTATTCTATTTTTGTTACTATTATTTTTAATCATCAGGTTCATTTAGATATACTTTTTACTATTTTGTGTTTTGTTATTTCAAATTTTCAATTACCTCTTTTTTTTCTAATATTTCTCCTTCTTTATTTTTCACTAATTAATCAAGTTATAGTTATTTTTCTTTTTAAGGGTCTTACTTATTATTAAATATTACTAGCTAAGATGGTTATAATTCTTATTAAGAAACTTCATCTTAAATACTTTAAATTTATTCATCCTATTAATATTTTTTTACTTATTAAATTTCATATTTATTTTTTCTTTTTTCAAATCGTATTTCAGCCTTTTCCTATTTATTTTCTTTTTTCTAATTATTCATTTCTATATGTTACATGTTATATTCTAATTTGTTGTCCTTATTCAATTATTCTAAATTCTAATTTTATTATATATTATCCTATAAATTTATTATTTCTTTATTCTCAGATTATATAAATTTTCTTAGCTTTTTATTAATATAATCCACAAAATTATAATTTATTTAATGTTTTTGTATTTCCTTAATTTTTACAATTAAATTATGCATTTTTTCATCTTATTCAAATTGATTTTCTATTTTATTTCTTTCTTCAAGATCTATTAAAAAATTATTGACTAAACTCTATTTCTCATTTATTAAAATTTCCAATTATAGTTACTCGCTTTTATTCATTGATTAATTTATTTCATTAAATGTTTAATTAGCACCATTATATTTATCTTATTCTGCATCTTGCATATTAACTTCTTTTTATTAAATGATATTTTCCTTTTGATTATTGAATTAGTCTGAAATAGATTTTCTATGTTTTTGATTAAATATAAGCCCATCTCCCTACTAAATATTTTATTATTAAAGACTAGCGATAGAATTTAAAAAGTTTTAAATATTATTATCTTTTTCATCATTTTATGAGAGAGATTGATCATTTATCTTGTGTATAGATTTGTTTACAATATCACTAATATTACTATTCTGATCCCAATTATTACTAGGTTCCTATTTAATCTGAGCATCATTCTTTTGACTTGAAACTTCCAGTTCATATTATAATTCATACTATTATACCTTATATTCTTCTAACTGTTAATAATTAATAGATCCCTTTCTACCAACCAAATTATCTATTAAGTCTTCATCATTGTTCTAATGATTAATTCTGAAAGTTTAGCTTACCATTTCCATAATTTAATCAACTTTTTCTTACATTATATTTTGCAATTGCATTTACAAATTTTTAAGTTATTATCCCTATTTTTAAGAAATTCTACTAAATTGAGCATTTAATTTTTCTATTTCATCTTCCACTATATTTTAGAAGTTATTATCTTGAGTTAGCTCCTAGTTTAAAAGTTTAATAATTTTTTAGTCTTTATCCTATAATAACTTTGTTGTTTTAAGAAGAAACTTTTAAATTTTATTCTACGATCCCTAGTTTTCATTTATTATATTTTATTAAATTTTATCAACTTAATTAAGCTAAACTTAATTTTTTATTTCATTAGTTTAATTATTCTAATTATTAATATCTCTATATTCTTGGCTCATTTATTTTTCATCACTTTATGGCTTGCTTTCTGCTTAATAAAGTAGGTTTTCATTGAACTCTTCCAAATTTTCATATTAATTTTAAAAACTCAATTCATTCATCTAAATTTCCGCTTTAAAGAATTCTTAACACTCATTATTTTAATTTTATTATAAGCATTGATGCTAGACTTTATCTTCATTTGAATTTTAACAATTTATTTCTTATTTTTCCTCATAGTGTGGTTTTTAACCTACAGCCCTGAACTACTACTCCTCATTATTCTTCATAACTTTCATTAATTAATCCTAATTTTCTTTTTGATCCAATATTTGCCCGCAATCAGTTTTCTTAAGAATACAATCTGGAAGAAATAAATTCAGCTACGAATCTTCCTTTTCATCCTCTAGCTCAGAAATTTGATTAGAATTTTAATCCACTTGAAAACTTTGAGAATCATTTAATTTTTTTAGCATGCTTTATAGTTTTCTTTCAAATTCATTAATTCTATGGGACTAGCTTATTGCCAATTCATTAAGTTGCTATATTTATTTTTTATTATCATTTAAATTTTGATAGCGCGGAGAATGGCGACTTGCTCTGTTCATGTAAATATTTATTATTAATATATTTAATTAATTTTCGCAAAATGTATGATATGGATAAATTTTACTCATTTTTGATGCTTTAGTCTTTATCAAATAAAAAAAATATTAGCATCACTAATTAATTAGCTTTTAATCCATCAGTCTTTATAATTATTAATAGAATCTCTTATTTATTTTTGAAAAAATTTGTTTAAAAAATAGAAGAGGTACTAAAAAGTCATAGTTAAATTAAGATTCTATTATCTTCATTAAAGTTTTATTTAAGAATAAGAAAAAATAATGAAAAGACCTACTGTTTTAGAAAATTTTGAGATTCTTAGTAAAAATGAAGCTGAAAATGTTATAGAATTTCCAAAGAGCCAACTAATGTAAAGGTTAAGTTAGGAGCTGTATTCCCTTTGAAGATTACTAAAAAATAGAAATAGTCAAAATCATTTACATTATAATAAATATTATGGGATTAACTATTTTAATTTTTGTTGGATTCATTTTGTTTTTGGCTTTGATTGGAATAATTCTGAAAAAATTCTTCTTTGGTAAAAAAACGCAAGTTCAAATTAAAAGTCAAGAAGCAATTTAAAATAATTAGCATATCAATTTGGGTGATTAAGAAGCAATACCAGACTCTCATTAATCTCAAATACATAAACAATAAAGTTAAGTTAAGACATAGAAATAATCCAATACTCCAAATAGAAAGAACAAACAGAATAAAAAAAAATAGTTGATTGCTGATATTGCTTTTTAATTTAATGATGACAGTGATAACGAAAATGATAAAAATTCATCAGGAAATGATTAACAGCAGTCCATTAATATGAGAGAGTAAGCAGGATTTAATTTTTAATAATCTGAGCATAATTTAGAGGAGTTAGTAACGCCAACTTAAGTAAATAGTTAAGAAATTTGAGTTAATTATATATATTTTTTGAAATTGCTATAGATTTACAGAAATATTTTCCCCTATTGTTTATAAGATGAAACACAATGATCCAGAATGATTTATTTTTCAATATTGATAAGTTATCAAAGCATGGATAAAGTAGCAATATATTAGCAATTGCTTTAATAATCGAGAATCATCTAATTTATTGTATTTTTCAGAAAGAACTCTAATTCTAAGTAAGAAGTGATTTATCTTTTATTGAGACATCTTTCAAGAATATACTTTTTAGGTTTAGGTATTTTATTACTTTATTAAGACTTTAGTAAATCAACAAGAATAATATATTTTAGATGAATTAATTTAGTGATTGATCAAGCATTCTTGTTCACCATTTAGAGTGTTACATATTTAAAATTTGAAGGTTCTTTTTGGTAGTTATCGATGATGCAATTTATTTTATAGAATATATTGATGTATATAGAAATAAATTAGATTTAAAGATTTACTTATGATTATATTATTTAGTTATAATTATACAAAATATATCATGATATTAATTTGTTAATACTTCCTGGTTGATGAATTTATTTACAAAAATAGCTCTTCAACAGTATTTTAGTTTGAAACTTGAAATATATTTAACCATCACTATAAAATTCAATAGAAAAAGGATAACTAATTTACATACAAATGATCCAGTTGGTTTATAGTTTGTGTCAGATAAAACTAAATTAAATACTTAAATTTTAAAATATCTCATTATAAAAATAATATTCTAGTCATTAAAGAAAAACATTAAGAGAATAAAATAAATTATTTAAATTTCAAGAGATAATAAGTGTAATTTTAGTCATTCATTCGCAGCAAATTTTAGAATGATCCTTCGACTATTTAACTATGTAATCTCCTTTCTTTCTATTTGATTAGATTGAAGGAAACATATTGAATCCTTCGTTCTTAGAAGGTGTTTATGAATTCACATTAAGCTGGTCCAGTTTATTTGTTTCCTAATTAACTCGACATATTATGGATGATTTAAAAATCATAGTGTTTGAGTTAATCAAAACTTAAATTTCCATCAGATTCTCTTATGATTTGATTGTATTTATTAAGCCATCTAAAGGCCCAAAAATTGGTAAAGGATCATTTAATGAACATAATAATGTATTTCCAGATAAAACTGAAAAAGTTGAATCCAAAAACAAATATTTGATTTCAATTATATTTTGGGAGACATTTTTTACGCTTGCTTGTTGGAATTATAATCTCTTATAAAAAAGGTAATATGAGGATTTGAATCTTAGAAAAAGAAATTTCTATTATGTATTAACATTTAAAGGTTTGTTAAGTTTTGTTTGTGTATGAGTAATGGTTTTTTTTTGATTTACTATTTGATAATAATTTTTATTTGTTAATACTATTCCTTCAAAACTCTCGTCGTTTTTTATTTCAACATGAAACCCAATTAATTAATAGGTACTCTTAAAATCGGAAATCAGATAAATTTAATGAATAGGAACTTGATGTAATATATCATCTGAGGTGTCTTTAATATCTGAAAAATGTATGTGGTGACTAATAATTAAATAATTTATTACCATTCATAAATTCTTAATTGACAGTCATTCAATGTTATTTATTTTCTAATTAAATATATTTTAGAGAATGCCCAATCTTAATAGATAAGTTCTTAGTAATCTCTAAAATCATCATTATCTTATGTCTTAAGATCATAAAATACAAATCTTTTAAACACTACATTTTTGGTCTCATCAATATAGCACAAGAGATATTAATGATCATATTCTTTGTAATGGAAGATGAAGGTATTTTTTAAATTTTCTATAGACTAAATTTTTCAAAATTTTTACATTTTAATATAACTCTTATTTTTCCTCCCTTTACAAATCTTGTATTGATTTCAAAAAGAAATGAGAATTCACTTAAAATTATTTGCACTCTATATGAATTTCATTTCTCTATGAAAAAAATGTTACTGTTAAAATAAAGAATTTCCTGAGTATAATTTTGTTTTCCATAGGTAACAATTGTTTTAAATTTGACTATTCCTCTATGAGTATTCTAAATTGTGACAAATTTTCGACTTATAGCTCTCCTTGACACATTCTGATGTTTTTATGATTAGAGGATAAAGACTGATGGAGTTGCAAAAACCAATGTAAAGATTTAGAATCTTTAAAATTAATTTTTTAATTTTGAATTAAATGCTACCTGGATTTCCAAAAACATAATTTTACTATAGAAGGATTACTGTTATTGACGTTGAAGCTTCCATTTTTTTCAAAATATAAAACAAAAGCATCGTTCAGTCTAATTAATAATGGGTTGGGACATTCTTTATAAAATTTATCTATTTTTGATTTGTCTACGATATTAGTAGAATAAACTTTTTAGTTAAATTCAATAACTACTTCCTAGATAATGCAGCCATAATTGTACTTATCACTATAATAAGTGCCCCCTATGCAAACATAAGAATTTTTATCCTTGCAACTGTAGCCGTCAATTCTATTTTTAGTAACAGAGAATTATGATCTGCATTTAATAAGGTTGATAATTTATTAAGGGTTATAATAGGAGCCATCATCTACTCTTTTTTTTTATGATTAATATTTCACTATTTGCCATTCAGCCATTTAATTTGAAATCTCAAGAAATTAAATTTCACTACTAAATTCAGCTGTTTCAGTGTAACCAAAGAAATAAATTAATACTTTTTATTCTGAATCATAGAAATAGACACCGTTTAAATTTTGGGGTAAAGTAAATTGATAAATTTTGAGAATTGATAATTTTGAGTTTTTAGATTGACTTTGTTCTGAGAAAAAAACTAATTAAATTCTTTTGCTTTGCACAAATATTATATATCCATCATATTCTGCACTGTTGTTATCATCATGTTCTGCACTTTTGTTATTATCATATTCTACAAAATACTAAGTGTTAGTAAAATCAAATTCTTAACCCAAATCCAAAAGAACTAAATTTCCTTCTTTGTCAATAAGAGGGAACTCCTTTTATAGGTTTTATCTAGATTGTTTGTCAATTATTTTTTATCTCTGAAATTAGAGTGATATTAATTAATTTCGATAATATTATTTTTTTTATTAGCTATTTCCTTCAACAAAAAAAGTGTATAATTGCTCATAATATTTTATGATGCTATTTTAATCTAATTTTTGCATATTTTAATTTCTTAAACATCCTAAAAAACAATTATTAGTGCAATTAATGTATAACTAAATTATCTCACTTTTGTTAAATTAAAATTATGGATCAATTTAAGGAACAATTATTAATCTTCCTGAGGTTATTTTGTGAAATGATTTAACCAATTTATAAAATACTTAAGGATCTTTGACTAGGGTGTTAGAAATTTCAAAAAAAAAAATGATGATATGCGGTTTGAAATCTTTAAGTTTTTCTTTTACAAAAAACTTCAAAGCTACTTTCAACGATTCCAAAGAATGTTCAATTGGAATGTTATAATTTATATTGCTTGTATTTATTTGTTTGTATGCTTGATCTTAGCATTCATCTAAATAAAAGTTTATAAGTTATAGATTTTCTTTCTTTAGAGGTTCAAAATCCAATATTTTTTTTTGGATAGAGATTAAACTTATTTTATAAGAATCGCTTTTTAATTTAGAAACACTTGTACATCCAGAAGTTTCTTCCCAATACTCAATTTCTCTTTAGTTTGCTCTTTATAAAAACTAAATAGATTTTTATATTGAACAATCCAGTCCTTATTTAAAAAAAAAAAAAAAAAAAGTCTCCTCCCCATCCAGAATCTAGCATATTTTTACAATTATACCTAATCTATCTATTCTTATAGCGAAATGGCAAATCTTATAAAATAATTATTCTTAAAATCTTAAGGAGAGTCCTTTAATTCTGCTGCAAGTTTGGGATAACTTTCTTCTATTGGTTCTTAATCTTGGAATTATTCATCTGATTCTAAGCTTTTATTGATTAATTTAAGCTTCAATTTCAACTCAGCATTTTATTCTTTCATTGAATTAAAATCTCGTATGCAATGAATTATTTTTTTATATGCAATAGCTTCAATACTAGAGTGGCTATTGCTTATTTCGTTAAAAAATTTGTATAGTGTAATGTCTAACAATTGATTTTCCTCATTTGCCAAATTATATTTACATTTTCCCATACTTTGGCATTTTTTTGATTTTTGATCTTTTGAAAGTTAGCAATAGCAATTTGATAATCCTTTCTAAGCAAGATCAAATAAATATTTAATACATTTGGTATCTAATCAATAGTTATTCTATTTTGAGTTTTCTCATTTTTTTCAGGATTTAGCCCAATAGCTTTACAATCTGTACTACATTCAATTTCTTATTAACTCATTGAAGAAATTAATTAAAAAAAAAAATAATGAATTCGATCAACAAGGAAATTATCGAATAACTTGATTTAATCTATCTGATTAAGTCGGTAATATTTCAAAAGAAATTAAGAATATGACCAGAAAGATACAATTATAAATAGAATTTACACTGTTTTTGCCTTTTTATGATATAAGCTAAGAGGAATAGCAGACAAATGAGAAATGGAGCAATTATTTCAAAATAATAAATAAATCACTGAAATAAATTAAAGATTTTCGAAAGAAGGAGATTAGCATTTTAAAAAAAACCTAATTATGAGAGTATTCTAAAAAATCAATTTATTCTCTTCTCAGATTTGCTAATGGTAGAGGGATTTTTTATGAATATTTATTAAATCAATAGAGATTGTGCTAAATAGGGGCTTATTAATAAAATTTCAACTTAGGAACATAAAAATATATGTAAAAACTAAAATTCAAATGCAATTTACAATACTTTTTAAAGAAAAGTAAAGATTTCTATTTCTTTATTATAAAAAACTAAGTAAACTAATCAAATAGAATAAGCATTTTACAAAATCTTTAATTATTATTACAGATTAAAATTTTTGAATATTAAATAATTAGTAGAAGAATATGAATTAATGATAAGAGTTTTTATTTAAAATATTTAAAAAGAGATTATATAAGATAGCTTATAGTTTTATATTGAGTAGAAAAATAAGTATAAATTAATACCTATCAATAAAATGATGTCTAGAAGCATTAATAAAAGCTTTTTGATTATGTCTTATAGACTTCCTTTTATGGAAAGTTTCCATCGTCATAAAAAAGAAACATTAAATTCCTGGAATCGAAACTCCTACAAGCAACATTATTCATCAACAACAAGGTCCTAATATTAAAAGATTTGCAAAAATATTGAAAAGGAGAATTGGCTTGAGAAATATGCATTACACAAATTCTATATAGAAAGCTTAAACTACTTGATAAAAGTCGTAGAGAGGATCAGAAATGAAAAATGCTTTCTATTGAAGGAATTGTAAAAAAATGACATATAGATAATATTAAAATGTAAAATTAGATATCTGTTGTATATTTATGCATTTATTTCATTATGGTGAGATTACTTCTTCTACTTATTTTGTTTTTGCTTTTTCTAGTTTTTCCTTTTCTATGATATAAAATTTCATTACTTAATCTATTCTAAGCTTATTGTTATTCGAACTCTTCCTTTGAAATAAATGGGATTTTTTTCTATTTTAATCTGCTTTGAACAATTATATCTTACAATTCCTTTTCCGCATTAACTTAATTAAAACAAATCATATACTTCTTTTAAATTTAGAATGAGAAATATCAAAATGAATCAAACTTGTGTTTTTTGTTAAACCAGTCTTGAGTTTTTCAAAGATATTTTTGTCTTTATTATCATTATTTTCACTAAAATTATTATTGCTTATATTCAAAGATTAAAGCGTGCATGAAGAATCTGATAAATAGACTTCAATCATCTCAGCAGTTAAGCTTCCCATTTAATTTGCAGATAAATTCAAATGCTGGATGCTTTTATTTTAACTAAGTTTGCTAAAGAAGTTGGCTCCAGCAATATCATTAAAAGAATTTAACGATAGATTCAAATGTTCAAGGGACTTATTGAATAAAAGAGCATATGCTAAATTTTTAGATCCAACTAATCCAATAGCATTGTTGGATAAATCCAATTTGAGCAGGATTTCTGATCTCATCAAATACTTTGCAATTCTTATTACTCTTGAAGATATAAAATCAATATACCCTTAGTCTCCTATTTTATTATGAGATAAATTCAACTCTATGATAGAGATATCTAGATTTATTCCTGTCATCAACAATCTCAGAAGGTCATCATCAATTAAATTAGAGGGTAAAGATAAAGATTACTAATAGAATTGAAAATGTATACAAGGTTTCGACAATGCTTAGAGATTGCTTCTCCTAATTCAGCTGCTTAACTTAATTTCATGCCTAAGATCTCTTTTCTAGTTTGATCTATTCCAGTGGTCTAAATTGATTATTATATAATAATACTTTAACTCCATATATAACTGTCAAATTCTATAGGCATGGCAAGTATTGGCATAAAAACCCGATATCAATATTGCATTAAGTTTATGAAATATTAAGGGAATAAACCCAATTATTAACTGCTTTTAATATTGCTTATAATTCATCTTTTTCTTCTTAAGAATCTAAACTCTATTTTTGAATTCAAGTCTTACTTTTATCGATTTTAGGTATTCTTCGAGGAAATTTTCCATATATGCAATTTTATAACTGTAACTATGTTTGCAGATATTAATTGTTCTGTGAGTGCCTTTCCACTTTGTTTCACATGCTTATTTCCAATAATTTTCGTCTTCTATGCTATTGTAAGTGATTGTTACAGGCAAAGTTTTTGGTGCTTTTGATATAATCTATTGATTATTAAGATGGAATACTTGATATCTTATTTTTTCTGGAATACCAGGCAACTATGAATAGAGATCAAAATTTAGGGCCACTTACTCTATTGCCAAATCTAAAAGTGTAGGGAATTCAATTTTCCCTGTTTATTGGGGTTTATTTTATGCCCTTGCTAAGAATATTTGTTTGGCCAACATTATATATATAAAATATTGTAATCAGCAATAATATGAAAATTATTAACTATCATGTTTGATTCCTTCAGATAGTTTGACTAGTAATTCTTTTAAATTATTTTTGAGGATTGGTTTAAGAATACAACCAAGTATTCCAGATTATTTACAATGTTCTAATTAATTTTAATCGGATGCATCACCCGAACAAGCAATTAGTATAATAAGAGGATCAATTTAAATCAATTTTTTGGCCAACTCATACCCATCCATGACAGGCATATTGATATCCAAAAATACCAATTGATAGGAGATACCTTCATTCTATCTCTCTACGAATTTCTACAGACAAGTCATTCCATTCATAGCTGAATCCGAACTTATATCCATTTATTCTAATAAGTACTGTAAAACGAGAATGTTGATTTCATCATCATCTACAATTAAAACTGGAGGTTTATAATTGGTACTTCTATACCATTTCTAAATTAAAGCCTCCACTTGTTTTGCAGACAATGAAGATTTTCTTGCAATGCTTTTTTCATCACTTTTTCCTTTATTCTTTGTTAAGTTATTGACAGAATTATTCATCAGAGTAATAGTTTTCTAGGACTTTTTTAAAATGATTTTCTTGCTACTTTCAACCTGAGGCAAAGCTAATGAAATTGTTGGAGATTTTTATGAATTAAGCCCAGTAAAAAAATGTACATCCAAAGAAGGCAAACCATTTTGATGATTTATTAACAATTACGATTCTGAAATATCTTCAGGCGGAAGTTATTTGTTTTCTATTTCAAAATAAAACTTGGACCCTCTTCCAAATTCCGATTAAACTTAAATGCCATTATTAGATAATAGTTTTGCTAATTCATTACTGATCATCAATCCTAAGCCTACGCCGAAAGGATTTAAATTTTAATTTTCACCATCTTCAATTTTAGAATACTCTTTAAATAAGTATTACAAATTTTCTGGTTTGATTCCATAACCTGTGTCTTAGATACTAATTCTGATGAAATTCTTTTTCTGAGAACTTTCTGTGCAATCAATATAGACTTCCCCACTTGGTCTTGTGTATTTAATAGCATTGCTAAGTAAATTCATAATGATTTATCTGATTCGAAACTTATCAGAATTTACCAATATTGGTAATTTTGAGTCATAGTTAAATGTAATATTAATATCTTTCTTATCCTTTAGTGAATCAAATATTGAAATAGTTTTGCAAATTAACTTTTCCAGATTGAATTTTTTGTAAACTAATTTTAACTTTTTATTCTCAACTTAAGCTTAATCTAAGATGTCATTAATAAGATTAAGTAACAAATGGCAAGAATTTAGAGAAGGTTTAAGATATTTTAAAACTAATTCTTAATCAATATAATCTTTTAAACACATTTACATATTAATTATTGCATTCAAAGGATTTCTCATATCATGAGAAACCTTTCGAACAGTTTTAATCATAAAATTGACTTTATTGCTAGATTGTGAATTATCAAATTGTTTATTTTTTTAAATCATAACAATGGAGTTATAATCATCCAAAAGAATATTCTCTATGGAGATATTATAGTTTTGGTTGTTCAATTAATAATATAACTTTTTTTTCAAATGAACTTTGCTCTTTTTAAGATGATACAGAATCTCTTAAATAGACAAGGTTTGTTTCATTTCATCTTCAAAATTTGATGCAATATCCCTGATTAAATTAGTAGTGTTATCTCTAGGAGTTATTATTCTTGTCTAATTATTGAATTCCTATCCTCCAACTACATGTTCTCCTTTTAATTCATTAAAAAATTATTATTAAAATATAGGATTGAAATTGCTATCCAGCAAACAAAATTCATCATGCTATATATGTTTAAGAAGGTTTTCTAATTAAATTAATTTATTTTGCTTTTCAATCCTAAAAATTTGATTTATAAACAAATAATTAAATACAGTTCTAATAACCCCTATAATAATGAAATCTTTTTTGCTAAAGGCTACGCAAAATATTTAAGTAATGAAAAAAATAGAAGAAACATAATTTACATGTAGAGCATCCTGTTTAATAAGGCAAACTAATTATATTCCAGCAAAAATTAACCAGTTTTACTCCAATAAATAGTGAACGATGATTTGAGCTACTCCTTTAAATGCGTTAAAAAGTACATTAAATAATTTATTTTTGCCCTTTAAAAAATGTTCAGATGTTAAAACAATTCCATGAAAGCATGTTAGTGATAGTGCTATTATCAAATAATTATAGTTTGAAATTAAATAGGATTGTATATGAATAAGTAAGCTATCAGCAATTAGCATTATCTGAAGTATTTTTGAATTGCCTATTGATTTAATACATGAATTCATTAAAATATTAAATAAGACACATATTATTATTAAATATATAAATTATTCGTAAAATGTTATTCAAAGCAAGAAAAAATTGTATCAGAGAAATGATGAAATAAAGTGAAAAAATTAAATAAATCTTGATTACTTAGAAAGTTTATTCAAATAATATTTTAGTCATCTATTTAAAATATAATTTATAAAAACTATGCATTAAATAGAAATATGAAGAACTTAAGAATAAATTCATTAATTATGAAAAGGAGTCTAATCTAGAATTTTACGCTCTTGATTTAATTGAATAAATTAGTATTTAAATGAAATAAAGAAAATCTATTTATTTCATTTATAATTTTGACTCTTCTTCTTAAATGAAATCTTTCTATATTGTAAATTTTGTAATGCATCTCCAAGCAGAAAACCATACTATGAATACAGTTCTTTAGATTTTATTATTGAATTCTTCTTCATTGTGTGCATAGTATTAGTTTTTCTGATCAAAAATTTTAAGATTTCTCTCTTAAGCTATCTATTTTTAATGTTATATTCAAAATATTATTTAACAAGAATCCAACCTAAAAAGATTTCAAAATTTGAACTAATCATTAAACTAAAATTATAAATAAAGCCATTATTATTTTTGGTCATGAGACTATATGAATGAGAATGAATACATGTTTAAAAGTTCTCCAGAAATAAAAAAAATGAAAATCGAAATACTAAACTTTTGAATGATTGATTAAGAGAATTAGTAAATGTATATTCTATAATTTATTAACAAAATCCAATTAATAAATAGATTAACAATAGTCATCATCTTAATTTATTCGGTTATTTTTTTGTTTTTATTGGCAAACTCTTTCAATTTATTATAAATTCTATCTTGCTAAACATGGTATCAGGTTCTTATTCCTGTTGAATCAATAATAAAATTTTTAATTTATCCAGTTTACCTACTAAGAATGCATTGATTAAGATTTTCAATCTCTTAAATGTCCAATTAATATTAGTCTTGCTTTGATATGTGAAAAATATTAATCCATTCTATTTTGGCCATGTTTTTGAGATGGTTCACAATAAAAGCCACGGATACTTGATTTGATCTATGACCTGGAATAATAAGATTGGCATAGCTCATAAATGGTTAAATGAAATTCTCAAAAGAACGTTTAACAAATTAACTATATTAAAATAGGATGCTTTCTATATTCTTCCTCTCTCATAAACATCTCTGATAATTCTTCTAAACAATCTGATATCATCTATATGATTTAGAGTTTAAAAGTTCCATTAAAATGTATGAATATTTTATATGTCATACATTTCTAATTCTTTCATCATACAACGCTAACATGCCTTCAAATACAATAACTTGAGCACGCAAAATGATTCCATCTTCATTCTCTCTTTCATCGGTTACAAATGAGTAATTAGGTATTTAGATAGTTTGCCAGATAATAATGTAGAAATTACTTGAAATGTAATCAATGGAGTTTGGATGATCAAAAATATCGATTTTTGTTTTGTCAACTTCCTTATATAAAGATTCATAGGATAAGATTGTCATATCGACATCAGAATCAAATTGTATCTCACTTTTTATAGTTTCACATAAAGTGGTCTTATCAGCTGCTGAACCACCTGTAACTCCAACTAGAATTCTTTAAGGCTCGTATTCAGAATTCTATGTTACAAAATCAACTACTTTTCTGAAATTCAGAGGAGATTTAGTATCAATAAGTCATCAGTCATACTTAAATATAATAATCATTTAATTTAGTCATGTTATTTAGGAATTAGTTTTAAATTATTAGCGCGAATAGTTTATAATTTAATTTCTTCCAATCTCAAATAATCTCGAACCTTCCTTTAAAATGTCAAACCTTTGTTGTTGTTGATTTTCTATTGTAAAGTATTTGCTCCCGAATATAGTTGGTCCAATAAAGCTTCTGTGATAGAAGCATTAGATATGTTATCTTAGAAATCATCAATTTAATCGCTATTGGAATTAGTAGGATAGGATAGAAATCTATTATGTTTAATAACACCCTCAGTATTCTTCTTTTTGTTACTCTTTTGTAATAATTATTTTAATTGACTTTTTGAGTCTTAATCTATTTATTCAATATCATTGACTTATTCTATCAATTTGTTTTGATAATCCTTAACTCTTTATGTGTGTTAAAATGGATTTTCTACTCTCTGCATAGGTTTTTGTTTATTTAAGCCTAATAAATTTGATGGGCTTGTTTGTATATCGTTGGAACATTATTATTTACTTTATTTCCTGTTGATTCTTTTCCTTTCTTTTTATTCTTTAACCCATTGCAGATAGATTTCCTTTTTATTTAGATAGAGATTTAGTACTCGATCATAAATTTAATCATTGCTTTTCATAAGGTTTTAAACATGCTCAGAAATTGTTGTGAAACGATTAAATAAAAAATCATCGGAGTTGTCTTTAAATTATAAACTTAACAAAAAATGATAATGTCTTGGACTTAGATTTTAGTGATTGGAATGGGAAAGTTTTTTTTCTTTGAGTACTGTCATCGTACGTAATTAATGAAATCTTAAATTCTGTATGTAGAAATCGGAGGATTTATGAAAAGCAATTTCTAAGTTATCTAAAAATTTGGTTTACTTTCTTTTTTCATCTATAATCATTCTTCTGAGTTGTATATTATTTTGTATTACCTATCTTATATATATTTACTAACATCTTTAATTTTCTTCCATTTTAATAGAGCGTTCTCCTATTTTGACATCTTTTTTTTGTCCTTCTTTACTTGCAATGATAATTCGTAAAGTCTTTCTCTCTTATTTTCAGCCTAGGTTTTATTGTTGGTATTCTTCAATTTGGCTAATTTATCTTCCAATAAGTTAATTTGTAAATGTTCTTTATTGACTACTGAATCTTTGAAAGAACAAACAGATTCCTTATGTGATTTGACATACTCAAATTTGTCATTCATGTTTTCTATTGTTGTTGGAAAATTGCTATGATCAATCAATTATTTTGTATCTATATTTCCAGCCAGAAATTTACGAAAAGAAGCCTTGAATTTCTTACCTCTTGGAGCAGAGAAAGATGTTATGGGAGAAGCAATTAACAAGTCATCTACTTCTTTTTAAATATGAGTCAATTGGAAGTTAGAATTCTTTATAAGGTTTCTATATTTATTAAACCTTGGATTGTTAGATTATGAATGCTTGGGACTGCTACTTGGTGATTTATTCATAACTACAATAAAAATTATGATATAATATTTATAACAATTAGATTCTCCAAATACAGGTTCAATAACATATTTTGAAGCTCATAAAAATTTACTCATTTCTAAGCATAATTATTTGAATGAAACTTCTTCCTCTTGGTCTTCCTTCTCAAAATAAAACTATTTGTAATCCTATCCCAATTTCTTTTGACTTACATTCTAATTTTCATTCTTTAAGCACTCCTGACTATTATTAAAAAAATTATTGGAGGTTCTTTGTAACTTATGTTTGTTTTAAAATTGATTATGATTGTTGATTCGAAAGTTGTTCTAAATTATATAAATATTTCTATAAACTTAAGGTGTAATTGGTTTTATGAGAGGCTAGCTTTTTTGTCTTGAAAATTATCGAGAATTGATTGGCGGCTTGTCCATATTACTAAGGAAATAATATTAGATTAATCTAATAAAACTTTCTAATAAAATTAATATTATAAATAAATAAAATCAGGTGATTAAACTGATGTATGCTACATAAAAGCAAGTCATCTTTGCTAAATTTTCACAATTCTGTACTAGAAATAGAGGATAAATTTATAGTATATTTATAATATATTACCTTAATATTATGTTATTATTATTTTATAAACAAATTAGAAAAGATGAATTATTTGAATTAAATATTTATAAATAGTATTTTGTCAATTCGATCCAAGTAATATTCAATTATTTTTACATAATTTCCAATTTTTATATGAATTAATACTATAAAAATTTGTTAGTTATTGTATTCCTAGTCAAATTTAGATTTTCTGTACAAAAAACTTTTAAGTTTCCCAAAACTGAATATAATTTATGATTATTTAGTCAAAAATATAAATTACAATTTTAGATGCTTTGGATGCTTTTTTGTTTTTGAGTTTGTTCATGCATTTTTATTGTAAACTCACTCTCATTTTTCTATAATATTCTTGGTCTGATAGTTATTGTGAGAAAATAGCAAGAGGACTTTATGGAAATATAAAATGCCGTTTATTGGTTTCTAATTGTTACAATTATGATCGTTATAAAGATCTGCCCTCAAAGAATCAGTAGAAATTAAGAATTATTGAGTAAAATAGATTTATAAAGATTGCCAAGATGTAACATGCATAATTTAATCAAGCACTGGTTTTCCTTTTTGATTCTCTTCTCTAAACTATGGGATTCTTTGTAATGGCATAAGGAACTTCAGAAGGATTGCCTAAATTTTATTCTTCTAATTAGGTTGGTAATTTGATTTAGGTTTGGCGTGAATTGATTTACGGATTATTTGATTACATGCAAATTTAATTAAAAATAATAATGATTTCGTGAATGTAATTATCATTGTCTATAATATACCATATATACATTTTTAAATTTACAACACAGAGAAATTGACTTTGCAAAAAAAACCCTTATCCAGTATTTTAAATAAAATAGGTAAAATAATTTACAAGGCTTTTCTTTTCTGTTAAGGTTTGGTTTAAACTGAATTACATTTTAATTGTAAATTTTTAATATGATATCTAGAGTCAAAATTAATCTTGACTAATCATATAATAAATATAATAGTAAAGTTATGATTCAATATCAGCATCTAAATTTTAAGAAATCTGAAGACTATTTGTATAAAGCTTGTTGGACTAAGCATTTATCCCTTTTCTCATATGGACTCGAACTTAATTTGGAAGTCATACTACATTTTCTTTCACTTGGTTGATTCCAAAAGGATTGTGTGTCTCTTTTCATTGGCATCACTAAATTGAGTTTCATATTCGTATTGGTGATTCTGTTAGTAAATGGTTATTTTTTTTCAAGGGACCCTTGTCTAGAAAATAGTTTGTTTAATTAAGCGAGAGGAGATCTTGAGGTTTGGGAATCATACTATTAATCCTGCAGATTGAATGTTTCTGAATAGATTTTTGTTGTTTTGATATTGTGTAATAATTTTACTAAACTATTTTTAATTTCTTTATTAAATTTCTAGTATTACTATAAATTTGGGTTCATTTGATACAAAAATGAATATGATTGTTAAGGAGACTAAACTTGTAATTTTTGTCTCTTCTGTTGGATTAAATTCAATTGATATTCTTATTGTTTATAGTACAATTTATTCTAATCAAAAACCTTTTGCATTACTAAGTTTATTTCTTATATAAATTAGCGTTGTAAATGTTCTAATTCAGCCTAAAAGTTCTGTTACTCTAATCTTAATTCATTAACCAGATAATTTAGGTCTCGATTTTCTTAGGATTCATATTATTTCATTTAACAATTTTTCCCTTTCCTTTATTCAAGCATTTAATTTAGGTTGAACTATTAAGGTTTTTTGTTCTTTTAATTAGTTTGTTCTAATTCAAAATCAGATTCATCAAGAAGTTCTGAATTTAGGAATTTTTTAATTATAGATATGCTGGATGCATCAAGCTAATTGTCATCGCAACTCATAACGACAATTAAATAATAAAATTAACATTAAAATTATTAGAGCCAAAAATAACTATATATAAAGAAATATGAATAATTCAATTGTTTCATATGTATCCATTGATTAATTTGGTTGTATAATGACTTCCAAATTCCAAAAGATTGAAACTTAAAATAATTAAATTTATTAATGGGATGCCATATACAAACCGGCAGACAAGTGTAGTTAAATGACCCTAAGCCTTCCTTCGAATAGCAATTATAAGAGATTGATAAAATGGAATTCTTCAAGAAAAGGAGCGGTTTCAAAATAGTTCTTTAACCTATACTATTTACTTTTTCTTAAGAAAAAGGAGAAACCGATTCTTAAGATGAAAATGATTGAAAGTCATAATGAGAATTGATATTTTATTAAAAGAATAAATTAAAATCTATATTAACTCATATGGATAGTTCTGAGAATAAGTCATAGAAAGAATTAAAAATAGCCATTATATCTTCATAGAAGAGTTCATATTTAATGGTCTAATAATATAGAATTATAGTTCAATTAATGAATCACTTTTCTAACTCAAATAGCTTAGTATATACGAATAATTATTGTAAAATGGTTTGTTCTGGAATAATAATAAATTTTTGTAATTATATCGTAAAGATATATTAGCTAAGTTTATATTTTGAAAATGGGAATCTTATGGATTCAAATAAACTAATTGTCGAAGCATGATCCCAAGTTATTAAAAAACGAATTTATGAATTATTTATCGTATTTTTAACAAATAATTAAACCATATTTTGTAATTAAATAACTGATAATAGATAAATAAGAACAGAAAAGAGTTATAGTGATTAGAGTCATAGAGCATGATTTTTTAGAATATATTAGATTTTATTGACAACAATGAATTTTATAATCGTTAATTTTATAAATATATTGCAAATAATTATAATTTTGAATGAGAAAAAAGGTTGAAAAAATAAAAAAAAGTATATGATTTTATAGATGTAGAACCATGGAGTGATTATGAGGATGCTTAGGTTATGCAATTAGTTGAATAATATGGGCCACATAAATGGACATTTATAGCATCTAAGTTATAAGGTAGAATTGGAAAACAATGTAGGGAACGGTATGCAATGTTGAGTAATATAGTTGGCATAATCATTTGAATCCTTTGATAAAAAAGTCACCTTGGGAATATGAGGAAGAATGGATTTTATTTTTGTATCATGAAGCTATTAGTAATGAATGGGCAGAAATTGCTAAGCATTTAGAAGGAAGAACTGATAATGCAATAAAGAATCATTGGAACTCTGGAATGAAGAAGAGAATGAGTGAATTTAGAGAAAAGTTATAGAAAATAAGATAACAATTTTAATAAAAAGGGTTTTAAATTTGAATTAAAGAAGGTAGGCATACTTTTTTAGATTAATTTGTGAACCCTTATGAAAGGAAAGCAATTGAAATAATATTTTTAAATAAAAAGTATGTAAGCTTGATCACAGACACAGAAGATGAGGAAGATGAGATTGATGAGCCAGCAATAAAACCAAGTCAAAACACATCCCTTAGAACTCGAAGCAATTTGAATAATAATGTATAATAAGAATATATGAAGTTTGAAATCAGAAGCAAGTACATCAGCAAACATCCTAGAAGAAATAGAATGCACAGAAAATATTTGATATATAAGAAAAATTAAATGAAGGAGATTGAGAAAGAGAAGGAGAACAAAAATTTGAGTAATGTGCAACCAGTCCAAATAGAATCAAGACAAATGTTTTCGATGCAATAGTTAGATCAGACTCCTTCAAAAGTATATAAGTAGAAGTGAATTTGATATATTTAGTGATGATTACTATTAAACACCAGCAGCATTCAATCGAATATAAAGGTTAGCCATCAGTAGTTCAAAGTTTAGTTAATTTAAATGCGCAGTCTAAGTAAGATGATAGATGTATTTATCAAATAGAATGAAACATTCCAAAATTAGTTGTAAGAAGAACTAAAGCAAAACTTATTTTTATGATATATTTTATAAATTATCAAATCTATCATTCAACTCAACACACTTTGAACAATAAAAATAATTTGTTAACAATATAATTTATATTGACTAATAATTAATATTAAATAAAGTCATGAAACTTGGAACTTGTACTGAGTGGCTCTTCTTCCATCTTTGGAAAAAGAACCCAAATTCTGGTCACAGTTGCAATGGAGTCTTTCTAGCAGACACTGTCATATACAGATGGGCACAACCTTACTTTAGTAATCAACAATCTATACTTTAGGGTATTTTACTGCTTAGAATGGCCAAATCATAAGGAAAACAAAGGAAAGAGTGTTTATTGAATAGGTTGAGTAAGCATTTTTATAAGATAATACAGTTGCTGTTCTATTAACTAGTCAAGTAATATTGATTAACAACTATTTAGGCCCAATCAAAATAATAAGAAATAATCAACTTCGAATATTTTGACAAAGAGAACTTTGGTAAATTCTTATATTAGAGAGAAAAGGAACTAAATTCAATTCTTCAGAAGTAGAAATTTCAGCTGATATTTTTAGATTTATATATCCAAAGAGTGATCACAATTCAATGATTAAAGTAACATGGTCTCCTCAATTCTGTCTAATTAATAGAAAAACAAACATCAACAATATGAATGATTTAAAAAAACCATTGTATGAAAGAGTTAGTACTTTTGATGGTCCTGAATATTTATCTGTTTCAGATTCCATAAGTTCACCATTATTAAGCTCAGACTTAGAATAATTATGCGTGAATATTGTTAAGCATGTTCAAGAAGTCTCAGGGGGAAACATATAAATTATTAGAATGGTGTTATACTTCAAAGTAGATCAAGAGAATAGAATTTGGTTGATGTTTTGCACTGGCATCAAAGTTAAAGATAAGTTTTCTACACATCCAGATAAACATAGAACAGACTCTCCTCTTTTTAAAATAATAAGGAGAGATCTTGAACCTGTCATCACTGGAACAGAGAATGTTTAAAAAGTCGTTAAATACAATAGTGAAGGACAAATTGAAGAATTATTGTATTAATTAGAGAGCGTTTGTTCAAATTGTGATTTATTTTCATAAGAACTCTACTAATTATAATTTGAATAAATAATTGAAAGTTTTGAAAGAGTAACAATGATAAATTTATATTATTAGGCATTAGTAAGCAATGAATTCACAAGGCTTCCGGAAGATTTGTAGAAGATTAAAATGAAAAATGATAAAAAAAGCGAATTACTCAAGTTGAACTAACATATTAAGACTAGATCAAAATAATTTATTCATAAAGGTATTTCAATTTAAAGTATAAATAGATTATTAATTGTCCAATTATTTTGAATAACAATCAAATTAATAAATATCAGGTACACAAAGTCAATAAGAAATATTGGTTGAGAAATATAAACTTGTAAATAATTAGAAGACTTCTGATTAAGTCCATGCTGAAATTTAAGAATTATGTCGATATCTAGATGAAGAATAAGAAGATTGCAAATTGAATTTTAAAAGTGTCCCTGCTTTAATCCTGAAAGTATGGGGAAAGTTATCTGAAGACAAATACAAACAATTAAAGTTTAATCCAAGTTGGAGACAACTCAAAACTTAAGTTTGTTTGGATTGTTATCTCAAATATACTGAATGTTGTAATCTTACTCAATTTGAAAGAAAAGTGTATAAATATTCAATCTAATTACATTAGTAAGACAGCTGCTCAAAATCTAAAAAAAAAAGTGGAAGATCAATAAGCCAATAATATTCTGTTGCAAAATACCTTGCTTGACATCAATAAAAGTAATTTTACATAAAACTTTCATTCATCCTTGCCTCCTGTAATGGAATAAAGAACAATCACAGTTGGTGGCAAGGCTAGTGTTGCAAAAACTGCCAATACCTAATAAAGATCAACTGCATTAAATACACCACCTTAACCGCATCAGACTACTTTAGAAGCAATGCCCTAGTTCTTTAATAAATTTATGAAAAAGGAAGCTAAACCAAAAAAGGCTCCAACCACCTAAAAGGTATAATCCAATTATATTTCAGATTTATCAAAATCGATAAGGATTGCATATGTCTTTGAACCATTCCACTTAATCAAGATCCTCTCGTTCTACCTAGGATTAATCAAAAATTTCATTTGATTATATGATAAGTACTGTTTCCTAGCTGAAAAAGAAACTGTAAGAATTGGAAGACGAAGAATAATCTTAAAAAAACTAACAAAATCAAAAGCCATAAACTATATAGGATTAATCAGAACTAAACTCCTTATTACAAAGTAGCAAATTACTTCAGACTAAATCCCAACCACATCAATGATCAATATTTTTGGAAATAATAATATATTTTTTATTACTCTTTGGGTTATTTAAAATATAAACATAGATATTTATATTCTGTAATTTTTAATCGTTAAATTATTTAAAATGGACTCACTTTTTGCTTTATTTGATTAATTCTTTAGAATAAATCTGGCACAATATCCATAGAATTAATAAGCCTATTTGTCTGAAAGTTGGGAATAATTTTTATGCTTGTTATAAACATAACCATTAGATTATGGAAAGATTTATACATTGATAAATAGGATAAATTATGAGGATTTGAAAGTAGAAAAGAATGAAAGATAGAGTTCAAGTTAAAGATATATTGCTAGAAATATTACAGCAGCTTCCTCTCCTAGGATTGTCTCCTCATCAGTATCGAAAAATAGTAAAGACTTAAATCAATCATTAATAAGGCACCAATGTGTTATCCAAAATAGCTTAGTTAGATAGTGTTGCCAGTCCAAAAATAGCAGTTTCTAATCTTGCTAGTTAATAATCTTTAACAAATAAAACATCTTTGTAATAAAATGTTAAATAACAAGTAAGACTTTAACTCAAATTAGTAAATGACAGATGAATTTAATAGGCATTTATTGCTCAGCAAAATTAAAGAACTTTAGTTTAACTATTCTGTCTCCACAGATAAATTGTATGCCATTGCTAGAATATCACATTCAAGAGGTGAAAATTAGCCTACATCTAAATCCCCTATCAAATATCCATTATCTTAGTACATAAATAAATCAAGAGGAAGCAATCATTCAGCAGAACATTATAAAATTGTAGTTTGATTACATTTAGTTCTTTTTAATAATACCTTATGATAATTTTATAATATCTATCTATTTACGAATTAATTTATCAATGTCTAATTAACTTATTATGCTAACACAAAACAACTGAAAAATCAATTAGAACAATTATAATACATTAAAGCGAATTCTTTACATAATATCAATCCTCTTTTTTAAAGGACATTTAATAAGATCCCTTTTATATCAAATAAGAAGATTTAGTCTATTCTAAAAGAATAGATATTTATTGGATAAGATTAATCGAATATTAGAACAACGAATTTTAGAAGAAAATTATTCTAAAAATAAATATTTTAGAATTCGATTGCTTTATCAAATTTCATATTAATTAAATAAATAATTTATGAATTTAGTTATCAAAGGCAAGGAACTCTAATTATATTTCTCCAAAGAACAACTCAATCATATGGTTGTAAAAATTGCAAATTAGATTTCTGCTGACTATTAAGAAAAACATCCAATTTTTATTGGAGTTTTAAATGGGGCATTCATGTTTATGGCAGATTTGATTAGAGCTGTTGATCCATAACTTAAATTTTAGATTGATTTTATTAAATTATCTAGTTATGAAGGTATATTATGATTTATATAGTCTAGGTAAATAGTCAACTGGAATTGTAAAGGCTTTAAGTGGATTGAAAAATGATATCAAAGGTCGTCATGTCATAATAATTGAGGACATAATTGAAACAGGATTGACTATAACAGCAGTCATAGAAGAGATGAAAAAGTTAGAGCCTGCAAGTGTTAAATTATGTGCCTGTTTTCTTAAGACTGGTAAAATGAATATTAAATATTAGGAAAATAAAAAATAAATATCTAACCTGATTATCTATGTACAGAAATAGAAGATAAGTTTATTATTGGCTATGGATTAGATTGGGATGAATATGGAAGAGGATTGGATCAATTATATTATATATAATGAGTAATATTTAGTTAAATCATCCAATCAAAATAATATGGCATCTAAAAGTAACATTCGATCTTAATTGACTCTAATCAATCTTTTGGAATAAGCCAATCCAAGAGAGAATACCTTAAGATATTTAGTAAAATATAACCTAATATTTTTATTTCTTAATACGTAGTATCGTCTCTATAGATAATAAAAAACAATATATTTAATGCATATTATGATAATTCTTAATATTATTAATTAAAAATTAGATTTAATAATTTTGTATTTTTAATAATTTACAAAGAATTTAAGTCTAAACTTTTGATTTAATATCAAAATCAGGCATCTCAGAGAGAGGGAGTTTATCTTGTTATTTATTCTTTTTTAGTAACCATTTTTTGCTTACTATTTTTTGACATAAATATAATGAGTTTCTTTTGTTTGTGAACTAAGTTTTGAGTTCTCATGAGTGTTGATAGAACTCTGATTCTATATTTACCTTTGCTGATAAATTTATTTTTGTTATTGCAATAGAGAATCAAACATCTGAGTTTTTTTTAATATTTTCTCTTCCTATATTAGTCTAGGTTTCAGTCTAATGTTGGTTAAATTATTTCATTAATCTAAATTTTAATTAATTAGTAAAAGATTACTTTCTCGCTTGTACTTTTAGTTTGAAAACCAACCTTTTTCATAATCATATAAAGTAACGTATTTTTATTTTTGTGTATCCTAAAAAGTTAAACTATTTGTGTTCTTTTAAATTAGAAATCCTCAGTTTTAAACTTATTAAATAACTTAGATATTTAGACTGTAATTTTTAATATATAGAATAAATAACCTATTAATTGAACAATCGTTATTCTTTTTTTATTTATTAAGTTATGAAGTATAGGTTTTAGTAGACAGTAATAAATCAAGTAGAGTTATATACTAAAGTAAGCATAATTGGGAAATAAGATTTAGAAAAAGAAGTTTAAAATGAATTTATTTAACGAATACATAAAAATTGTAATTCTTCAGAATTTTAATAATAAATGCGAAATAATAATTCTATATATTGAACTATATTTTTTTGTAATTTCTAAAATGAGTGCAATATCCTTGAAACAACTATTTATTCTTTTAATTCATAAATTGATATATATGAGAAGAATACAATTCTATTAGTCCTATATTCTAAATATTTAAAAAAACATAGAGTTTCTTCAATGCTATACAATCTAAAATTGTAAAAGAAAATTGGTATATACAATATTTATGTAAAAGTGATTGATTGTGAACCAAAATTAAAATTTATTTATGAATTAAGAGAAAGAATGGAGTTTAGATAGTTGGAAAAATTATTCGGCTGTATAATTGCCGATATATTCAGATGTTCAACTATAGTAATGATATTTTAGAAATTAGTTAAGATACTCTTCAAAAAATAAAAAAACTTCCAGAAATCCTAAATTTTGAGGATATTAATGCTTTTAAAAGTTAAATGATTAAGGTGAGTAAAGGTGAGAAATTTGTACTGTAATTGGGAGATTGTGCAGAAGTGTTTGATGAATGTACAGAGGAACATTGGAAAGAGAAATTTAGCTTTTATGATGTATAAAATAAAATAATCATAGCGAATGGGTTAAATCTTGGATGCAATAGTTATTGGAAGGACTTGTGGATAATTTGCAAAACCAAGATCATAATTATTAGAAAAGGATGGCACATTAAATTATAGGGGTGATTTAATTAATTCATTGAGCAGAGACGAGAGAGATCCTGATCCCTCACGTTTATTATTGGGTGCACACTATACCAAAAAGGGAATAGAGAGTCTAAAGCAGTATGAGGGTTAATAAATTTGGGTATCACATGAATGTTTACATCTTGGGTATGAATCAGCTTTTGTGAAATAAAATGAAGATAAGTAGTATTATTTGTCAAATACTCATTTTCCATGGATAGGAGACAGGACAAGATTGCATGATCATGCTCATTCAAATTTTATTAAGGGCATTTATAATCCTGTAGGAATTAAGGTAATTCTTAAAATCTATATAGATTGGATAAACAATAAATAAGACAGAGTTTATTAATGTGTTTAAGCTGATTAATCCAAAAAATGAAGATGGAAGGGCATTTGCTATTATTAGATTAGGAAAGAATAAGTTAGATAAGTTGAAGGATATCATTGATTGGAAATAAGAGGAAAAATTGAATATTTCATTCTTCTTGGATCCTATGCATGGAAATAATTAGGATAAAAGTGGACGTAAAATCAGAAAAATAGAAGACATCATGTATGAAATCTAGCAATTTTTTACCATACTGGAACAATAGAATGAAGTTCCTGCAGGATTACATTTAGAATGCACACCTTATGATGTGACTGAATGTATAGAAAATGATGAAGATATCAATCCTAAAAAATACACTACTGCCTGTGATCCTAGATTGAATTTCAGACAAACTAGAAAAATTATTATTTTTGTTAATACTCTTCTTAAAAAATTAAGGAATAAATAATGAGACATTATTTTTAAAGTTTTTTAATGACTTATATGTGTATTAATATTAGTATCAAATTGATTTCAATTTCAACTATTCTACTAACATTAAAAACTATTCCTAACTTGACAAAATAAGTTTATAAAGAGTTTATAAACATTTATAAAAGTATTTAATATTTTATATATTTATTTGTTTAATTTTAAATGTATAAAAGGAAAAGTTAAATTTTCAAATAGCAAAAGTAATTGATTATAGTAAGTTCTATCTATAGTAAACTATCTATATAATGATTAATAATCCAAACTTTTTCATATTTGGAATTTACTAAGAAAATGGAATTCTTTGGGTAATCTTAAAGGACAAATAAACTTTAGATTAAAATTAAAATATATATATATAATAAAATATCTTTAGAATTAGACTTGTGTATTTAATATTTATTTTTATAGAATAAACTCATAAGCAAGTTCCTACTTCAAGTTATAGGCACTCATAAAGTATCCAAAATTTAACCAACTCTTTATCCGAATTCAGAGTTTTTTATTTAGAATATAAGATCTGGATTCTGTTTGAATAGTGATTTTAGATAATCGACTGATGGATCATCACTTATTAGAACCTTTTTCATAACATAATTTCCAAAAGGATGGATGGATAAGTTATAAAATACAAAACTAGCATTAATCAATAAAGTACTGGTCATTTGATATTTTACATAAGTTCTTAATAATTTAAGAAGGTCCAAGAAGATCAAGATATTTTTCAACAGTATTGCTACCAAACTTATTACAACTTAGTTATTCGAAATTTTCCTTAATAGTTTGGCAAATTTAAGATTTTTCCTTTTATGGTCCACTTCTAAGAAGTGATTAGATGATATAGTTTCCAAATTCCTAAAAGCATAATTAATAGGAGAAAGAAATTAATAGATCTAGAATTCTTTAGGTTATTTCTAAAGGGTAAAGTTCTAAGACTTTTTGAATTAATCTACAACCATAAGTCGACTTCGAGAGAGGGATAATCTAAAATAATAACATAAATTACAGATTATTCAATTTAGGGAATAATGAAAAGTAATTTCGATTTTTCTAATATTTCAAAACATGAAAGTAATACAAAATTGCCATTGACATCATTTAAAAGTTAATTTATATGTGGATAAAGTGTTTTAATTAATGACTCAATTAATTCTTGAGAATCTCTTAGAATAGATAAATGGTTACTTGATGAATTAGATCGTCTTCGAAACAACTCTACAAGCAAATTAATTTTTTGATAATTCCAACAAGTGACAAATCAAAAGAGAATATAATTTATACTTTTATTCATAATCTGCAACATCAAATATTTTTTAAACTGTATAGTTACCAAACATATCTTTAGCTGTTTTAAGACAATCTTTTTCAATTTAACAAAAAATGATTTGTTTTTGATTTCGATCATTATTATCCAACACATTTTATAATTTTCTATTAACCAATTGATTACCACATATTTGTTACTAACAATTTTTAATAATTATACTTACAAGATCCTTTTAGCTAAGTAACAATTTTCCATCAAGAATTTGAACACTACTTAACTAATATTGTTTATGTTAAGATTCCATAGGTTAAACTGTGAGATCCTTTTTGGCTTTTTATTTCAATTACAGTTTTCCTCGAGGATCAATTGCTACTAGATATTATAAATTTTATACATTAACATTTATCTTATGAACTAAAGAATTTCTATTCTGAGGCTTAAATTAAAGCATTAGATAATTATGAATGTCTGCAAAAGGATTATATATATAAATAAATACATTTCTATAGAGGTTTATGTATGAAAAAATATTTGCTATTTCAATTATGATGCTGATCCCGTTGAAATTCTGCTAGAATTTGAAGTGAGGATAGAATCCTAATTGATGTCTTATTCAGGATTATATTCTTTTGATTTGAGTGATAATTATTTCCTCTTCTGAGACACAGTTGAGATTAATGAAATCTCATCATCATCTAGGATTATTAATTATTAATACCATTTAAAATGGATCCAATTAGATCTTTTTCTTCACTTTAAGATGCCATATTAATGAAAATTTTGAATATTTAGAGTGAAAATTTATAATATCATAATTTACTTGATAATAATTTAAATTATGATGATATTGGATGGTATCAAATATTCAATGCAAAAACTAAGTGATTACAGTCTAATAATTAAAAATACTGATTTAAGCAATGATACTATTCAAAATTGTGTCTTGAAAGTTTGATCAAAATTTAATAATACTAATTTTTCATTATATTTTATATTATATTCTAATCACATATTCTTCTAAAAATGGAAGAATGTTTAAGTAGCAATCTTTGAGATTAAAAGTATGTGCAAAATAAACACTATAACAATTAAGTAAAAAAAAATACAAAGTTGAACAGTAGCCTGAAATACAGAAATTATATAATAAATTTGAAGCTGTACTTTTTTGAGAAGTATGATTGAAATAATAAATAATATAAAAATTATAGACAGTACAAAACTTCTAAGATTTAATTTCAATCAAAATTGATTGGACTTAGTATTTTTAGATTAGATATTCTTTTGCCGTTTTGAAATTTAATTTTTATGGGTAAACCATCTGATTTTATTATTTCTCCATCTCCGTCTTGAGCATCTTCCTTCCAGTAGCCTTTATATTATTTTCCATCAGTCCAAGTATAGACACCATAGCCATGCTTTTTATTTTATTTAAAAGAGCCTTCGTATACTGATTTATTCGAGAGTGTTAGTTTTCCTTGCCCGTCCATTTGATTATTGAGCCAATTGCCTTCATATCTCAAACCATTTAGCCCTTGATAAATGCCAAAGCCATTCAAATTATTATTATCAAATTAGCCTTCGTAACTAGTTCCGTCATCATATTGAACATAACCTTTTCCGTGTTTGAGATTGTCAAAAAATTAACCTTGATATGTATATTGATCTATCATAGGGCATATAGATACTTGTAACTACTTCTTTGCCATAGCCATGTTTTTTATTTTAAACCCATTCACCAATATACATGTTATTATCAAGGTCTGTGAATCTACCGAAGCCATGGATTAATCCTTCTTGGAAATAGCCTTCATAATGGCTGCCATCATTAAATGAAATCAATCCATATCCTGACATAGATAAATTGATCTAAATTTCTAGACCATCTTTACTGTGCATTGTAATTGGCTTGATAGATTAAAATGTTAGGGGTTCGAATGATGCGATTTGAAGATGATGTATTTTGTTGGAGAGATCACATTCCTCAGAGGCAGTATTTAATCTGATATTCTCATTGTTTAATATTAAGGGTGGTTAACACATGTTGGAGGTTTCTTCATTTAATTCCTCAGAGGAGCATTGTTTTTCAACGATGATATTCTATTGTATTTGTGGCTATTTGAGTGAACAAGATCCCATGTAAAAATATTTCTAAATTATCAATCTAATAAATAATATTTTCTTATTTGTAAATTAGTTAATATTAATTTTAGATAAAAGATGGATTTGGAGTAAAATCGGAGAGAAAATAACATTGATTGGGAGGAATCAGAATTGATGCGGCTGCTTTGGAGTTCAGTTATTAAAATAAATATAATTATAATTATTTTATAATAAATGGGTATTTAAGTGATCATTTTTGAATCGGAATTCATCAAGAAAGTTAATAATTATTAAAGAATAAAGTGTTTGGATTATTAATGGATGATTTGAATATTAAAAGAAATATTTAAAAAAAAATAAAATATCCAAATCAAAATGTCACATCAATACTTAAGCGATTTTGAATCTTTCGATAACTGCAGCTTGAATGCAGAAGAAAATAACAAAACCAAATATCAGAAACTCAATCTGTTTAGAAATGATTCCCTTTCATTCGATATCGATTTTGAATAGATATCAACCAACATTGTTAATCAACCCTATGTCCCCCATTAAGAAGTGAATAAAAAGGAAAACAGTTAAGCAGTCAACAAGAAAATTAAGAAATAAACAAAAAAAGAAAGAAATTTAAAGGACTATAAGAAGAATATCTGCAGAAACATTTTAAGACATGCCATTAAATCTATGAATAATGACCAGGATTGCATTTCATATCTATCGGAACTGGTTGACAACAGCAAATAATTCAGTATTTATTATAACAGATAATTGGAACAAATTACTGGCTTTAGAGTACTAAGAGATCATTTAATTCAATAGAATGAGGACAGCCAAATTGTAAAGAATAGAAAATTGGCTTTTAAATATTACTTATTATGGTATTTGAACACTAAAGCAACTGGAATGATTTTAAGAGGGGAGACTCAAAATCCTCAAGAATACTTGCGATATAAGAACGAAGTGCTCATGTATTATATAAACCAGCCTCATGAATGGATGTCTAATAACCCAGAGTGGTTGAATGCTACCACAAAGGGAAAAGAAAAACAGTGCCAACTTAATACAGGAGGTTCATGTATTTGAGATGTCATGGGATGATTGCGAAATTATAGCTGCGTGGTCTAACACCACAGAGAATGAAGACATTTGATTATATATTTGTCTTTATTTTTTTATTTTATATTCATTAATGAAATAACAAATAGATCTCAAGTTATTGCAACAATAAAGAGAAGAGCGATTTCAAAAGAGTTTGTTTGGTGCCAATTAAATGACTTAATCCGTTGAGGATAAACCAGCCAGTTCCAAAGTCCCTCTATTGTCTAATGAGAATTTTGTGCAAATCTATGTGAAATGCACTATCACTCCAGAAGTATGAGTACTTAGTGAGTCTTAGTTTGTGGCCTAGAAGGAATTGAGGGATGACAACGTAGACAACGAGATTGACATAGTGTTTGATGATGTGATAGGTAAGTTTTCCAATAAGAAAATATAGAAAATGAGGAATTGGGAATGAAAAAGGAGTACAATGTATTTGTGGAAAGACAACTGGTCCAATAAATTAAATTGTTGAAATAGAATTACATAGAGAAGCAAGATTTGATCAAAGTAAGTTATCTACTTAGATAAAGATGCCCGTATGTGGATCCAATGGCATAAGATTACCAGAAGAGTAAGACCTCTTGCTCTATTTCGAATTCTTTAAAATTCGAGAAAATTCAACTGAATGCTAGTTGCTACTACAATCGCAGGATTTGAAATCATTGTACGGTCTCTTGATATGCGGTTGTCTATTTAATGATGAAATTGCGTAAGATCTTGCCTTTAAATTCTTAACCAAGAAACCCACTTTGGAAATCATAATGAAGTTGCTATTAGTCACAGTCCACTATGAATCCAAGTACCAGATGTATATGTACAAGTAAGTGTCTCTTTAATTCTTAGATTAGTAAAATAAATACTCTACTTTTACAATGGGATCCTCAAGGAGATCACCGATCCAATATTGAATGAAGTGACGCAGAACTTAAAGCAATTGTCAATAGAGAAACCCAATATCATTAGAGTCAATGCCAAGAATTTCTCCTTAAAAATAAACACCACATTTTTATATCCATTATACAAGTAATACGAGAAGGAGAGAGCTGCGGTGTTCAAACCCATCAACGAATACACCCAATTTCAAGTATTGCGAAATGCTGACATTCCAGATCAAACTGAAGATTCAGAATATCCACATATCTACATAATAAAAAAATAGAGTGATCAATAGCAATATTTATATGGAATACAATTAGAAGCACATGCAGAAATATAGATCTATGATAACAAATGTGAGAAATACTAGAAATATAATGACTCATATTTGGGATGTGTGGAAAGGAACATTTGGGGCACTTCAATGGTTGTCTATGATGATGGATATCCAGAGTCAGCTTAATTACAATTTCCTGATTGGATAGGTCAGAAGAGAAGGAGGTTGATGAAAATAGAGTACGAGACCAACATCATGGCAAATGAGCCAAGGTATTTTGATACTGTGTTTCTGAATCTAGATACGAAATAATGGGAAGGTAGTTTGCTTTAATTATTATTTAATTAGAACTGATTACATTGAGACCCCATTACAATTAGGAGAAGGATTGTTATTAGTTGAATTTCTTTGGGTAATGTTAAATGACTATATAATTAGACGGGCCAAAATTGCATCAGCTCGTAATTTCTAATTGATCAAAGCTGGAGATGATAAGACGATCCAATTGTTGCATGGAAAGATGGAGGCCAATTCCTTCAATTTGGATTTCAGACCTCCTCTCAGCATCTTGTAAGCATTTGCTATATCGATGGTTTCTATAAGTTCTAAAGCACTCGTGTCATGATTATTAAAAGAAATATAATAAATCCCGCACTGATAATTCTCTCTATATATTTTATTCAATATTATAATAGGGTATCATCGGGTTCATCATCCTCGCCTTGAAGAGCCCTTTGACCTTCGATGAAATGATTGTATTGCCTTATAGTTTGATGCAGAGTCGACATGTCTGCGTATTTCATGTAGAATGTTCTCTCCCACCCATTCACTTGGAATAATCAGAAGCACATACCGAATTTGATTTCCCATTTACTTGAAATGCATTCGACTGACTCTCTGTAAGTGGATTCAAAGTTAGGCTGGTGCAATTTCTTATTAAGATTCATAGTTTAATATTGCAAGTGTCTAAAAAAGGGGAATGCTCATTAAATAAACCTCAGTAGCCTTGTGCCATGAATATCAGTGGGATTGGCAACGAAATTCATCTTCAAAATGTATCTAAAGATCGGATTCAAAAGGGATCCTGCCTGCATTATCACTCTCTTTCTTTTAGTACCCATTTATTTAATTAACCGTATATAAAATTATTTAAATCTAATGAAATTAAAGAACAGAAACTCCACTTCAGTTAACAAATTGCAAGCCCTAAAACACCAGCAAGACAACATCATCTAATCTATCAACGATTTGAATGACAAAAACTAATAAATAATCAAAGACTACATGAACAAATAGCAACTATTAACAGATCAATTGGAAAAGCAACATCAACAGATTACCATACAAGAACTTAAGTATGCATTACTAAATAACAATTGGACCAAAAAGGTTGGGTTCTTTCTGAATCCTCTATCATCACAAAATGGATAGAAGATAACTATCCAATAATAATAAATCCTGTTAAAGCATTCAGAATCCAAGTTAATATAATTTGAGAGGATCTTTCAAACAGAATCCAAGATTATCCAATTCCAAGAACAAAAGAAAATGATTCAAAATGATGTTGAGGGAAGAGTGTTGTAAATGGATACTCTCCTAATTGAATATGAAGAACTAGAATAGATAATAGATTCGCAACAGAACAAATCACAATGCAACAATGTCAAGACTCTGTTTGAAATAAACAAAAGTTTGAGTCAACTAAAACACAATTATATACTATTGGCCAATTAACGATAAGAAAAGGAAATTATCCAAACTGACATCTTAAAAGTTATTAACAGTTTGGAGTTGCAAACCAAATCAATTTAAATTGAAAAACAAATGAAGGGCTTGCAATCTTCTTGGTTCAATGTCGATCAACTTTACAATTCAATTGTATCTTAAGCAAAAGCTGAGTAATAATTGGAGTTTTTTTGCAACATAGTATTACTAATTAACGATAAAATTGTTAAAGGACTCAATTCTAAAGCGAATCAGAATGTGCTTATTGAGAGCATTCGATCAATAGAAAATGATAATAAGTTTAGAGTATTCAATAGCACAGTATTTCAAGAATACTTGGACTAGGCATAAATTGCAGAGTACTCTTAATTTCTTACAAACGAATTAACTAAACGAATATCTAAGTTCAAAATAGAATCCAAATTGAAATAGCATAAGTACAAAAATAATAAATTAAGAATAGAGCACATCTTGTCGATATACAGAGACAAATACATCAGATAATGTATGAACAATCAATGATCTAAACCTAATACAATAGACTTGAGTCTAATCTGCCTGTTCTTGAGAAGAATCAAACAGCCTTAAGATTACAGCAAATCCTTGATAGAATGAATCACATAGAATGTTTAAAATCGTAAAATAAAACACTTTTCGAAATCACATTCCCAGCTTAAATCAAAGAAATCCAAGACAATGTAAATTAGATGGAACAATAGTTGCAATCTTAAATCAAAGAACTATAATACTCAATTCAAATTGAATAGGATTACTATTATAAGATATTCTCAGGTCAATCTCAAAAATTACCCATTTTAAATCTCGATTCAAACATAGTTAATGATAATATAGAGTAACAAATAGAAGAAAATAGGAGATAGTATCAGCAGCAACAAGTTCTCTACAATTAAAACATTGAAAATTATAGACAGAAACTCAAGCAATTGGAAGATTAAGAAAGTAAGATACTTATATCTAATTAGATTAAATGTAAACTAAATACTTAATAGAATTGAATGAATCTATTTTGAAGACCAAAAAGGAGAATATTCCTCCCTCCGATTCTAGAGATGTCAGCATGATAGGAACAATATAAATTGATATGTCTCAAGAGAGAACAACTCACAAATATTCAGTACTCAGATCCAAAAAATAATTATTTATGAATGAACCTACTGATAGAAGTCTCTCTGCTTATAGTTTTTTGGGCCATCGTTCGTCTGATCCATTATGTTCCAAGACTAAGTTGGCTTTAAAATAACAAACTAGTTTATCATCTTAAACGTCTCAAAAAAACCCATTGTTATCACCTCAATCAAATAATCATCACATATCTATAGAGCAATCATTGAGTTTACATGTATGAAATTATTGGAGTTATTAGTCCTCTGCAAGACGATTCCCAGATTTTCAAATGGAGAAATCTCCTCCTCAATAAATGAAAGCAGATAAAATATCAATTTTCAAAGTATTGAAGAGAACATTTCGACAACAATCATCAAGCAATCAGAGTGGATGCTCAGCATTTTCAAGCAAATTTGTGAAATGTAATTAGAAGATGAAATGTTTGGAATTCTACAATTCTAATAGGATGATTCATGATTTGGGCCAAAAGGAATCAGCCTTATGTCTACGATAAATCAAGGAGGTTAAACAATCTTAATAATCATTGATTCTAGTGATTTCGAAACATCAATAGATAGAATTGGTATTTAGTAAACATGAGCAACTGAATGAATTTATGAAAATGATTACTTAGTGATTTTAATAATAATTTATTTCCGGTTGTCAATGCAAGTTTTTGCCAAAAATGTTTTTAGGAGATTTGCATTCACTCCATTTTTCACTTTCTCATCCAAGAGAGATTTGTATGGTAATACTGTATCTAATCAATTAGAATTATTGGGAGTACCTAAGAATGCCTCATAGAATGATATCAAAAAAGCCTATTATGGATTGGCCAAGAAGTATCATCCAGATGCAAATCCATCTAAGGATGCCAAAGAGAAGTTTGCTGAAATTAATAAGTTTAAATTCTCATCTACAATTCTAGTGCATATGAAACTCTATCTGATGAAAATAAAAGAAGAGTCTATGACTAAGTGGGAATGACTGGAGATGAACAGGATCAGGCTGGAGCATAGGACCCTTTTGCTGCCTATAGTAGTTTCTTTAGACAAGGAGCAAGAGGAGGCAGAGGATAAGAATATGAATTTGATGAATCCATTTTTGGTGATTTTGCATCCTTTTTTAATATGGGAGGAGAAGCTGAAAGAACAATTAAAGGAGCTGACATTTATGTCCAAATGGAAATTTCTTTTATGGATAGTGTTCAAGGATCACAATAGACAATTTAATTTGAGAAAGTAGGAACATGTACTACCTGTAATGGTACTAAATGCAAACCTGGAACTGCCCCTGGAAGATGTACTAATTGTGGAGGAAGAGGATCTATCAATTATAGACAAGGGGCTATGACTATACAAATGGCATGCACTAAATGTAGAGGAACAGGAATCTCCATCAAAAATCCATGTATTTATAGTATATCATCCATTTAGGCACTACATGCAGAGGTATGGGTATATAGAAACAGCCCACAAATGAAACTATCAACATACCAAAGGGAATCGCAGACGGTCAAAATTTAAGAGTGACAGGCAAAGGAAACGTAGGGGAAAATGGAGGAAAAGCAGGAGATCTTATTGTTAAAATTTAAGTCAAACCTGACCCTTACTTTAAAAGGGATGGCTATGATTTAATTACCAATGCTTATATTTCTATTGCTTAAGCAGTGTTAGGAGATACTATAAAAATTAAGACTTTGGGTGGGGATAAGTAGGTTTCTGTCAAACCCGGATGTTAGGATGGAGAGAAAATGAGATTGAGTGGCTTAGTATATTCTATTATAATTATGTAAGGGAATTAACAAATTGGCACCCAATCAAAATTAGAAAGGGGATTAGGTTATCAATTTCAAAATACAAATACCCACCAAATTAAATGATAGGCAAAGAGAGATATTCCAGGAGTTAGCCAAGGTATTTAAATTATTCAATAATCAATAGATGGAAAAAGCCCAATCCTAGGATTAGACTGGTGAAGGGGTTTTTGATAAGGTCAAGAATATTTTCCATAAGTGATGTTCCTCATTTGTTTATAATAACACTTATAACTCTAATTAAATAAATTAAAATGTCTGCTCAGATAAATAATCGATATATAGCGAAATTCGAAGAATTAGAACAAATTCAAGAGAAGCTAGCCTAGACTTCATAAAGAACTCGTAATATATCCTCAGACAGATAGTAAACAAATGGAATCAACGTCCCTGAAGTTAAGAGTAGTAGAAATAGTGAAAAATAATCTTAATCTGTCGAAAAATGTATATTCATAAAGTTATCTCATTTAAGTCCTGAATCTCAGACAATAAAATCAAAACGTAGACAATTTGATAAATTCATGGAAACAATAAAAAACTCATTCTGTTTCTCTCAATCAAGGTACAATAGCAGGAAGCATCATACGTAATTCATTATCTAATATTAGAGGAATCTCCTGAACATGAAAGTCCTTAGACCAAGCCTGGCACATATCCTCATTTAATCTTAGAAGAGGATGAATAATAGCAGTTTCTAGAATCGGTCTCTTCAGTCCAACCAACCATTTAAAACAAAGCTATAGGCAAAGTCCCAAGTACTACCAAATCAACTCTTAAGGATTAAGGTATCTTACTATTTTATCATTAAAAGTGAATAACGAAAAGAAAAAATCAGTAGTATATTCTAAAGATGCCAACATTTTTGCTAATTCGCAACAATAAACAATATCTCAACAAAATCAAGCTCTTATTTAAAAGAAGACTACTACTAATGTCAGACCATAAACATCTAAGGTCCAACCTCAACCTACTCCTAGTCAAGTTGCATAAAAAAAAGCTGTCTAATCGAAATAAATTAATATGAAAATGTCCTAAGAAATCGTTGCAGATGGTAATCATCTCTCATATTATAAGTCCCATAAACTCCATCGTAACAAAAAATGAAATAAAGTTCATTATTAGAAAAAACTAGATAAGTTAAAATGAATTAGACATCCACTAAAGCATAAACTAAGTCTAATTAAACCAGTTAAGGTGAAGAAAAGATTTTGATTTCATAAATCTAGAAAGTCAAAGAAACCATACTTAAATTATATGAATAAAAATTTGAACATTAAATGTCACATTCTTCAAGTAATATAGCAAAGTATTTAATATTATCAACTATTTAGAAATTTTGATTTAATTGTAAATACCATGAAACTCGATTTTCGCTGTTTAGAAAATGATTGATATAAGTATAAAATTATTATCATTATATCATTATTTTATATCGTTTATTAATTAAAAATGTATGTAATCATATTTTATCTTTATTCAGACTTGTAAATTACAAAAGTTATTTCCATCTTATTCATTCTTGTAATTTTAATACAATTAAGCATTATTGATTTCTCGTAAGAATCTCATATTTATTGTTTAACTTAATTATAACAATAGTGTTTATAACTAAGCAAACATCTTAGATAATACAAAATAAATGAAGAACCACAAAACCTATATCCAAATGGACATGAATGCTATATCTCTTTTTATATATTATAATTTGAAGATAACATCATAAAACAGTATGGAGGAATCAGAATTGTAGATAATCCAATAAATAACAATAGCAAATCTAACAAAATATGTTATTTGTAATTTTAAGATAATAAATGAGTTTATTTTTAGATTTAAGCTGCTTAGTTTATTCTATATTTTGCGAAATTCTTAAAATAAACCATTTGTTAAAATAAACATCAAAAACTCATCAACAACATGATGAACTCTAATTTCCCTTAGGTTGATTAATGACTGGTTTCACTTCTGTCATAGAACCCAATTTAATTCCATTAAATGGATCATTTAAATCTATCTCCTTATTTTAAATTTTCGTATATATTCTTTGTACCAAGGTTTCAAAAGCGAGAATAACATTTTCACCTGTTCTTGCGGATGTCTCTAAATATAGACAGCCAGTTTGTTAGGCTAGTTATTGTCCCTCAACTTAGGAAACTTCTCTTCCCCACTAGTCAATCTTATTCCCAACTATCATTATTTCAGCTGATGAATCTTACTTCACCTCGTTTAACCAATTAATGAGATGGTGGAATGACTTTTTCTTAGTCACATCGTAAACTAATAGACATGCGATTGATCTAAATGTTAATGTTCATTTCTTTACCCTCTATAATACGCTCTTGTAATTGACCTAAATGACTCTTAACCTGCCTAAATAATATTAAGAAGTTTACAGTATCCCAAATATTAATTTTGATTACTCGGTCTTTGTAGTTGATTAATTTCTATCCGAATTCTACTCCAATGGTTGAATCCATACTATTTTTAAACTAACCTTCAATAAATTGATGGAGTAAACAACTTTTCCCAACTCCAGAATTACCTACGATGATAAATTTTACACTATAATGGTAATCACACTGTTATTTATTCATAATAATACAAATAAAATTTGTTAATAAAATAAATAAAATGAATCCAAATACACCATTCAACGAACGATTTGCTAAAATCTCTGAAAAACTCAGTTCAATCCAATTACATCACGATAGTTCTAAGGCTCATCGTATTGATGTCATTTGTGGCCGTGTCTCTGGTGTAGAAGAAAGAATCCAAGATACAATCACATCATATAACAGAAAACTTGTATAAATTTAATCTCATTTTAGCATTCTCTAAAAGATGAAATAGTGAGATTGTAAAAATAGATTGAGGAAGAAAACAATGCATTTGAAACTCAGTTTGAATAAAGAGTGAGAGAAGTTGCTGCTTTTGAGAGTCGTATAACGACTAAATTGGAATAAGAAATTTCAATTAGAAAGGATGGTAACCTTAAATTATAAGGCTATTTGGATGAAAAAGTAATGATCTATAACATTTTTAGGTTGTCTATCTAAAGTCAGATATTTAAACAGAGAGTAAAATTAGATAGGAATAAATTGAAAATATCACTACTTCTTTAGAGAATGATTTACCAAAGCTATATGATTTAGTGAAGACAGAAGGACAAGATAGAGAAGATAGTGATAATGGAACTTTAAGAAGAGCAGGAGATGAAATCAAGAGATTAAATGAAGGATTAGGTAATTAAAAGAAATTGAGGTATTGATATTAAATAAAATAATTAGAGAGGAGAGCGAATCAGCAATATTTGAGATGCTAAAAGATCTGGTTTCAAGAGTAAAGAGTGAAATAGAGGAAGAAAAGAAGTTAAGAGAAGAAAGCTAAGAGAATTTACTAGGTTTGTTGGAAGATGCATGCAATAAAATTTACAGAGCAGCAAAAGATTGATATTTATATATATTGTCTATTAGTAAAATTTAAACTTTAAGTAATTGATTATCATTCAATAATAAAATAATGAAGGATCAAAATAAAGATTTCCACCAGGTTTTAGAGGCTTTCTTTTCTTCACTTTTTTTTTCAAAATTAAAATTGGTATCTTAAGAGAAATGAACTCTCTTCTTTTTGAATACTTTGGATTTAACCATTCTTTTATTAGGCAAACTTTTGGATGTATGTGAAAATTTAAGTTAGGTGTTTTATTTAAGAATCCCTTTATGTCTGCTATAATTACTGCCGTCTTCTAAATAATAATTACTGATCAATTTCTCATATGCCTGCATCTGATGTGGGTTTTTTGAGGAGTATTTCAAAGGGTCTGTTTTATTAATTGAGGATTGTATGTTTGATTATTTTTCAGAGGACAATTATAATGAACTAGATTAAAATGATGCCAATTAAGAATCTTTGGATTCTTTTGAAGCATTCTTTTTCGGTGATAACTATTATTTTTAATTAAACTATTATGAATATTCTTATTATTAATTAGTTTAAGATTTCGATATTTATTCTGATTTCTATTTTTCTTGTTCCAATTGTTTCTTAACAATTTCCTTAATGATTAATCTTTACCTCTCTTCTTGTTCTTGTCTGTTTCTAATTGGTTTTAAATGATAAATACATTTCTTGTATTCTGGCTTTGACTTCAATTTCTAAATCTTCCATGAATCTATTTTATCTATAGGAAACCGCTGACTCATTGATTTGTTTCGTTATTACAAAAACTGGAAGCAACTCCACTTCAATATTACTAGCAATTAATTCATTTTTTGGGTCTGATTGAGTCTATAGAATGTTATCTGTGTATTCAAGTTCTCTTCTAAAATTAGTGGCTGGTAAGGTTGCTGATTCTCCTTAATGAGAACTTGAAGCTGATCTATTTCGATCTTTATTTCTTAGAATATCTGGTTATTATTCAAAGTTTAATTCGAGAGTGCTTCCTTCGTATCTGAAACCACCCCCACATTTAACTTCGCATTTGGTTGGACACCCTCCCATGATTATAAATAATTTATATTAATTGAAACAAGATGATTAATAATTTAATTATTATTATCAATACAACCCTTTAAGTATTGTTGATATGCTCTTGTCTCTGATTTCTAAAACTGCCAAATAACTAGCCCCTGTAGCTGTGATAAATCCTCCTAAGAATGTTATCAAAAATATTTCAGTTGGGAATATGAATTTGAAGGAAAATTCAGTGAACATGAGAATTTACAAAGTTAATGTGATTGCAACAACCAAACCAACGATTGTTCCAATCAGTCCTGATGCTGTAATCAAGGACACTGCTTCATATATGTACACTCTAGTGATTTAAGCCTAAATTGAAATCTCTCAATATTACCTTATTCAAGCCCACAGCTCTTAACACACCAAACTCCCAAGAATTATCCTTTACATTGCTGACAAAGGAGACCAAGATGAGGAAGAATGATAGAGTCATGGCTACGATGGCGACCAACACATAAAAGATGGTAATGAAGTAGAAGGTGTCTTCAGCCTCTTTCTTTAGTGTAATGACATCAAACAGAAGAGTCTATTCGTTCAAGAAGTAGTTTCTGAGTGCATTCGAAAAATCTATCCTCTCCTATTCACTTGTGGGTCTGCCAAATCTAATTTGTAAATTATCCTTAGGTAATCCATAAGATAAATTTTTTGGAAGCGACTAGAAATATAAATTGGCTCTTTCATTCTCTAAATTGCCTTCTCGAATATCACCTCTAATAAATAATTAAATAACTGTTTACTGGAAATAATCGTTAATTATGTATAAAGCATCCTCCATACTAATCAATCCATTTCCAACCATTGATCTATAACTAGAAAACAAATATCCTGGAACCTTGGTAGCCATGTGTCTAACATTGGTTCTGTAGAGTCTCCTGTCTACATACAAGATGGATGGAGTGTCAACATTGATGCCAGCTTCATAGATGTAGCCTTAAGGGACCACAATGTTGATTTCCCTATCGATTGTCGTACTAGAATATTTGAGTCTATAAATACTATAAATTGGGTTTTTAGTAACTCAGATCTTTATACCATTGTTACCTGATCTGCTGTGATCCTACCAGAGTGAATGGATCATAAAAGGCTTCTCTATCCTGAACATCTGATCTATCATATATACCAGAGACCCCATCTTTCACTCCGTCTGACAATGTTGTATACTTCACTTTTGAATCATAATCATTTGGAATATAAAAGGCATCTAAACACGAACTTAAATAATTTTGCTCTACTGCTCCCAAGAAGATCTTCTTGAATGGGAACTTTGCCAAAGTTGAAATAAAGTGACTTTATGGCATTTCAGGGATTTGAGATAACATCAAGGAAGTAAACGAGTAATCATAAATAAGAGATGGGTCTTCCTTTATTGTCTTATTTAAAAACAATCTTATATTGTATTCATCCAATCCCCTTTTATCAGATTGTAGAGCCTGCACACTGATGTCAGCCCCTAAAAACGATTATAGTACATCTGTGATAACACTCGTTTACAATGCGAATCCTGCACCTGCGAATATTAAGAATGCCAATGCTATTGTGTACATCAATGTGGTTTTCCAATTTCTACTATAATGAGCTTCCAAATTCTTGAAGATTATTTTCTCTAGATTCTTGTCCTTCTTGAAAATGCATAATATCAATTTCAAAAGACCTTTCTCCAGTGGTTCTTCAAATAAATTAGCTAATAATGTAAATCCAATTATCATTACAATTAAAATGATATTTATTACTGCAAGTGCTAATTAAATATTACTGAATATGAATGCCATTGGAATTAAATAATAGCTTACAAATCCCATAATAACTAGGAGTGCAGCTGAAAAAAATTAATCAATTGAAATTCCCATTTTCTCCAATTTAATCACATTGACTAAGATATCGTTTATTGTTCTATGATATAAGTCTAAAGAGTCTCGGAGTGTCTTTGATAGAGCTCTTAAGATAGGCAGGATGTTACTTGCCAAAGGAATGAACAGGCCTAAACCAAATGACAGACCTATAGCTGATTTTGCTATATCATATGAGGACATCAGCACTGCTGAATCAAATATGAACATAGAAATTAAGGAATTCAGAATATAGCAGGTAATCAATCCCAAAACTAAGCCAGGTATGGCAAAGGTGAATGCTTACAACAATAGTAGAATTATTAGCCACCATTTCTAGAACCCCAAGGCTCTTAACATTCCAAACTCATAAGTCTTCTCTTCAACATCTCCAATCATCAATGAATAAATCAACAGAATTGATAACATCAACAACAGGAATGTTGCTGAAACTACTAGGTTGTCTACAAAGTTTCCCAAAAGCAAGTATTATTTAATAGCACTTGCCAACGGAACAGTGATCTTAACAGGATAATCATACCCTACTTAATCAAAAAACGAATTTGAGACATCCAAAACAAAATTATCGATGTTATCTTAATTAGTGTATTTGGAGACTCTGTCTTTGACTATCAAATTGCTAGTTAATGAAAACTGTTCCAATTTAATTCCATCAGTAAAATTTCTGATATAGCCAAAAAGATCTTCAGCAGGAATATTGTAAGCAACAATTTCTTCAATGCTATTGGTTGGACTATTTTATTTATAATCTTCAATTGTATTATTCAAAGTGAGTATGAATGCTTCCCTTAAAATTATAGTTGCATTTCTATAGTCCATCACTACGATGTTACCCAAGCCATCAGCCCACTTCCCTTTAGGTGACTTGATACTTTCCTTGACCTTCAGTTCAATGTCGAAATCTAATGAATCTGCAATTATATTAGCCATTACCTCCTCAACCATATAAATAGAAATAACATCATTGTCACCTAATGATTAAATAAAGGTAGCCAAGAGTCTTGAAAAATATCCTAATTCTTGGTTAAATAAGATATCGAAGGCTATATTTGCCATATCCTTTTAATCGCCTGAAATTCCAGATTAGTTTATTTGATTTTGAAAGCTTTCCTTTAAATCCTACTTCATTTCTGGATTGCTATCTAAAATATCTGTAAAAAGAATGAATTCTGAAGACAAGTCCTTCAATTAATACCCAGTGTATTCTTGCCTTGTGAAGTTTTCTCCGTAAATCAACTCCAAAGGGCGATTCAAGTAGGTGTCAAAAGCAGCCATTATGAAAGTGGTTGGGTCATTGTTATTGTTTTCAGTAATAACGTAAGTTGATAGAAATTAGATGACATCAATATTCAAATTTAAAATGTCTCCAATGGTGGCATTCAAACCTCTTAATCCACTCGATGTGACAAGTACCTCATTATTATTGATTATGTTGGTATCCAATCTCCTTCCCAACCCTATGCTGATTTCCTTCTCACTATCAATTAATAAAAAGAATGATCGAATTTAATCACTTATTTTAGTTATATTTTCTTTAGGGTTTTACAAATTTCCAATCATCAACCATCTTGGAGCTGAATCAAATATTTCACCAATGCCTTTTGTGATTCGAACTATTTCAGTCTGATTCACCAAACTGAATCCGTTTACTAAGTTCTAGGATGCTTAGAAGTTGGAATTCTAAGGTCCAATGTCAGTGTTTGATTTTGTCTTATTCTCCGAGGGTACCGGGGTGAACACCAAATCAGTATCACCAGCCGTCGTTTCAGCCAATTGTATGAAGATAAGAGGACTGAGTGAAAAGGCACTCTGTATCAATGCTAAAAACATAACTACTAAGTAGATTGTGAATAACCCAATCTTGAATGATCGTGGTTTCTTTTTAATATCCGAGTAAATATATTCTACAACAATCCTTATAGTAACTGTGATCTTTTGCCATAACCCCATGTACAAGTAAGCATTATTATTTTCTTCTTCATGAGTATCGTCCATTATAAGTAATTTATTATAAAATAAAATTAATAAAACCTTCTTGTTTAGACCCATTTATTCGCAGTTTATATCTAATTAATCGTTTTTTATATAACTTATTAACAAAGATACTCCAATAAGAATATTCTGCAATCCTTAAATTTTAAGAATTCTTAATTAAAATCGATACCATACAATATGTTCTTATTAAAATGACACCTCTATTTTTTAAGAATTGGGCCATAACAAATTGGTTTTATAGGAAAATCATAATTCTAATCAAACATGTATATTTCATAATAATTATAATTCATCCATTAATTGATTAATCTGGCCATCCCTGAGATTTTTAGCCATCAATTCGATGTATTAGCTCATAAAGATATCCTAAAGTATTTTTACAGAATTTACTTGAGTTTTAACATCAGGTATAATATTTCTGATGAATTTGAGACAACTTTAAATCTTAGGTGGCAACTAGACTTTTGCAAATTCTAATCCTTATGCTGCACACATCAATTCTATAGCAATAATGTACTCTGCATTTTAAACAACTTGTAATGCTTTTCTAGCACTATAGGCTCCCATTGACACATGATCTTCTATATTCGCAGATGTTGGAACTGTGTCTATGCAACTGGGATGACTGAGTACTTTATTCTCAGAAACCAAAGCAGCACTGGTGTATTGAGGAATCATATATCCATTCAATAATCCTCCTTTTGATGTCAAAAACATAGGCAATCCACAATCTCCAATTTCTGAGTTTACCAACCTTTCTTGTCTTCTCTAATTGTTTATAAATGCAATACTATTACCTCACTAAATATACACAGCCTTTGCAGGGCTATACACATATTATCAGCCAGCATTCCCATATATTCTCCATGAAAATTACCACCTGATCTTGCTGATTGACGTTCAACATCAATTATTGGATTATCACTTGTTGAATTAATCTCTCTTTCCAAAATCCTCAGATTCTCTTCAATAGACTATCTAATGATTTAATGAGTAGTAAATGCAGTCTAAATACTTTTAGGATTAGTTTTAAGTTAATCTGCCCATCCTTCTCCAATTAAACTGAATACTATATTTTTTGATTTGTTATCACTCTTAGAGTAATTTCTTAAGAAATGATAATTGGCTAAATTAAATATACTTAACATTACTCTACAAAGCATAACTTGTTAGTGCCAAAGCTAGATCTGCAGCATTCATAACGTATTGTGATCTCATTAAGGTTTCTAAGTTGATTGCTGCCATCATTTGAGTTCCGTTGTTCATTGCCAATCCTTCCTTCTCCATGAATTCAAGAGGTTCAAAATCATGCATTTTTAAAGCCTACTCAGCAGCTATATATTATCCCTCATTCCAAATTTCACCAATTCCCATGAGTCCCAGAGCAAGATGTGATAACGGTGCCAGATCTCCAGATGCCCCGACTGAACCTTGACATGGAACCTTCGGAATCAATTTCTTATTTATGGCTTTTTGTAGAGACTCTATGAGAGACATCCTCACACCAGAAAACCCTCTGATGAGACAATTCAACCTCAATATCATCATTACCAAAACTATGTTTGGTTTTAATGGTTCGCCAACACATGAAGCGTGAGAGATAATCAAGTTCTTCTACAGATCCACCATTTCTTAATGGGGAATGTAAATCTGATTATATAGTTTGATAATTACTTCTTTGAATTTACCAAAGCCAGTGCTAATTCCATAAATAGGGATTTTCTTTTGCACAATCAAATCCACTGTGTTTCTGGATTAAAGTATAAGCTAATTTATCGCTAAAACTAATACGCTTTTGACATGTTCTTGAATTTCAACTACTACATCCAAATTCCCTTACAGAATGTCCTTCAAATCCTGAATCGATAGGTTGGCTCCATCCTAATGATAGGGATAATGAATACAAGCGTTAACACTTTTTTCATTTAAGATTTATTTATAATAAATTAAATGATAAATGTTTCATCTACTTTTAGAAGTCCAAAGAAGAATAAGTAGGACATCAACGAGTTATTGACAATCATCGATGTGTTTAAAAAAAACCAGAAAATATATTTATCTTAGAATCCTAAACTGATTTCAAACATTCAATATGATGAACCCTCATAACTTGCCTCAATCAATGAAACCTTACCCAACAAAAGTAAAAACAAGAAGAGTCGATCCACAGAATAGGTCAATTTGAAATTGATATTAGAAACTTGGTAAGCTAAATAAATTTATATCAAAGATAATATTGTTTCATAAAATATCTCAAGAAACATTATTAATGATCCTGATAACTTGTAATCCTTCAAATATTATTATGGCAAAAAGCAACAATTAGCAATCACTAAATCATAATAAAATTAATAGTTTCATTCATAAAGAACCAACAGCATTTCTAAAAACAATCAAACACAAATTAAATTGCCTCCACTAAAATCCATAAGCAAATTACTCGCAACTGAATCTGACAATAAGCCTAAGAGTACTTTGGGATCCATCACCAAGAAAATGTTTTCTTCAGACAAAGCCTTATCCCAAGATGTGTATATGCCTACTGCCATAAGTATATTGTTTGTATTTATTGTCATAGGAGTTCCTCCAATAAATCTGCCCAAAATAGTTTTGAATAAAACTTAAGAATGATTATAGAAAAAAGAATTTAAAACATATTAATTATTTTTATGAGTTTCCTATTGCCTCTCGTATCCATAGTGGGATTTCTTTCCTCCATAGTTGCATTTGGCATAAGCGTTGAGTACAAAGAAAGTCATATGAGTTTAGTTTGAAAGTTTAATTGGGATCAATGTCTTTAGACATTAGTAGAATAGCATTTTTCAGAACCAGAGACATCTATGCCTCCTAGATTCCATATTTGGAAGTAAATATCTGGCCTACATTTCTTAGTCAGTTGCCTTTTGCATATTTCTATTCGTCGCCGTGGTCAGAACAGTGGAGTATTTCAAGATGTAATTTGCAACTCAGATTTAATAGTGACTTTTAGATGGTAGCCAGTATGAATGATGGCGAACCTGAAACTTATTATCTAACCAGAGCCAAATTGAAGCAATCATTAGAATGGAGCAACATTGCAGTGACCTAAGCTTTCATCATCTTAACCCTAGTATGAACATCTATCAATTAGGCATTAGCTTTATTGATTGGAATAGTGTTCTGCGCCAATGGTCACTTTTATGCATAAGAATTGATAAAGAAATTCATCAATATAAACAAGTTATCAGATTCAGACAAGTATGTGAGATTATTCATTATTGTAGAGAAACTCTATCAGAACTTGATACTCAATCAATCAAATTCATCGTCATCATTGCACTTAATGCATTAGCCTTGGCCTGTGTATTCTTTCAATTTTTGATAATTATAATTAAAAAGTTGAGATTATGATATTGGCCTTCATTAATTAAACCCAATTATAGATTTCTGTCGAATTGGATTGAGAGAATAAGCACTTATTTTTCAATCTAATTTTCATTTAAAATACAATGATTTCTTCAAAATATATTATGGTATGATAATTTGAAGTAATAAATATTATAACTAAAATCGAAATTATGTCAACAAGTGGCGAGTATCCGCCTGTTAGATAATGTTTCAATTAATACTGCCCTAGTTCCTTTGATTTAAAAGCGGCCAAGTTTTCTGATTCAACAATCCTATTATGCTGCACTTGCTATGAACTTTACAAGAGAAGGAAGTGTTGCTACTTTTGCGCTCAAGTTTATAAGGATGACGAATAGAACTTCCTGGATGGTAAAAAGTGGGTTCAATGTGATAATCAACGTTGTGGGAAATGGGTATAATAATTATCATGATTTTATTAGACTCACATTGATTGCGAAGTATCAGACATCGAATCCCAATTGTAACATAAAAGTTTCAAATACAAATGTCCGTGGTGTAGGATAGAGATAGATAAAAAGAAAAAGTAATCACAAATTACAAAATCATCAATTAATTAAGATTAAGCAGATTAGTCTGATTAAGATCCAGAATATATACATTCTTTAATTAAAAAAATCTCTTTAGAAGAAGCCAGCATTTAATAAATCTATGAGCCTTGGTTGAAAAAAAATACATTCTTAGAAGAATTGCTAAAAAAAAATGGTTTCTGATTGTATAATAATTAGGAGAGTTTACTTAGTGCATAAATTAAGAGGAACTGCAAAGCGACTTGATTAAAATGAGGACTTTACTAAAAAAATGATATTAATTTATTATAGATTCTAATATATTTATTTAGTATTCTCTTGTCTTCTACATAGAAAGCGTATTATTAAATTTATGTTAATCCTTAAAAATTGCTATCAAAAACAAAATGATTATTATGAAAATAATAACATTCTAAATTCACAATACATAAAAAACTTAATAATTTAATAAATCATTCATCACCATTTTTTGAAGAAACCTGCCATCTTGCTCTTGATTCCATTATCTTCTTGAGGAAGTTGTTAACCTGTGAGCTATTTCTTAATTACAAATCCACCATTTTTGTTTCTTTAACCATCATCTTGTGAGTTCCCTTATTTTCCTTCAACTTCTGTTATTTATTTTGTCAGATATTATTTAAGTTCAGCCAAACTAATTATCAATTCTTAATGATTCTAACTAATTAATTAAAAACATCAGAATACCTTTCATTGCCTTTTTTAATCACATTAAAGGCTTCCTCTATAGTTGTACAGATGTCCTATACTGCTTTTATTGACAATTTAATTGGCTTTTATTTCTCTTCACTTTCCTAGACTGTCTCTTTCTGTTAAGCATTCTCTTCGACAGTAAATTAAGATCTTTAAGCCTTTGTATTTGATGCCATAATTTTGTCATCAAAGAACACTGTTTGTTACTCCTATTGCTTTACTGGTTGTTTTTCATTAATTTATGATTAAGGTGATTAAGATTGCTCCTCCTCATTTTAAGTTGCTTACTATGAAACTGGTTGTGACTTTAATTAAGGTGGCTAGGGTTATTCACGACTTTTGACTTTGTCTTATTGGGCCTTTGGATCTGTATCTACTTTATCAGCAACAAAAAAAGCTGGACTTATTAGTTTTTCTATTTTTTCTGTTCCTTCAACGTTGTCATCTAAATTATTTGAAGACTTTTAAGAAATCAATATATTTCTTATTTAGGTTGCTGTATCTAATAAGTTTGAAAGATTGGATATTTTTGGGAATTTCAAGAATCTTTGATAACATTGACTTGATTCTTCATTTTCCATTACTACAATGGTTAGAGGATAAATAAGTTACATTGATTTTTTAAGTAAATTATCATTGCAATAGCTATACAGTCTACAAAGAATAATGTGTCACATTATTGTATAAAGAAATCCTAAAAGATTGCATCCCAAGCATGAAATGATTCTATTAATGATAATTCTCTTGTAAAAATACATCTAAGAATTATATTAGATATGATACCTTATCCATTTTAACAGGAAGATCTAGAATTCAACTTAAAGAAGTTTTAGATGTCGAAATAATTGCAAATCCACTTACTTCAATAGAATGTCTTATAATTTTGCAACTCTTGTCAAAATTGCACTTGGCTTCTTGCTTTAAAGCTTAATTTTTTGTTATTCAGTGTAATTTGGTCTAAACATCTCCATATGTTAAGCATCATTCATTAGAGCAGTGAACAATGTGTAAATATCAGGTTCTGCATATTCCCAAGAGTTGAATTACAAGAGAATGTTTATTTCTTCTTCGGTTGCCTAATAATTATGATGAGAGTTACTTCTTCGTATTTTTCAACTTCCTCCTTATATAATGCTTCCTTAGTATAAATATATATTAATGAAGCAGCGATTTCATTCATTCCTTGTCTATATGATATCTCACTATTCTCTTTACACCAAATAAATAATACTGTTGTAAGTATTTATTAAACTCGTTTTGAAGAGAAGAATTCAAATTCTTGATAAGTTCTTTCAACATCTTTTCGGATTTCATTTCTTAATTCTACATTATCAATTGCATTAGAGGATTGTTATTTTTATTTGCCACCACCTAAGGGACCTCCTAGAGGACCTCCTAATGGTCCTTTTTTTGTTGAATCTTCAGTTTTGTTTTGGGCTTAGGTATTCTAAGTTTTTAGATGTTTATTTTCTAATTCTTTATAATTTTCTCTAAGTTTCGTTAGCTTTTCGATTTTTTAGGTAAATGAATCCTCTTTTGAATATATTCTAAGTTTCAATGATTGATTACCTTAAAAATAGTCTCCAGATATTGAATCTTTGCCCTGAGTTTTCTAATTGGCAATCCTTGATTAATTAATCGACATCTGCAATATCATTGTTTATCATATATTTACTAAAATTCCCAGCATTAAAATTGTGACCTCTTAATAATAAGCAAAAGACTATACATCAAGTTTTTTAAATCTTAAATACTCTCCATCAATTAATTGATTTAATATCTAAATTTATTTCAATAAAACACTAACATAATCCAAGCTAGTTATTAAAATGATGCCATAGAATAACATAATCATATGATGAGACCCAGTATATTCAAAATAAATATTTAAATATTTATGAAATCCCAATATGAAAACTATCTCCAAATTTTAAGCCTCCTTCTAAATTAGAATCAGATATTATCCTAAAAGCCAAGCTATATATAGAATATAGATAAAAGAAAATGTGTTTCGCACCAAAAAAAGTCCGTAATTAAATATAATTGTACATAATTAAGTCCAAAATAAACTATTTTCATACCTTCTATAATCACAGTTCCATTATAAAATCAGTTATAGTATCAAAAACCATAGAAAGCTTACAGAGAACCACTAGTATTCACAGCTCGTTCTAAAAAGAGTGTTCCAAATATATATAGTTTGAACCTCAGGAAAACCAAAATTATTTTCAATAGAAATTAGAAATAAGAGTTAAAATTATTCAAAAATAATGTTTCTTTCTTTTCTCATTGGTCCTATAGATGAAATATTACATCATTTTTTAAAATAATAACAAATACAAAATAATCAAATATTTTTTTCTTTTAATTGATGCACATGAACCTGCTCTTAATTTTGATCATAACAAAATCTGCAAATATGAAAATCCTCACATAGCTAACATACATACAGTAATGTTTTTTCATCTTACGGCTGTATTAAATCAGAGCAATAGTCACAATAGATATTTTTGCTATCTATTATTTCTTCCTCTTCCACTTCCTCATCTTTATTATCCAAGATATCCTCCTCTTCATTTGGCATTTGCACATCAATAAATTGATCTTTAATACTCTATTTCATATCCATATTCACAAATGATGAAGGGTCCTAAGATGGAATATTAGTAAAATCTTATTGAATCCTAAATTTTGTTGCCAATTCATTTTATTAGTTCCAAAATTGAAACTAATCTAGATTTTGATTACTTATATTCTTGGAGGAACCATCTATTTCCTTAATTGATTATAAATATATCTACTAAGAATGTCTCTCCCTTTATGACTCCTAACTCCTTGGTAAATCATTCATCTATTGACCGAATGTGAATTATGTCACTCCTTAATACTGTCTGGTACAAGAATACTTTTAGGAAGGACTTATCATCTTAGAGTTAATTTGAGATTGTGATTATAATTATGCGATTTAAGTATTCTGAATTGACTATGGCATTTCTTGAACATATAGGCGAAATGACTGACTAAGAGTTGTTTCATTTTGAGTCCATAATTGATAAAAATAAACTAAATCCTATTTTTTAGATATTGTAATTAAATCATCTTCTTAATCCTTCCATTTTATTATAAAAGGTCTTATTGTCAATGTTCTCACATATTCGTTCATTTCTCTTAAATCAATATTTCCTCGGTATATATAGGCGTATTCTCCTAAGAATATTTTTACTTTCATAAATACTATTAGTAATATATTTTGTATGCTTTATCTTATTATGAAAATAATAATTGATTTTGAATATCCAATAATATTGGCAATTCCTATTCAAATATTATATATAAAATACCAAATACCAATATGATCATAATATACCACTTTGGCTCAAAAGGAAATCAGACTCATATTAAATAAGAGAATTTAAATGGATTCAGATAGATTAGACTAAGTTAAACGATAAGTGAGTTAATTTTATAAGATAATTTTTTAATAATTATCAAATTGTCATTTCGGAGGATGCTATTATGCCTATTTTTACATTTCATGTGTTGCTGAATCAAACTAGGTTCTCTATAAATAATTTATTAAAAAGAGATACTTCTTAAGTTTTCTTCACCAAAGCTCCCTTCTTTTTAGGCCCGTCTTTATATTTCTCAGCCATCAATCTAGCCTATTTTTCCATTTCATCTTCATTGTTCTATTTTATTACTCAACTTTATACCATTATTTTTTGCTAAAAATTAATAAAAAATATAAATAATATAATTAGCAATCCCTAAAAGCTATCTTTTGTAAATTATCAATTTTTAAATTAATAAAAAATATATATAATCAATTCTAATGATCAAATACTCTCTTTGGAATATCATAGTTATAATCCATGATTATTTGTTAATTGTCATTGCCAATAAGAGGATTTAATTTTTACGTTGAAAATATTCTTGGGGATACTGGTGATAATTTATTTATTTATTAAATATTTGATTGGTTTTTTTAGATTATTGATTATTGTTATTATGAATCAATTCCTGATTGTTAATTGTTATTAGGCATTTAGTTTCTGATCTCGGCACTTTAATTATTTACATTTTATTATTAACTCTCATGATGAATTTTATTTTGTACTCCTGAAACTTTCTGAATTTGATTTTACTATAATTTAATGATATCGATATTTTTGGATATTTTATTATCTGTTTAGTACCAAGGTGCCTGATTATAGAATGAATGAAGATCCTCCTTCATTTTATTATCTCTTTCAATTTTAACAAAGTTCGAGTATAATCCTTTTGTATTCGCGCCCATAGCATATTACAGTTGTTTCGACATATCATTTTACCTCATTTTCTCAACGTTTTCCACTAACGCCTATTATTAGATCAATTCAATTTAGTTCTTATTTTCCCTTGGAGTATTATTTCTACTGCCTATTCTTTAATTGTTCATTGATAATTCAGGGTTTTATATTCTTAAAATTTAAGATTTTAATGATCTGGAGTCAATCAAGTTATTCTAACATAAAGAATGTTGTAGTTCATCCCATTCTTTTTTTGTTCCATATACAATCTAAATATTAAAGCAATTGATACATTATCTTGATAGATAGCCTCATCCTAATTATAATTATTAGTGGATATTTTGCTCTACTTTTTTAAAGTCTCGTTAACATATGGACTACCACTGTTGTATGTAGATAATAAAGGAGTTGATCTGTAATTTTGAGAGTTATTTCTAATTTTCTCAGGGATGCGAGAAATAGATAATTGTGAGGAATTTTATCCATTAACTTCAGCTCCTAAAATTCGCGAATATTAGTGTTATGGTTGAAGTTATTCCTCCTCATGTTTTGGTATCTTGAAATAAGGACATTGAACCGTTGCTATTAGTCTATAACCTTCAAAATTCAAGGCTTCAGATGCTGAAGCGTTTTTTGCTAAAATATTAGCCCTTCTAATTAAAGACTTAAAGTGTAAGGGCTTGAATGGTATTTGCGCTTTATTCATCAATTATTCAATATAGCGATACTCGATCTCACCATTTCCTTGCGAATCAAATATATTGAACATTGTAACGTGATTGTATGAACTATCAGTATTCAACACTAGTCTAATTTATTCAGCTTTTTCAATCAATGCTATTTCATTTTAAAGTAGATTTATAAACAACTTCAGAATACTGTTGTCTACTTGTTATCTTTAATTGGTTTCATAGATTAATTTCCTTTTTTAGGCCTTTTAACTTGCTTAAGGAATAGACTTTGAAAGTAGCATCTTTTGAAATGTAGCATAATTAAACCCATCTCCAGAGTTCATTTTTTCAATGTTTTCTTTTTATTGTAATGGCAGCTTAGAAGTACCTTAAATTTAGACTATTGGAATTTAGGATAAGGGAATCACATCCTAAGGCAACGGGTATTCATTATTAAATGTGTCCAGAACATTATCCTTTTAAAAAGCAAATTAGTTTATGTGAAATACTCTCTCTATTGCCCTCAGACTCTCAGCACTCAAAGGCACTGAAGTGTTATCTTGCATAAATGCTATGATATTTTCAAATTTGATGATCCCATCCTTTGCACTATTTATCACATTGATTACTAAAGGTGCTTATATTTAGAGATCCTAAGTATGATTTCATATATACAGTAAAATTAAAAAATTAAGGTTTTTCTTGAATTGGTTCTGGCTTTATTGGTTACAAGTATAATTTTAAATATTGAAATAAGGCTTCAGGGTAAAAGTGAGAATTTTCTGATAACTCAAGTCCTTTCTTTATTATTATGTATTACTAATGTTTTCTATATCCATTTCCAACTATCCAATTACAGAGAATAGTTACAAGACTTTTATAATGTTTTTGTCTAGATTTGTGATTTGGCTTTCAGCAAATTATATTTATGATTAGTGATGCTTCGCATAAGGAATTTAAATCATGAATAAATTTATTTGTTATTATTAAATTTAAAGATAAAATTTATTTATTTTCTTATAATTGTAGAACTTGAACTTTAAGTTAAAAATTTAAATATTACTTAATTGGCAATTGTGGAGTCAATAATTCCTGTGAAATAGTGGATAATGAAAGAGATTGTACTTAATATAATGAAATATATAAATTTAAAAATTTTCAATTATTGTTGATGGCTGCATCAATAAAGTAATTCCATTCTATTGCATTATATCTTTATAATTCAATAGACATTTATCGAATTTTTTACATAATATTATCTAATTTGAAATTTTATAGTGCAATTAGTTCTTTCTCATTTAGGGGTATTCCTAATAACTATTTTTCTAAAATGTTATAATATTCATATTATTTCGCATGTAAATTTCTCCATTCTAAGAATTAATTCTTTAATTAAGCATAGTATTGAAATAATTTCGAAGATTCCTCTTTTAGGGTCGGTAAGAAATAAATGCAAATATTCCTATCCTCATTTTCTAAGTATTTCAAGGCAATCAAACAAGGTATTGTTACAAAGATATCAGAATCTCTGCATTCTAATTACTCTTAAAATTATTAATATTTCTCTGCAGTAGTTTCAATTATATGTGAAAAGTACATCAATTATTAACACTTTGTAGGGTCTAATAAATAATAGAGTCCTTTTTCCCACTATGATTCATATTCTACTAATAAATCCACAAGTTCTTAATTGTTTTTCAATTAGGGGTCTACCATCTCTATATTTCCTTCATATTTTCTCATTTATTCTCGAAACTTCTAGAAACTAATTTCAAGTTTAGAAATACTTTGCTTTGATACTATCAGCTAGATTACGAACAGCACTCGATTGCTCTTTTGTCACTCTTCTTGTGATTCCTTCTGCTTCCAAAAGTATGTTAATACCTAAGTCGTCTCTTCCTTTCCCTTCTACATTGGCAACTGAATTGATTTAAGCAATTACTTTACAGAACTTGTAATTGTAAATTAAATCTATACTTGTTCTTTTTTTTAAATATAGTTTTCACTAGTTACTAGGATTTTACCTCTTAATTTTTCCCTAATCTCAATAGATGTCATCTCTTTATCAATTTCTATTGCTAAGAGAATAAACCTTCTGGCTTTTGCTTCGATGTCCATCAATTCTTTCACATAGAGCTACAAAATATATTTAAAACTTTACTTTTTCAAAATCAACCCAAATCTAGTCGAAATCTTCTAGAATACTCACGATATCTTGTTTCAATTGTTTTGATGAGAAATCAGGACTTTCTTTTAGTGTTCTTGTGAATGAAAGTCTAATTATATGTTAAACTTTATAAAATAGTTCTATTAATTTAGATCCTTTGGAAAGCACATCATGTGAAAATACAAATTTCTCTGAATTGACCCATAAATATGGAAAACCTATTAAATAATTAGGTAACAAAAACCTTCCTGTGCACTATCTAATATTTCTGGAAGATAACATAATCTATCCTCCTTGTACAAGATCTTATAAGCCTTAGAAAAGGTATTTCTGTAATCTCTTGATAAAGTTTTGACTTGATAAATCTAGAAAGAATATAAAAGTAAACAAATACTATGCACATTTCCTCTAATATTTTTAAGTATTTTTTACAACTTCGCTAACCTTCAGGGTTATCCAGATCATATTTATGAAAATCTCTTTAAATTAATTTAATTTAGTAACGTTAAGCCCTATCCAAAATAATAAATTCGTCTTATCTATAATATGATTGAATCAAAAACCTTTTGAATTCTTCAAGTTCTGTAATTGGACTCGGAGGAGCTGTCTATGGCCTATTTATCATTCCTTCAACCGAAGCATTATCGGAAGCTAAGATTGGATTTTTATTAAATTTACATTCATCGTCAGTGTCTTTATCGTAGTAAGGTTACATCAAATTTTATAAAATTATTTATAACCAAAACAAAAAAATTCAAGCAATGATCAATTTAATCATTAGCATCTAAATGATTGTGAACTAAAATAAAACTGAAATTAGCAAAACAAATAAATATTTCACTTTATCATCTATTGAGGATCACTTTCTTTAGCAATAATTTGTGCAATTTGTTAACTTATTCATTATAATCCTATAGAACAAAACCACCAAACATGTAAGATGATAAATTAGCCTTTCTCCTTATTCTTATTTGATCATCAACACTATAATTCTAACTAAATGAATTATCTGAATCCAATTTCTATCTGACCCTTCTATTATGTTGGACCTTTTATTCTTTAATAATTTATTTCTTAGTCCACGTCATTTCTCTATCGAATTCGCTTCTTTATGTTGGATTTGTTTGTTACAAGCACTATTTTTGATATTTTTATAATTCAGGTAAAGCTATTCCTAATCTACCACTATTGTCATTATAATATTGTTAATTTTGGTATTTCTGCGTTATCATTTTTGAATTATTCATGTTGGAAGAGTCATACTCACTATAAGATTATTTGGTTCTATACATTTTAATGTTATTTCTAATTTTTATATTATAATATGTCTAATGAAAACTATTTAAAGGATTCCACTAAGCTTATAAGGAAAGTAAAATGTTTACAATTACTTAAAGGGTTGCCCTAGAAAGAATATATAATTGTTAGAAAGAGTAAAGAATAACAATCTTATTATGAATAAATTAGAGGAAATGGAAATCTTGAGAAGATAAGTTTATTCTTTAAACAAAATTTTAGAGAGCTATCTCAACAGAAATGCGTCTTTCTACAAAAAAACTGCTCTTATTGTAATAAGTAAGGCAAAGTTATTTTTGTAACAATGGTACGAGTTGATAAGATCACACTTTAAATATAAAAAGCCAAGTAATTTATGTAATTAACGTATCTGTAGATATCAAAATGATATAGTTATATTTATACGAATTGCTCAAGTATACTCAAAATATGAGCATTAAATTTTAGAGAGAAGAATCGTACCATATAGCATATTTTTACTGCAATGCTTCGAAACAGATCTTAGAATAACTCAATGGATTTAAATTTAAAGTAATATTTTATTTCATTGTTATCTTTTCTTAGATTTGGCAACATTCATCAAGAGATGTTTGGACTGATTTAATAGTGGGGAATATGTTATTATAGAATTAGAAGTAATTATATTCATTGAAAATAAAGTTATGAATTAGCCAGCATTGAATTTCAAGATAGTTTGGTGAGGATTCAAAAAAATATAAATTAAATAATAAGTTATAAGATCGAAAAGAGTTTACCAAAAGAAGAAGTCAAAAAGTATGCTATAAGATAAGTAATAAAGTTAACAATGAATTTAGATGATTATGCTATTTCATATATTTTTTTTGCTTTGCATATCTTATCTATATTCTGATAATTTGTCAAAGTATTAGGAACTATTAAAGTTACTGTATTACTTGAACAAGCATAATTAATATAATGGAGAACAATCTAAACTATTAAAGGACTTTATCAAACAACATAACCTCAAACTATAGATACACCTCTCAGAACAAGGGGAAATCTAGAAAATTATGTCACTTATGTATGATGTTCCAGAAATCTAAGCAGAAGAAAAACCTAACTATATAGATGAACACTTCTATAAGAAATATCAAGTAAAGGAAATGAATGATCAAGCATTTTTTAGAACCAAACATCAATTTACCATCATCAAATAGCGATGTTCTATTATATTAAAAGGAAAGGATAAAAGATAAAATAGTCCAACAACGATGTAGCAAACTCAACCACTATCTTAATATTATGATACAACAATTCATCCTAATTTAAAACAAACTTAAAATCAATCCTTATCTCCTCATTCTAATTTTAAATAATAATCATCTTTTTTAAAGAAGAGCATCAAAAAAGAAAGCTTTTCTTACATAAAGTCAGATAGATAATCCATGAAGTATTTGGACACACAAATACAAGGTTCTTTAAGGAAAGAGTCTTTTTATTCATATAATGAACTTAGTAAGGACATGGAGACAAATATTTCAATCAATAGCGACGAGTAAAAGTAATTGAAAACTGAAAGATCAATATTAAGATCCAAGAGTTCTCGAGACCATAAACAAGAAATAAACTAATAGACAAAGATGGCAATATTTAATCTAATAGAAGCCAAATCTCTATATTATATGGAAGTCTAAAAGGCTAGTTCAAAATTAAAGAACATTAAATCATTAAAAGACCAGTAATAGAAAAAGATGATATCAGATAAATTAATATCAGACATGAAATATATCTAAAAGTAGCCATCTATGTTAGCAAGCACAGATTAATTGGACGAAAAAGACGGCAAATAGATCTATAAAGAAGTATTCAATGTAATTTAATACCTTATATTAATATAGGACCTTAAATAATTGGCAGACAATTACGTTAGTAAATTATCAATGTACGAAAAGTCATAGGCACGCTAAAGAATATATACTTAATAGTAATAAGGAATGAATTGCTAATCAAATGCGAACACTACCATTTCAAAATGTAAGGAACTGTCTAAATCAATACAATAATAAAAAGAATTCTTTTGATTTATCTTAAATATTATACATTATCTTTTTTAGAGAATCATCATAATTTAAATTATACAAAGACGGATTTTCCCTAGAAATATTTGGGGGTGTGTGTGTTTTTAGAAAAATAGATGGAATGATAAATTATATATTTATTTTGTATGATATCTCATTTTATGTTTCAATTAAAGAGGATAAATGACAAACCTTTCTAATAGAGAGTGTATCTGTTGAGTTTACCCATTTTGACTTTGAGGGAGAATATAAGATTCTTCCTTGTTTTGTTCAAATAAACAGGTAAAACAATTTCATCATCTCCGACAACTCCTTTTTGGGCAGTTTTGCACCATTTTAAGGTCATTGGTTTTAATGCTACTGAGATTTCATTGACAATCCTTACTTATAAAGTCTTGGAATCTAAATGTCCTCCTTCCATTGATACTCCTTCAATGACAAAGGAATCCTCATCAATTCCTTGATCTTCTGGTATAATTTAGAGTTCTAATTCTTCCAATGACCATTTATTTGCTTAGGCCACGTATTATCTGGTGGCTGTAAGATATGCTTCAGGAAATAGCAATCCACCAAACCAAACTTGGCCCTTTTAGAAGTCCTTAGTTTTTCCTAATAGATCGAATTGATCAATTCTTCTCTTAAAGTCCCCAACCCAATCATTCAAAGGCATAGTGATTACATTGTATTTATTCCATTATGCTGGGATAATATTGTTGAAAACATCTTTAGCCAATTATCTTAATACGTTAGTGGCTAAGATCTTTCCTTAAGCCAATTAAATTAATTCCTCAATATTTTATCTTACACTTTTTAATAATTTAGAGGCCACTGTAATTTCTCTATCTAAGAATCTAAATAAGGGATCATTGATAGAATCGGCTGTTCTTTCCAAAGGAGAGATTTTGGTGGGGAGTATGGCTTTGAACTTTTCAACTTTTTCTAGAAGATCTTAGAGCCATTAAACCTGATCAGACTTTTTGTTATCCTTCTTTTGAGTTTTCTCAGTTTGAACTTCAATTTAAGTGATTTCTTCTTCACCTTCTTGTTGAAGATTCTAGACTTTAGTGATCAACTTTTGGGTTAATTGATCCCTTTGGACTCTTTCTACATTGGAAGGTAAACCTGACCATTCTGGACTTTCAGTCTTTGGTAATTGTTCAATCCATTACATGAAGTCTAGATAGGTTCTGCCTTCCGGAACTGTGATGGCTTCTTTGCCTTCTAGAGTGAAAAATAGAGGATGATTATGATTGAAACTTTACTCAGTGAAGAACTGTTCAACCAAGGATTAAAGGATCTTTTGATCATATTCATTATCTACTTTACCACCATATAAGTTTTATGTCAATATAGTTCTAAAGGCATCCCATGGTAATTTAGATGGATCAATATTTTATCTAATACCTAAGGCATCTACATATTCATCAATGAGATCCAATGAGCATCTTTAATCAGCTTCATTAAATTCATAGGTTTTGCTCCATCCAATAGGAGTAAATCTCAATCTCTCCAGAATAACAGCATGTAGCCAAGCTAACAAGAAATGTAATCTTGCTCTTTCCACTGGTTATCTGTCTGTTCTTTGTTGAGACAAGACGGTTTTGAATGTTCTAATCAGTGATGCCTTGATGCCATCAGGTGGTTCGAAGACCAACTTATATGATTATCTAATCAAAGTAGTTGGTATCTTTGGATTGAATTCCATGGTTAAGAAGATTCTGAAATTGACATTGGGAGTCAATCTAAATAATTTCTTCTCCAAATCATTAAGCCAACTGGTAGCTAAATGAACATTCTTCAACATCACCCAAGATCCAGATTTGACACTTTGAGTAATTGCCTATTCAGCCTGATCAAAACCTTCAGCACTTCCTATAGCCACACTAGTCAATTTGATTCCCATTTCTCTACTAAGTTATTCGACTTTAAAGGATGGATCAAATCCTGGAGCTGAACATAATAGGATAGGAATCTTGTTTGATGCTTCCTTCTCGACTACTAATTTCATATCCACTGTTTGTTCATCCATGAAACCATCTCCCAAAATTTGATTGATCAATTTTCTGGCTATTATTTGGAATCTATCAGCTCTGAATATTCTGAGGATGTGCAAATCATCCAATTATCTCTTTAATTGATGACTATCAATCCAATCTAATTTAACAATGTCATCTCTTTACACTTCATTATACCATTGAGTTGGGATGTCATTCTCAGGAGCTTCATCATTTAAGAAATTGAGCCAACGATCTTCATTCTTATTTAGGTTGTCTATGAGTCTATTGAAAGTTTAATTCTATTGAGTTATTCCTTCTAATTATTTCAATTATTGGATACTCAACTTTCCTTACAAGAATGTATTCGAAAAAGTTGTCTCCATCACTGTTGGTGGTTTGAATACATTCAAGAATTCCTATCCCAAGGTGTTGTCTCCCAATTTCACTTGGGCCAAGGTTATTGCAAACACCAATTTATCTTCTTATAACAAAGAGAAATTCATTCGTTTGTATATTTCTTTGAACATTTCGTTGAAAATTAGAATTCTCCTCTTTATCAAATCTTGTTTGGGAATCTTCTGCAACTATTCATTTTTATTTAACACATTGTAAATGGTATCCATGAAGAATTGCAATGAAAACTAATACAAATAATGAATATTGGCCAAAGATGTCAAACTGAAGAAGATCTTAGAAGTAGTATTAGCCAATGGAACATATGAATGTGTTGTATTCATGACTTCATTCATTATAGTGTCAGCCTATTTCATTTCTTAAACAATGACAGCAGCCTCCTTCTTCAACTTCTCCAATGTTTAGATAACCTTCTCGTCTTCCAATATGGATCCTCTACTATTATTCAGTGAATCCAACAATTGATCTTCCAATTCTCTCAACTTAACTATATATTCTCCTTGCAACTTCATTAAATTTAATCTCTTCTCCTCAGTTTCTGGAGATTCATTTCTCAAGAATATATTCAAACATTGTTCCTACAAACTACTTTGAGTGACTGTAAAATTGACAAATGTGACTCTGCTGCATAAATCAGGAGTGAATCTGGCAGTGCTATCTCTGGTAATCATGAACATGGTAAAACCTTGTGAAAAATCAATTTCTTAATTGCCTACTCTTATTAAGACTCTTCCTCCTGTCTTATATGTTTCATTGTTCAGAACTGAATTCAAAATTGGGTCAACCTTTTCTACATCCTGTACCAACAATGGACAACCAAATCTTAAGCATGTTTCCAAAGTCTTCAAGAAGGATTCATCTGTGAATGATGTCCTTGCTAATTTCTTATCTTTGTACAAGGAGGAAATATAAGACAACGCCTATCCAGATGGATCAATAACTAGAGGATATCTCTAGAATCTATATAATATGATGGCATTCTCCATGCACAAATCATCTGACGGTAATGTATGCGATTGCCAATTCAATCTGTCTGAAGGTCTAGATAAGAATTCAATCAATGATAAATCTTGTCTGTAAGAGATATTCGCTTAGGCCTAAAGATAATCCTTCCATGTGTTTAATACCACCTTCCTATAGAAATGATCAAAGAACCCAATATATGACAGGAAGGCTGATGACAATAAAACATCTCCTATCATTGTTGCTAATTAACTTTTAAAGTTTTATGATGCCTCCTCCCAACGCACTCTTTCTCCACTCAAATCACTTAATAATGCCTACGACCTTGTCACTTTCTCTTGCACTTTCAACATCTCTGACTTAATTGATTCCTTCTAACTAATCAACTCAGAATACTCCTGTTGTAAGTTGTGAATCTTAGCCTCAGCAGCTGCTACTTCATCATCATAGATCTTCTTCTATATATTCAGTTCATCACTCTCTTACAATAGTTTGGCTACTTCCTATCTAAGTGGATCAACTTTCTATAAAATATCTGCATATTTCAATTGTGAATCCAACCACATAGCCAATGGACCTGCTGCCTTCGATGCAAAGTTAATTCTGTCAATATTCCACTCTTGTGCTGACAAATATTTTGTTAAGATGAATTTCTTCACTTTTGCTGGCATTGTTTCTGTATTGAAGTTAATAACATTATTGATGAAATTCATATTGGCCATTGATTTCTACACGTCCTTCCATTCTGGACTCTTCTCCAATGAATTAATTGCACAAACAACAGCTTCCATTGTCAACTTAACCAAGGCAGGAGGTGATCCCAATGCTCTGATCTAATTCAAATCATCCTTCTTAATGCTATTCACACATTATTTTGCATTCTCTAAAGCAGGCAATGCTTCATTTAATTCTTTATTGACCTAAGACTACCTTACTTCCATCTCTTTGGCCTTCTTCTCAGCATCACTTGATAATCTTGTACTGTCTTCCTTCTTCTTCTCAGCTATCTTCTTTTCCTCAATAATTGTCTGCAACTTCTCACCTGCCTGTCTCTCCTTCGTCTATAACTCGATCTTCTTCTGATCCAAGCTTTTCTGCATCTCCAATACTTGTTGTTCTGTCTCCTTCAACTTATCTAAACCAACATTCAGATGCAACTATTAATCTTCCAATTACGATTTCTTTTCATTATGCAATTTCTCGAAATGCTTCAAGAAATCTAAATAGTCTCTTGGCGTTATATAATTGAATCTCTTAGCTCCCTTCTGTAATTTGTTATTCAATTCAATGATAGTATTTTAGATGTAGACTAGAGTGGACACTAAAATGTGTTATCTTTAAGTTTCATCCTTAATCTTTTTGCTGAATGCATTTTCAGGAGGATCAATGTACATGGTAAATGCTTTACCTACCTAAAATAGAGCTTCATTGGTCCAATCTCCAAACCAATCAATAACACATCTATTAAACAGTGCAGGAGATGAAGCTGTTCTATTTGAAAAATCTGGATTCTTAGGATTCATTGTAAAGACAACGTGCAAATTTCTTTACACTTAGTAAGTGAAATTCTTGAATAATTATTCTTCTGAAGAATCAAACTATTTGTTTTGATTTGAGTTTTCTTTCAGCAAGTTAATCAATGCCAAATATTCATCGTTTTCAAACAATCCTGGAATTTCACCAGATGCCAATAAGGCATTCATCTTCTCTAAGAAAGATGGACCTAACACATTTGATTCATCAAATATGAATGTAATCTTCTCACCTTTAGCACCAGCCCTCTTCATTACTTCCCTCAAATCATTATCAAAATCAGCTAATTAATAATCTCTACCTGCCTTAATTTAGAAGACTGTAAGATTATTAATCCAACTTACAAATCTTGTGAGTGTTGTTTTACCAACTCCAGAAGATCCAACCAACAGAAGATGTCCTAAAGGTTATTTCAGAACTCTATCAATTCTCAATATGTGATCAAGTACATCATCAAAAACAACCAAGGGAACAGATAGTTCCTCTTCATTAAATTGCTTCAGTCTTCCTTGGATGTACTTTCTCAACTCTTCTCTATCAACACTTTGATAAACCTTATGGAGATAGTTACTGAATAGAATTGGTCTTTACAAAGCTTCATCTTTCAAATTGTTGAAATTATTATAAGCAACTTAATCAATAAGTTTATTGCACCACTCTTTCTCATGCTCATGAACCAATCTATCTTGGAACAATCTCAAACCTTCATGTGCCCATAATCTAACTAGATCTTCAACAGATTCAAGAGGTTCTAAGGCTTCATTCAAAGCATACTTCCATCTAGTTAATTCTCTGGGTGAATAAATATAATGAGCTTGTTAATCAGCAGTGAAGTGTTACTATGATTTGGTGTAAAATTCAACCATTGCATTAGTGAGTTATTCAGAATATTATTTAAGATTAACTGTTCTTCTAAGCATTGCTTTATTGAAAGTTCCATAAATTTATTTGAGCGATTCAGGTCCTGGGAAATCTACAAGGATTAATGGACAATGTCTAAGAAATCTTGGAGTCAGTGGTTTTCTACCAACGTCAGTAGGAGGATTACATGCTCCTACAAATTAGATTCTATCAAGTGAAATCCATTGTCTATCCGAAGATCTCCAAAATCCATGTTATTCAGTAAGTTAACGGAGGAAAGTGATAATAGCCATGGTGCCATATTTATCTTGATCAGGCAGATTGATTTCATCACAAAATACAACAAGCCATTTCTAATTCTTAGGTTGCAAGAAGACACCATTTGTGGTTTTCTTATATTCACAATAATGATCAAATTGTTTAATGATTAATTGAGGCATAGTGGAACTACTGAAATTGATGAAGATCATTTCGAAATCAGTTAAGGCCTTAAGTGTGCTCATTAAAGTCATGGTCTTACCACTACCAGGAGGTCCACACAATAAGAAGGGTCTATGTTCATTAAGCCACCCACAGAGAACATCTTTATGTCTGAGAGTATCGACAGTTTCGATGATGAGATCAGCATCTGTAACTCTTTGTGGATCAATTTCAATTTGAGGTACCTTCTTCTTATATTGGCTCCATTGAGCTTCTGGGAGAGTGACTTCGAAATCAATCAATGAAGGTGCACTATCATTGAATTATGGTAGAATAACATTGTGTGGTAATAATTAGCAGATTTCCTTAGAGAACAAAGTTCTTTAATACAGATTCATGGAACCAGCGACACCCCACATGACAGCAATAAGAAATTGTTTAACCATGTAATCGGTAATTTGATCATCTTCCAATGGAACTTCGGAGTTATTTTCGTTGTACTCAATGATATTTGAAATGCTTCTTCTAACTAAAGCGAAAGTGCTTTCTAAGACTCTGATTCTGGTGAATTCCATGACATGTTTATATTCTGGCTTTTAGGCAATTTAGAGGAATTAGGATAAAAATTTGATGATTGATTCTAGGGCTTTAACACATTTAGTTCTTAGTTCACTTTCTTGAGTATTCACTTGCTTATTGTTGTCATCTTCAGATTTTTATTGATCGTAATCATCCTACTTCAATCGTTCCAAGAAGTGATAGAAGATATTTTCATCATTGATGGTTTCTTCACTGAACCAGACCATACCACATCTGGAAACAGTAGCTAAGGTGGCATATTTCAGAGTTTCAACTTCAAAGATCATTCTCACATTAGGGGGAATAGCCAATCTTTCACCGTTTGGTAAGGTTAGTAATTTATTGTCATCAAGGACTGAATTGAGATTTTCAGCCCATTCAGGATCAACATCTCCATCAAATATAATCCAATGTCTTCTGGTGCTCTCTTGTCTTTGATTAGATATGATTTTTCTGAGTATTGAAGTGAAGACTCCATCAGTCCACTCCAAAGTGGTGTTGTCTAATCTACCATACAATTCATCTTTGGAGATAGCTTTTGGATCTACAATATAGAACTCTCCTTTCACTTTATCACATTTATACATAGCTTCCAATAAGACTCTCCAGGCAGCACTCTTACCGCAACCACATGGACCTACTAACATCAAACCATGTTGCAATCTCTGAATCTAAAACAATTACAACACTTTTTCAATGAAGTTCTTGCTAGATTGTAGATTCTTTCTTTGACAAGCTAAGGCTAATTCCTTTCTTAATTGTTCCTCCTTAATTTCAGGAATGCAAGATCCTGGGAATACACCTTGTAACAAAGTTTCCAATAATTTGATATCGTCTTTGATTAATTTTGGTACCACAGTATCACAAACACTTCTCAATAAGATGGTTTATTCGAACTCTTCAATTTCAGATTATGGAACAGGTTCTTATTTTCTGTCTATCATTTCTTGTCTCTTCATGTTACCGGCAGAATTCAATACTGATTTCAAGGCTCTCAAACCGAAATCGTAATGTGGTTATGATGATAATTGATTATCACATAATTCAAATAGTGAAACTATCTTTCCTGCCAATTTTTCAGCTGTTCTGAATCCTTAACTGAATAACATGACTTAAGCAATCAACTCTCTATCTGGTTTAACCATGGCCATTTATCTGAACAACTATTTCAAATTCTCTGGTAGATTTGATCTTCCTGCATATCCAGGATTCATTGTTACAAATACTCCCATCTATGAACTCAATTTCACATCTTTGCCCATCAATTCTATTTGTTTCTACTTCTCTCTCAATCCTGTTTGGATCAATAATATTTGTTATGAACAAGCTGACAACATACGTTCCTCCAATCTATTGAACTCATCGAAACAACCCCAAGCTCCCACTTAACACAATCCTACGAAGATTCTACCCATGGCATTAAAATCAAATGTCTCGTCACAATTAAATACCAAAACGAATCGACCCAATTATGCTCCCAAAGCCTTTACACTCTCTGTCTTACCTGTACCAGCTGGTCCAAAAGGAGATCCTCCCATTCTCAAATGCAAGGCTTGTGTCAATGTCAAAAAGCATTTATCAGTCAATGGAGTTTAGACTAATTTCTCCGCCACTCCCAAATATTCAAATCCATAATGGAATTGTGCATTACCCATTTAAATTAGCAATCTTTTTCCAGGATCTGCTTCCTTAGAATTCCAATTGAATCTCATGTGGTATTACCAACCAAAGTCATTTTTATTGTTTATTTTATTGTTCATCAACAATCTGATCACATCTCTCTAATGGACAAAATCTGTAATAATTTACTCAAACTTCTATCTCAATTATTTAGGATGATCCTTCAACACACTCTCTGCCAATTCGGACAAGAATTCCAACACATATTACAAAGTCTGTTTCATCTATTATTCATTATTGAAAGATGATTCAACCGAAAAACACCATCCTACCTACAAGGCCAATAAAATAATTTGAGCTGGATGTTCCTCAATTACTTTCATTCTGTTCTATTGATTGGCTTGGATATCCAAGACTGATTTCTCTAAATCCAAGGCCAATGAATTCATCATCTCATTGTCGACCTTACCCAACCATATGTTAATTCTGGGATCCTCTGCAATCTTCACCTCCTTACTAAATGGAACAACCTCTCCTTCTTTACTTGACATCCCCAATACAACATCATCATTTCCATCCTTTCTACTCTACAATTGCACTATTCCTGCATACATCTTAGGGAAGTGTCTTTACACATTTGTCACGTCTTTTGAATTACCGATGATATCCAAAAGATCATCATCTCCCACAAAATAAAACCTAGCGAATGCTTATCTCTAAGTCTCCAAGTAATCACCCAATGCCTTTTGGATTTTCTACAGGAAATCACTTAATCTTTCTAAGGTCTTAGCCAAATTGGGGATTCCTTAGACGTCCATCAATTATGGTTTTTGAGCCACTTTCTTCATCAAATTAGTGAATTGACTGTCAATATCTTTGAATTTATTGTATTCATTTTGCAATTATGTTTTGATATCAGAGGAACCAAAGAAGATACCTTCCAAATAAACCCATCTTCTCTGAACATCAATCCAAATATCCATAGTCAATTTCACTTTCTGCAACTTATCATCCCATTAAGAGATTTCTGCCTCGAAGGTTTTATAGAAAGGAGAAATCTTCATTGATGCCAAGTTATTAAGATCCTCTTCTAATTTCTAAAACAACTCATCCCAACCTTTGATCAATTTACACTTAGTTTAATATTTCACTAATTCTAATTCAAATGAATTCCAGAAATCTTTCACTTATGAAATCATTGTCTCTAACACCTATTCTCCTCTTGCAACTGTCATTATGTCCTTAGCTAGATTCTCATAATTCAAAAGATTAGCATTCCATAAATGTTGCATTTACAACTAATTTAAAGATTCATTGATTTTTAATTTTGACAATAATTGTCTCCAATGTCTCTCCTTCATTGATTCATCCTTCAAATCCATAATAAGTTTATTCATCTTAATGTAATTTTTTACCTTCTCCTTCATTTTTTCAAATGCATCATAATTCCTTGTCTTAGTGGATACTCCATTCAATTGTTTCTAAGCCTCGTCACATGTATCCTTGATCTTCTTATTCTATAAAGCTGATATCAATTATTCCTTAATCGATTGCATCACCTTCCAAATCTTGCCCAATTCCTACCAAACATCCTAGAGATCTGAAATTGATTCCAATAGTACATTTAATTTCTATTAATGAGTGGGTGGATCCATTTTCAGAATCTCCTTTGCTTAACTGCACTTCTCATACTTCTCTTGAACTGATAACAGTTGTTCATTCAAACTTTTGAGTATCTATTCAGCCTCATTTGGAGAGCAATCTCCTGAATCAGGTTTAGATGACTTCCATTGTTCTTCAATCTCTTGGATTTATTAATTCAAATATCTCTCATCCTATTGAATCTTAGACTGAATATTATTCATCTCATTCTCTTGTTGCTGTAGTTTCTTACTACGAATCTACTTAAATTGATTCCATTGCATCTCTACCTATTCAAAACTCAACCAATCTCCTGGATATTGATATCTTTATCTATCCAAAACCTTTTGGCCATTCTTAAAGGATTCTATATCAGCCGACCACCCTGGGAACTTCTTATCCTACTCTTAGATAATAGTAATGGATTCGATGATGTCAGATGTCAGATCTTAGAAATTGATTTTGAGTAGTTTCTCCTTTTCTGTTGTAACATTCTTATTAAACACTCTCAACTACTCTCCAAACTTATTACCAAAATGATTTAATAACTCTTTATGCCAAGCATCATACTTATGATTAATCTTTACTTAGACCATTCGATAATCAATTATAATTGCTCCAAAATGTTCCTCTGTTGTTGAATTGTCGAATGTAGCTCTTCCTTATTTGATATCTGTTAACATCTATTACCACTTTTCAATATCATCTTGTAGTATTTATTCAACCTATTTAATATCCAATTCCCACAAAGATTGATAATTTAACCAAGTCTACACGTATTATTCCATGTCTTCCAATAATTACCCAATTTGTGAATAAGCATCCTTTATCAACTGCTGATTTATCTTATTTATAGTAGTTGAATAGTCTAAGTCTCTTTAAGTACCCCATGGACCAGTATTTTATTATATTGTATTGTCGAATCTATTGGCAACTAATCTGGGTAAGCTGCAAATTTAACCAATCATTTTATGGAACTCCTAGAACCAGAAGTACTTAGCATATTCAACCGGAGGGTCCACATAAATAATCTGATCTTGTAGTTTTAATTCATGCACAACTGTTTAATTTACAAGTCCTCTTTCTTGAATTTTCTGATAATTGATGAATTAATTCAACCATTCCTTCATTTACACAGTCACTCTATCACATAAAATACTTTCGATTTATTTATCAATATCTTAGATCCAAATATGTAAATTTGAGAAATTATTGAAGCATAGTGAATCTATAACTTCTTGAATATCCTTTAATTTATCAGACAAAGAATCCACTGGACAAGTCTTCATAGCTTCACATAATGATTCGATTTATCCAATTCTCTCATTCAATCCATTAACAGCTTACTCTAATTCAAAGACCTTGTCAGTGAATTTCTTCACGTATGGCTGTAACTAGGTCTTGTGAGTCCATAGGTAGTTGAATCCTTAGCCGATCTAAAGTTAAACTTCCTTTCTTAAAGCGGCTACCAATTTAGCAGATTTGGCATTCAATTGGGATGTAATCTAGATGTAAGTGTGCAATGATTCTTGTAAAGATAAGGCAAATGGATAAGAAGCCTTAGCATCATTGGCAATGTGAGATATTGAATAAGGGACCTTTGTTTTCATATTACTTAGATTTCTCACTTCTTTGAATAATTAGCTTAGCTTTTTCTCATAATTGACTCTAATTTCTAATCCTCTCCTTCTTGTAACAACTTCAAATAACTTTTCATTTTGACTGACTGCCTTATTATGTTGATTAATTTCTTGTTTCCACTCTTCTAAGGCTGGTCCTGAATCCAGAATCCTTTCAAATGTCTCACCCATTTCTTTACATTTCTTACCATCAGTATCTTCTGCCCATTGAGGACCTAAGATCTATTCTACCTTTTGCATATATTTCTACAATCTAATTTGCAATTATTTGGACCAGATAACAAATCCTGAAGTCAATGGAATATCTCTTGCTGATGCCAATCTCGAGTTCTGACTCTTTTAATAAGTCTCCTTGAACTTATTCTGTAAGGATTGAATATCCTTGTGGACAGTTTTTAACAATTGTGATTGATACTCTTGGATGGCTCCCTTAATTCTAGGTCTTGAAAACAACTTATTGAATTTAGCCAATATTCTAAACATTTCTTTGGCAGACGAAGCTGAACCAAGTGAATCTCTCAAATTTGTAGTAATAGTTGCTTCAACTGATTCAATAGCTATTTCGTATTGCTTTAATGCTCTGAAAAACTAATCTTCACCATCTCTGCTCAAATCAAACACTTCTACATTTTTGAAAATGTCATATGCCTATTGAATTTCTTGTAAGGTGGCAAACTATTGAACATTCTCCTTCTACTCTTCTTAATCATTTTAAATGATCTACTCAATAACTTCTTTGAGATTCTCATGCATTTCTCTAAGTCTCTAAATATGTTGGATCTGCTTTTGCAATTTGATGTGCTCAAATTAACCATATTGATCCTTCTGATGCACTGATTTCTTGACAATACTCTATTTGAATATCTTATATTCCTCATCCCATTGACTGAAGATCTCCTGAGTCTTGATGATTAACCCCTTGAAGTCAACATACTTAATGTGGAGTATCTAAAATCCCTTAAAGTATTTGATCATTTCATTTGTCAATTCTCTTGAAAAGGATTCTGCTAATTGAAGTGATCTAGGAATGGTGTATGTCTCTTGAATGTTCGACAATTTCTTCATATGTTAGAATATCTAGATCATAGCATCTTTTATTTCCACCAAGTTCGTTGCTATCAATAGGTTGTTGATTGGGAATTCCTTCATGAATTAATTGCACGATTGACACTTCTACAAGCTCTATTTCAAGGCAATCTCTTTGAATTGTGCTGTGATGTTCATCTTCTTAGCTTGAGTCAACACTTCAATTGTGAAATCAACTTCAGGCTGTTTCAATTGATTCTCAATAAAAAACAATGACCTCTCCATACTCATCCAATAGTTTATTTCATCCACTATACTTGCATTAGTCAATTCCAACTTTGTGTTTGATATTTAATTGATGTCTGAAATCCATCTTGTCACTGTCTGAGAGATCGATTAAACTATGTCAGGCTTATTCAATTGAGCCGCATCTTCTATTGTTGGCTTGCCTCCTCTCTATTTGACTGCTTCCTTGATACGAGGATCAAATTGTAAAATGATTTCAGGCACTTCCACATTCTATCTGCATTTTATGAATGCCAAATTAACTTCATTCAGCTTCTTAATCAAATCATTATAGCTTGATTGATCTACAATCCTCTTCTTATCAATTTCACCCTTGTATTGGGTGAAGATCGGAATGAAACAATTTTATACGTAGTTGTGTGACAAAGTGAAGGGATTAGCTCCTCCTTGTGATTCTGCATACCCAACGTTTATCACTTAAACATGGTTACTAAATTACTATGGTTGTAATTAATTGTCATATTGAAAGGTGTGTCTCTTTAAAAAGCAAATTGTGTGAGCATAATTGTTGGATGCCTCATATTCTGAGCGAATTTAAATATTGAATTTCTCATTCTCCACAGTCTTACTAACTATCAGAGCCTTTATTTAGGAATCCGATAAAAATTAACAAATATTCTATTCGATTATGACAATTTCATACTTATTAATTGACATCCTCATGACAAGCTACATTCCATTAATCCTTATCGATGATCAATAAACTCAAACAAATTGCGCTTAAATACTAATTGAAATTTTCAATCTCATTAGCACTGTACAATTTGCCTTATTCTTGTACCTTCACATTTTGTTATGTCTCACTTTCTTCCATTTTTTATATTTTAATTTAAAAATGATATAAAATATCTGCATTAAATGTCTTAAGAATTCAAATATTTGCATATGATGTATTCATAATTAATTTAATTAGGTACACAAATCTTTAATTAAAATACCGTAAATTACACACAAAAATAAATTATAATGTTTCATTCTTAACTTTCTCCCAAAAGCTATGTTGAATACAATACAAAAGCCATAAATGAGTTTGCAATTCCAAAAGCAGCAAACCCTCTGTAAAACGTCAAAATCCCTTCCTGCTAATATATCTATTTTGCTCCATCCCAAAATCCTTTATAATTGGTCTGTAACATAAATGGCTACGACCCTTAACAATGCAATCTCCTGATCACTGTTAGAAATGGGTACGATACTACTTATTGAATCATCAACAAATAGCTTAAACATAACCTTGAATCATTTATGTAGATTGAAGGCATCTATGATAAACAGATAAAGATGTGCTTATAAATATGTCCCAATGCACCCTTATACAGATTTCTCTCTTTCTTTAATACATCATAAATAGATCTATATGTTCTAAAATTTGGTAATCTATTTTGGTGTATCATCTTGGATTATATAAGCATTAATGGATTTGTGAGCACGTCAACAGCCATCCCAATAAAGGAAGCATACAAATTTTGGATCAACTTCTATTCGTTGAAGTACTTCTAGATTAAGAAGTATCTCAACTAAGAATTTGTGATCTAATAGAAGATTCCTGTTCCTAACCCTTTAAAAAATCCTAAAACTCCTTGTTCACCTAGTCCTTTGAAAACAGCATTATAGTTTTGATAGGATGCGCCTTGGTAATTAACAATTTTATATTTCAATATCTATTCTAGTTTCTTTTATTGTCCCAAAGTGATTTTTGCCTCCATGATGTCCTTAAGATTGTTCACTTAAAAATCCGTTCTTTTAATTGATAGTTAAAATGTAGTATGTATAACTTGCAAAGGCTATGTCAATATTCTTATCTTATTAAATGTCAATCTCTTACCCCAAGGCTGTGGTTGTGAATGAATTTCCTATTACAATCTACCACCATTTAACTTCATATTTCTTCTGATCAAACACACTTTCTAACTCCTTTAAATCAATATTGCTAGTTGTTTCTTCTTTCTTCATTCCTTTCAAATACTCTGAAAAGTCTTTTGACATTATTCCTCACCGTAAATAAATTATATAAAATTGGAATTATTATTATATAATATTTGAAAACAAGAACGATGATCTACTCAACTATTCAATAATAATTTACTAATTGAAGTAGGACGAGTCTCTCTTCGCATGGGTTGATTATTTTTCATTGATAAAAGATGGATAAATTTTACAATATTTAATTTAACTGATAAAAATCTATGTACAAACCTTCAAGGTCATTGAGATAAAGTTAAGAAAAATTCTATACTAACAACAAACCATCTCCATAGACAAGAGCAGTTTCATTTGCTACTACAATGGAAGAGCCTCTTAGATAAATCAGCAGAGAATTCGATAGAGATTTATATAAGTAGAAGTTGAAAGTCTACGAGACTGAATTATTGGAAGCTAAAGGTAGACATATCCAATTTGATAGATTAGAACAGTAGAGTTAAATTTGCATTGAGTTGAATGAGCAGAGATTGAAGAATAAATAATAATAATAAGTTATAGAGAATTTAGAATTCAAACTCCAAATTGAGAAAAAGGATTCTCTCATTTATTAGCAATAAGTTCAGAGATTGGAGGAGCAGTACAATTATTTATAAGACAATTATGATACATAAAAATAACAGATTATTGTATTGCAAGAAAGTATAGAGTAAATTTAGAAAAAGAACAATCTTGAGAAGGAAATGAGAAGTGAAAAAGAATTCCTACAGGACAAGGAAATTAAGTAAAAGTGATTATTATCCATAAAGATTTTAATAAAGCGAGATAAAGAGATATTAAGAGGAAATTGTAAAATAGAGAGAACATATCTTGTAAAATAGTTAATAACAAAATGCTAATGAATTTATTTAAATATTAGAAAATAAATTTGAATTAGTTTAAAAGGAATTCATTTTCTATAAAAAAGAAAAAGAATAAGAAATTGAAAGCATGAAATAACTGATAGATTCTTATCAAAGTTAAATATAGCGTTTAAACAAAGAAAACTAATTATTATTAGATAAATAATCAATAGTTCCTACATCAGAAGAGCATTAATAGCAAATAAAAACTCTGTAAATTGAATTAGAAAGCCAAATATAAATTTGTAAGTAGCTAAATTAATAAATTACGATATTGCAATAACAGTTGAACCAAACAAATTTGATATGCTAAAATCTTAAAGAAGAAAAACAAAGTGCTATAAAGGAGAAATAAGCAATAGAAACGTATTATCTAGATTAATTGTAAAAATAAGATGTTCAACTCTCTTAGATGATTAAATCATCTGTTTAAAATGAGTAAAAAGCCTAAATCTAAAAGTTACAAATTATTATAGAGTAAGTTATTAACTAAATAATTTTAGACAAAAAGATCTTATGATTAGAGAATTGAGTATGTAGAAGGATTGTAACTGTAATAAGTAGATTAAGAATGAGTAAAAATTGATTATTAGAGATCTTGAAAAGAAGAATGCAACTTTGGTTATGGAGGTTGAAAGATTAAATAAAATTTTAAAATAAAAATTAACCGAACTTGAGAATCAAACTTCGAGATCATGCGAAGAGAATCATAAGAAATACTTAGAAGAGATTGACATTTGGAAAAATAAGTTCTTATCAATTAATAAACAATACCACATTAGTTAAGAATAATTAATGGTAGTTAAAACTGAATTAGATGGTTTAAAAAAAGCCAAATAAAAAGAAAATATTGATCCCATCTTAACTAATAAAATAGGTTGAGCCTTGTTTTTGAAGCTATTTTATATATTATAGTAATTACATTATCCAAATAAAAAAGAATGAATCTATAAAAATTTCAAACAACTAAACGATAAATTTTAGAAAGTAAAAATATGCAGTTTTTATTGATTAAAATATTAATATACCTAGAGATAGTGATCCAAGAATTCATCTATGGATTAAAGGTTAATTTTGACAAGTCTTTACTTAAATACTACGAAAAAGTCTCTGATAAATAATGTTTTCGCATTCTCTTTAGAATTAATCTTAAAATCTTCTAAATATTAACTTTAGGGAAATTTTAATATATTTAATATTTATTGTAATCAATGTAGCAGGACAAAGGCAGGATATATTATGGCAGGTTTGTCCAGAGGGATAAATTAAGCCAAGGTATGAAGAGAATAAATTTTTTAGGGTCATTTGGAGTAGTTTATATTTGCCATGATAAAGTTACTAGAGATTATGTTGCCATAAAAGTGGAAAAGGAAAATAAAGATTTAATGAGTTTAGAACGAGAAATTTAAATCATAGAGGAACTTCGAGGAATAACAGGTATTAATAAATTTAAATACATCAAGGTGTTCCAAAGTTATATTGGTATGGAAATGAGTATAATTAAAATTGTATGGCAATGCAATTGCTTGGAAGAGACTTATCTCATTTTTAAAAGAAATTTAAGAAACTCTCATTAAAAACAGTATGCAACCTAGCTGAATAATTACTTACTATTCTAGAAGAGATTCATAAAAGGTACCATATAAAAATATTTAAAGGGGTGTCATCCATAGAGACATAAAACCAGAAAACATCTTAATGGGAAGAGGAAACGATTCTTAATAAGTTTACATGGTTGATTTTGGAATATCTAAGAAATTTCGAAATAACAATTAGCATATGTATATTTTTTTTATTTATCTAGTCCATTCCAAGAAAACAAACCTTTCATAGGCACAACTCGATATGCTAGCATTTCTGCTCATAAGGGTTATGAATTATCAAGAAAGGATGACTTAGAAAGTTTAGGATATGTTTTTATATATTTGCTCAGAGGTAAATTAAATAATATGTATGAAATTAGGGAATCTACCATGGTAAAATATCACATCCACTTCTGATAAAGAGAAAACTAAGTTAGTAGGTAAATTAAAAATGGAACTTGAATTAAAGGATTTATGCAAAGGATTGCCTAATGAATTTTAAAAATATATGGATTACGTTTACAAATTGAAATTTGCATCTACTCCAGATTATTAATATTTACAAGGTTTATTTAAAAGAATAGCTCAATAGAATAACTTTAATTTTGATAGAAAATTTGATTGGATGGACAATCAAACTACTTCTACTAAATCTTCAGATTAAGCTTAGTAATCTTCTAATGAAATTGATATTTCAAATATCTAAGGTGATTACCTTAAGCTAAAAAAGAGTGAAAAACGTAAATCTTATCAAATAGATTAAACTTCGTAATAATCTTCAGTTGTTCTCAATTATGCTCCTTCAATTGTATCTAATAGAAATAATGTAAATTTTTCGAGATCTCGATAAAATTCAAAATAATCTTATTCCAGAGAGTCTTCATTAGTAAAATAACCGAAGGCATAGAAATTTCAAGGAGTATTTTTCTAAAATCGAGAATTTAGAGATTTCGATGAACAAGAAAACAAAAAAAAGAAAAGTCCAATAAATTTTTCAGAGTTTGATGATTTTGATAATTTTGATGACGAATTAAATGATGATGAAGAATAGATATATTAAGAACAAAGAAAAGTTGGAATGATAAAAGTTCATTTTAAAGAACATCTATCGAAACAATGAGATGATTTTCGTAATTATTTTTGATTACTAATTCTTTGTATTAATCAATTTCATATGTCTTTGTATTTATATAAAATAAGTGATTTATCCCTTATCAAAAATTAGATAAGTTGATTAGTTTAATAATTAATTAAATTTGAATGGAAGAAATTAAAAAAGGAGATATAATTGCTGAAGAATATGAAATAATCAATTTATTATCACAAGGATCTTTTGGAAAGGTTTATTTGGGAAGATCACTATCATAAAAGATTGAGGTCGCAATTAAAGTTGAAAAAAATGAAGTTGCTCATCTGAATAGTTTATAGAAAGAAGTAACTAGTGCTTCTTATTAAATACAACTTAGGTTACAATATTGAAATAATTAGAAGGAATTGACTAAATTCCAAGTGTTTATTGGAATGGTTACTATAAAGGAATGGATGTTATAATTCTAAATATGCTGGGGAAAGATTTAATCTATTATTTTCATAAATTTAAGCATTTCTCTTATTAGTGTGTATGCAATGTAGCCATCTAAATGATTGAAATTTTGGAGCTCATCCATAAGAAGTAAGAATTAAATCTATATATTATAAGAAATATCATTCATAGAGATTTGAAACCAGAAAATATTTTAGGATCACCTGATTCTTCTAAAATATACTTGATTGATTTTGGAATTGCCAAAGATTTGGAGTAAAATAAAAAATCTAAGGATAAACTATCCTTTATTGGGACTACCAGATATGCTAGTTTGGCTGCTCATTTGGGAGTTGAATAGAATAAAAAAGATGATTTAGAATCATTGGGTTATATTCTTATTTTCTTCATTAATCAAACATTGCCTTGGACAAATATAGATAAAGAAGATGTATTCAGAATTGAAAAGATAGGTTAAATGAAGTAAGAAATTACTTTAGAAACATTATGTAAAGGCTTACCATCGGCAATATTAAAGTACTCCTTTTAATATTTAGATACATGAAATATGTGAAATAATTATAGCATAAATAGAAACCTGATTATTAATCATTGAAAAACTTATTTGTAATTGAAAATCAAAATCAAATAGGTAATTGTTTGATCTTTGATTGGAATAAGAAGGAATTTTAAGAATTAAAATTAAAATCCTCTAAATCTTTACGATCTTTAAACAATATTCAAATTAGTAAAAGTTCATTTAATAATAAAAATAAAAAACAATTTCAATCCATTTCCAATATAAAAAGGGAAAGCTATGGGAAGATTTCAAGTAAAAATAATTAGAACACATTTGGTTAAAAGGAATCCAGCGACGAGCGTTCAAACTCTATAAAACAAGTTTCGAATCAAAAAAGCATTTTTGTGGACTACTCAATTAGTTATGAATAAACTAAAGTTTCAAAAGTTTCTCAATTTAGATAGAAAAGCTCAAAAAGCATTTTTGGTAAGAAACATCAAAAAAGTCAATAATTAAAAGAATCTTCAATAATTCCAATACAATCAGAATAATAATTATACGAAATGGAAGAATCAGACTTAGAAATTAAATATAATTTATTACATTATACTTCAGTGTTCTACAATTATAAAAATCCTATATAAGAGTTTAAAGTAATTTAATTTAGCTGATATTACTTAATGTTAATATAAAATATTCACAATATAATTATACGAGTTTATAATAATTATAAGTGTGTTTAAACTTCTTAATTCAAAAATATTAATTATAGAATTCATTACAAATAAATGAATAGAAATTTCAATAACTTAAGAGTATAATCAAAATTTGAATTTGATGCTATCATTTCATAATTGGATAATGGATCTCCATTAACATAAATTCAGGTTAAGAAATTTTCAGGAATTAAGAACCTTGATCTATTTGAAGCACAAGATTAAGACGATAAATATGAAACCCCCAAAGAATCATCTAATTCCTTAATGGATGAAGTGCCTAATATCAAGGAGAGGAATAAGGAATTCTGATTTATCGTCTCTTTAAATTAACATATTTATAAGAATATCAAAATTCTAAACCCTTATATAAGTTAATATTATATCGACTCGAGAATTCTGTTAAACTATCGGCATATTGATTAGATTATAGAGACAGATTTCTATTCTGATTCAATGTATATTTTTAGAACTCTAGATTTATTATATATATAATAATCACATTAATTACTCTTATACTGGTAAAGTGATCTTATTGCCATTCATCATTATTTGATATATAATTGATGGGATCTTGTTATAAAAAGACCATAATATATAAATTTACTTTATTAAATATATTGTAAATCTTAGGAATTAAAGAAAAGTAACTGCTTTATGAGTTTATTCACATAAATATATATATATCTAGCATAACTAATATATATTATTATTTGAGTGGTTATAGCAATTTTTATAGAAAGAGATGATATAAAATAGATTGATTTACAAAAAGGATAGGTGAATATAATATTTATAAAATACAAATATTTTATTATAATAAATTATAATGGAATTCTCAATTATATGCAGAATTTGTAATGAAAGAATAAACATCAATTTAATGGATATCCACAATTAAAATTGCAAAAATAATGCTGAATATCGAAAAAAATAAGTTTAAATAAATTTGCAGGTGGCTCGCTTATGTGAAAAAGCATATATGAAAAAACATTAAATTCATCTTAAATAAGGATTAAAATTGTATAAGTTTTAGGATTATGTAACTAGTATGAATGAGATGAAACTCAGAAAATGGCAAGGGATTAAATAGAGCGAAGATACAAGATAGGTATATTAAGAATAGAGAGTGTTAAAACTATTGATTAGTTATGGGGAGAAAGTAGCCAATCAGGAGTTAGATGCAAAATGTATGAATTCTATTAAAGATTTAGATCATTTGATAACTCAAAATGAAATAATGGCAGCATAATAGAGTATTGAAGATCAGAGCATACTAGATTTGATAGAGTAAATGAATAGACTGATCAATTAAAGATTAGACTATTGTTATAAATGTAAATACATATGTAATACTATATAAATAGCCAAGATGTAAAATTTTGGAAGCATTTCATTTAGAGTAAGTAAATTTAGATAGGATAGTCCAAGAGGCATTCCAGATACAAATAAATTAAATTCTTTTTCTGATTATTTAAGTTTGAAGTAAATGAATAGCTATCAATAAGTTTTACATTGAATTCAGATTAATCTGGGTCTATGATAGGATTAAAATAAACAACTCATGCCAAATCGTCAGTATCAATAATGGGGAAATTAAAGAAGAGTGGAAAAATCAGTCAGTTCTTATAACAACAATAGTCTATAAAATCAATACAAAATAATGATCTTGAGGAGGAATAATTAAATAATTTTTAAACAAAGAAGAAAAGTTGTTTTGCTCAGACTGCGAGTTCTGAGAGTGATTTAGATATAAGTATTGAAAATTCTGACTTATAAATGGAGACACTTGAATCTACAAAATAGATAGAATTTGAATAAGATTGTTTTTTTGCATCTGAAAAAGGGTATTTTTCAGATACTGAAATAATTAAGTTAGATGCCGAGAATAAAAATTAAGAAAGGAACATTTGTTTAAAGGATTTCTAGTTTATAAGACAAATAGGATAAGGTGCATATGGAGGAGTTTTCTAGGTGAAAAGGATAGCAACAGGAGATTAATATGCTCTAAAGATAATAAATTGTTCGAATCGACCTTTTGAGAGATTATTGACATAATTAAAGTAAGAGAGAAACATATTTGAAATTTTGACTGGGGAATATGTTGCTAAGGCATTTTATTCATTTCAACACCAATCTTCATTGTGTTTTGTTTAAGAATTTATGGTTGGAGGGGACTTTGCTAAAATATTGATGATTGAAGGGGTATTTAAATTAATAAATAGTCTAGGCGTTCGATGAAAACATAGCAAGACATTATTTTGCTGAAATTCTGCTAGCTCTTGAATATCTTCATAGCAATAACATAGTTCATAGAGATTTAAAGCCAGAAAATATACTCTTAGATTAAAATGGTCATATCAAATTAGCTGACTTTGGATTGAGTGAAATAGGGTTTAATAAAATGATGGTGAAGAGAAAAACTAGTCAAAGAGATATGATGAAGTAGGATTTATCATCCTCTCCTGGTTATATAATTTAAAGAGGAGCTTCATTTAAGAAATCCAGATCGACCAACAGTTAATACGAAAAAGGATCAGAAGAGGAAAGAAGGAAAGTCGTTGGAACTCCTGATTACATAGCTCCAGAAATAATCAAAGGAACCTCTTTTTCCAATAAAACTTTGGACTACTGGTCTTTAGGAGTCATTTTATTTGAGTTTTTGGTTGGAATACCACCATTTAATGATGAATCTGTTGATAAGATATTTTCTAATATATTGGAAGGTAGAATAGAATGGCCTGATATTGGGGATGATCCTGAGACATAAATTTCAGAATGCGTTTACGATCTACTTAAATAATTGTTGAATCCTGATTATAAATAGAGGATAGGTCATGAGTCAATAGAGTAAATAAAGAAGCATCCATTTCTTAATTCGATAAATTGGAACAAGTTGAGAAACCAACCAGGGCCCATCATTCCAAGAATACCATAAAATACTTAATAGTTCGAAAATGTTTAAGAAAAATTACAAAAGTTTTTATAAAGAAGTGAAAGGAAACACTCTTAGATAGTTAAAAAGTTACAAGACGAATTAGAATATTTGGAACGAGTGGATCTTCTGATAGCAACAAATGAATAAGAAGTAATTTAGATTAAATCCTAATTTAATTTATGATATTTTTTATTCGTATTTAATATACTAATAATAATAATAATTTATTTTATTAATAATTATAAACATATATAATAAATATCTGAAAAAAATAAAAAATATAGCAGAGAGTGGTTTCGATCCACCGACCTTTGAGTTATGAGCCCAACGCGATTCCACTTCGCCACCCTGCTTATGTTAATCAATAGGCTGATTCTAACTTAATTAATAAATAATGATACAAATCGGATAAAAAACAATTTAAATATGGTTGGTTAGACATGGGTAAACTGAAGGAAACAAACTATAGATTTTGTAAGGATAGGATGATGGACAACTATCTGCTTTAGGAGTAAAGTAAGCAGAAGCTTTGGGGAAAAGAATTAAAAAGGAAAATTTCGATGTGGTTTATGTAAGTGATTTAACAAGAACAAAATAAACATTTGAGTTGATTCAGAAGCACCATAGCAAATAAATGATGCCAAATTTTGAACCTCTTCTGAGAGAAAAACATGCAGGTACAGATTAATAATATAATTGGGTGTTTTGTAAGGACAAAGTTTAGCATTGCCTAAAAAACTAGCCGCAGAATAAGGAGTTGATATTAGAGTATTTAAGCCTGACTAAGGAGAATCTTGGATCGATGTAAACAATAGAGCCTAATAAATGCTTTAATTAATTATATAAAGATGCAACGATTTGAAACAGAATAACATCACTGTACTCCTAGTTACTCATGGAGGGTAAATATAATATAGTATGTTAAGGTTTATTATGGAATTTATGAATTAGATTAATTATATGATCAATAAAAAACAACCTGTTTATAATAATAGTGCTTTAAATTGCTCAATTACTATTGTAAAATACATTTTACCAAAAGGAGAAGTCAAAATAGTGACTTAGAATGATGCTTCACATATTCAAAAGCTATGAAAAATTATTAAATTATAAATATATTATTTTAAATTTGAATGATAAAATAGAAAATTTTCGAAGCAATGGATATGATGTACCAAACCTAGATTATTACAACCCTGTCCTATTAGTTCTTATTATTCATTGAATTTTTATAGATGGTATCACTGATAAATAATTAGTTTCTTAGTTATATTATTCTGTATATTAAACATATTTATTTAAGACAAATTATTTTGTTTACTTTGTCGAAGCAATATCATATTTTCAACCTGTGAAATACTTAACAACAATAGATTCAACACTATTTTCAGTATTTGTTATATTTGTAATAAATTATCTAAAATTAGGGTTTTTTTTATATATCTCTGTCAGTGGCATTGTTCATTTATGTATTATTAGCAGAAAAGTCAATGTTCACAATTTATTCAATTAGAATATATAACCTCCTTATGGTGATGCTAGTTACCGTCTTCGTTATGCCATTTTTAAGTGTATTTTTAGCAGCTTTTAAGTGTGAAGGATAAATGCAATGCGATTCAATCCTTTATTATATAATGGTAATTTTATCTTCTTTGGGAATTGTCTTGCTATTAATTTGTCTAATATTTTTTGAAATCTTCCTGGTGGATTACAAGTATCATTTACTTATTATTTAGCCCATTCACTCCAATTCCTTATGCGTCTAAATACACAAAATTAAATTGGATTGAATTGATATTCAAAATTTATTTGCCATTTTTTGCTGTAATGGATCCATAATAAGATGCTGAAAAACCATTTATAACAATTTTATGTATCATGTATGCAATGATGATCACTATGAGATTAAAGACAAGGTAATTCATTGAAAATAGTGTTAACATAAGTAAATTGAGTTAGACTTCTTTATTATTTTGGACATCCTTTGTATCAGTTTGCCATGCTTATTTAGATCAAGGGGAGGTAGATGATATGGGATTCTTTTATGAAGTAGTATGTTCACCTATTGTTGTCTACTGTTGTTTTAAATTGAATAAAAGCCCTGAATTAATAACTCATATGAAAAAAGATATATAGTTAGAAGAAACTGTTTAAGAGATGATATTCTTGATAGAAAATAGAGAAAAGCCTATTAATCGAATGAAATTAGAAGGGTTTGTAAAGCTTCATTAAAAAGATTGTTTAAAATCTGTTGAATAATGTCCATGTTCCTCAATACATTAAGATACTTTAAGAAATTAAGATGAAAAAACAAATGATAAATAATCCTTAGACAAGACAATCAGATGGTATGCTTTTGTTTAAGCCCTTATATAGAATTCGTCTGATAGACTTCAGACAACAAGAATATAAATAATTCGTTCGTATGTATTATAAAAAAAGTTAAAAAATAAATTTAAAGCATTTTATGAGTTGGCAATAGCCCAAAAATAGAGACTATAATTCTAGGATGAGTTTTGTATTTACAGAGTGATGAATCAAATTGAATTGGAGATGATTGAATAGGATAAGAATTAGGAAATAGATGTGTAATAAATAGTAAACTTTTAAAACTATTACATCCAATTCGAAACAGCAATTGAGAAATCAGTGAACTTGCATTTAGAATATTGGAGAGAATTATAAGAAGAGTCTCCTGATATTGGTAAATTGCAATAATTGGGAGCATCAATAACATCATCAATTGATGAGACAGAACAACTTTATGATAAATTGATTAAAATAAATAGTATCCATTTAAAGACATTAGAAATATATGGAAATTTCTTAACTCATGTAGTTAATAATGACATTGAAGGGACTAGAATAATTGATAAATCAGATCAAATTAGTAAGAATCTAGAAATTAATCGAATTATCGATAGTGAGAAATTCAAGTATGATTAAAATAGTGACACTTGCATAATCACATGTTCAGTTAATATTGAGAATTTAGGTGCTATAACTAATTGCAATAATGAAATACAAAAATTGTTAGGCTATAAAAAAGCTGATCTAATGAGATCAAATGTATCAAGAATTATGCCTAGAATTTTGGCAAGTGTTCATGATGACTTTATCAGAAACTTCATTTAAACAAGTTAAAGTAAAGTCTTAGGAATAGAGAGATAAGTATTTGCATTGAATAAAAGTGGATTCTTAGTTCCATGTTCCTTAATGATAAGAGTCTTACCAAATTTAAAGAATGGGTTATAAATAGTCGGATTTTTAAAGAAAAGTGACAATACTGATAGGTTTTTCTATCTAATGTTTGATGAATTATCACATTCTATACTAGGATTTAGCGAAACAGTATATGATAAGTTCGGAGTTCCATCAGGTGTTGCCAACGGTTAATTAGATCTACCAATCGTTGACATAGCACCTGAATTACTTGATTTCTGTAAAAAACAAGGAGCCTTCAATTTTACAATTGATACGACAGGATTATCAAATAACTATTAGATTGCACAGGATGAAAGTCTGGATGATATATAATAACAGGAAGATCAATCTGCTTTTTATGGTATTTCAAGAGATCCATATGAATAAAATGTACTGCTCGAGAGAAAGGAATACAGTCAAATAAATGAAAAGACTGCAAATAATGATAAATCAATGTTTAATGAGAAGACTATTACACAAGACCCAAAATTAATTAATCACAAGTCTTTGAAATACAAAAGTGCTTTAGTAAAGGGATTACTCGTTGAAGATTCAGAATATGCCAATGCTAAAATAAAAATTATATAATTTATTGAAGAGTCTTAAGAAGAATTGTTAAATAAAGTAATTGAGGACAAGAAATTAGAAGAAGAATAACCAGATGTTGTAGAGAATGTAATTTAGTCAGAAGTAAGTGGAGGATCAGGTCTGTCTGTGAATGAAGAAATTAGATAGATAAAAGAATTCAAAATACAGATGGGTGAGAAATCAGAAGCCTCTAAAATTATTATGTTAAACAGAATAATAATTTTATTATCTACTATTTTAATTGTTTTATCATCAGTTCAATTAGGATATCGATTACAATAAAATGATGAACTGCTAAATGGTCACTCGGCCATAACAATGGCCTACTATAGAACTGGAGTCATGGCTGATGTGGTATTCTATACCAGATATTTATAATTGATGGCTTATGGAAATGTTACATATGATCAAAGTTTCAGAGACAAAGTAAATTATTGTAACAATTATTTAGTTAAGTTAATAAGTCAATCAGCTTAAGTCGATATAATATTCTCTTATAAAGTCTCGAATTGATATGGAAGCTAAGAAGAATGTATTTTCAGATACTACTATCAATGTGACTTACTTATATGAGAATGTAGAATAGAATTACTCAAGTTCCTTAAGTGATGCTATATTCTAATTAGTTACATCTGCCTCTATTATAAGAAATGCATCATTATCATCTTTCATTGATTCCAATAGTGTAATCTAATTATATTATCAAATAGACCGAAAATACAGTCAAAAATGTATTCTTTATCATTAGAAATGGATATCAATTACTAAGATAAGGATCTTAAGATGTCTCTGAAATCTACTATGACTTTTTTGTTTTCATAATTGGAGACTACGATTCAATCTTCTATGCTGTCTTATCATTAGCCATAGCATCCTTAGTTATTGCCTAATTCTTTTTAATTCCCATTGTGTTAAAAGTTCACAATATTAATAATAAAGTCATGTCCTTATTCGGACTATTGACTTAAAAGGATATCAAAGAACTGGCTTAGAGAAGTGAATAATTCAAGAATACTTATCTATCAAACATGCAAAATACCATTAAGGAATAAGCTTAAGCAAAAGCAGAATTGGAGAAATTGTAAGAAAAGCAAAAGAAATTGAAGAATTAGGATTAGAATTTGAATGATTAATCAAATGTGATTGTAGAGATTAATAACGAGTAACCGCAGCCATCAAATGATGCTCCATTATCATCTAATTAATAGCCTTTACCTTCATCTTTACCAACTCATAAGAATATTGACAAATTGCAACTACAATAGCAATAAGAACATGATGAATAACAAATTTTAGACTCAGAAGCTATGCGATAATAGAAACTATTGAACTCTAAGGCTTCAAATACTTTTTCTGTATCTATGAAATTTATTCTGATGATGATGATATTTATGGCCTACTTCATAGTTAATATTACTTTAGAACAGTAATTGACTGATCAATCTGTCATTATATATAACCATCTGAAATATAGTTCTATCAGAGCTTATAACCTCAAGTATTCTATTTATTTTACTATTGAATAAATCTTGTAGGCCACCAATTATAAAGAACAATACATAGAGGCTTTATATGAAAATGAAAGACTCTGCTTGGAGTCTTTACAGTAATCATTCTCATCAAAGTTTGATCCCTATATATCTCTCTATAATTAGTTCAACCTACAAAGCTTATGTCTCCAATCATTTTCAACAGATTAATTTACATTAGATGTAAATCAGTGTTCTATTCTATCAGGAGGTATTTTGGATAGAGGTTTGAGAAATTCAATCACCTCCTTGGCTTTGTGGGCCAGCAATACAATATCCACAGATATTAAGATTTTGGATAGTTAATAGGTTAAAAACTATATTGAATAAGTTTACTATATTGATTAAGCTATCGTCTATTTAAATGCTTAATACTCTTTAGGCATGTCAGATTTTGTGGATTCTGAACAATAAATAGAGAAAATTAAATTTTCTGTCTTTATCATAGGACTAGTATTCATATTTTTATTCATTTGGACACCTTATAACAAAGAAATGAGTAGGTAAATTTGGAGAACGAAAGGTATGCTAAATATGATTCCATTTGAAATGATTAAGGCATAAGAGAGTTTGAAAAACGCATTTCTTAAGGGAAATATCATAGCAGCAGTTAAATGAATTAAACATTAATTTATAAAAATATTGAAATGGTTTTAATTACGAAATAGAAATTGAATTTCACAAATTATATTAATTTATTAGTTTTAGTTTGTAATGATAATCCAATCATCATTAAGTAGGTCAATAGTTTTTACTGATGGATTCAATAAAAATTAAAAAGGAAAGTTTCTTCTTTTTATTTTATTCTTTACTATTATGACTTATTTTTATAACAAAATAAATGGAAATTGACAGGTTATTTTTATATTAATAATTTGTCAAAATTTATTTGATGAGCAAACAAAAATAAGAATAAATAGAGCTTCATTTTTTCCATGCTTTGGCTTTGAATTATCTTTGAACATACGGATTTTATGAATTATATGTAGAATTTGGAGATTATGCTCTTTATCTCATTGGTTTAAATTAAGAATTTGGTTATGATCCTGCTTCTTGTCTTTGACCAGAACTAGTGTTTCTTTTATATGGAGTCGTTTGAACTCGAGGAGCTTTCAATTAATTTGGAGCAGTTTAGGGTCTACGAGTACCATTTTGTTGTTGGGATTTCTATAGAAATTAATCTCTTGAGTCCATGAAGTTATTCATTTGAACTCTTTGTGGCTCTATCATACATCATAAATGATATTTACAAGCAGCACTATTATCAAACACTGATCCAGATTTACCACTATCACTTTTGGTTAACCTTTATTATTGAGCACCCTATGATTAGGGTCTCTAAGGGTATTAAGGCTAAATTTATTGTAGACTAGATTTTTGCGAATCTTTTTAAGGTTATTAATTGGATTGATCCTATATATTCATAGATTATGATTTTTAAGCTTATTGCTAAAATGAAGGGTCAATTTATTTTGATGAGCCTGACATCTTTATAATTGGTTTTGCATCTTATGGCAAAGATCTTGTTTTGGAGAATACTATTTTATCATATGGAGGAATATACATGGAAACCTTTTCAGCGAATTTCAATCTAATATATATCATAATCAATAAACTTAGATTCCTTTGGTTTTGGGTCATGATCCTTGAATTCAGCTACTCCTTGTGCTTGAGAATTCAAGTAAGTATTTCTAAGTAGAATTTCATCATTCTCGCCTTATGTGTATATCTCATCCCAGTTATAGGTCTTAGCGCCATAACCTTATTTCTACAATCTTGTTTCAACTGATAATAACTAATTAAAGAAGTGAGCTCTGATTTCTAAATCAGGTCTTCTATTATGCATATATTGAAGAGTTTTATAAAGGGTCCATCTATATTTCTTCATAAAATAAACGCATAATGTTGCCACTGATCTATTGTGTCCTTTAACCGATAAGACAATAACACTCTCCCCATTATTTAATGCATCATCTATAAATTTCATTATATTATTAATTATCTCATCCTATTGTAAAATGATCTAATAATTTATTTAATGGTTTCTTACTTATTAATCATTATCCATCCATGGGAACGACATATAAATAATCCCAATAGATTCCCAGTGATTTGGTATTTATTTGGATGCACAGTTAATAATTCTTGAAACTTTATTAGTAACAATAAATTCAAGATCCTAATCTAACCATTATAGAATACCTATGCAGCAAATTAATCTCCTAGAAATAGCCCATCTTTAATTTTAATAGCCCCTATGTAATCATAATTCATTTCTTTAATATTAATTTAAATATAAACAACTTTAAATAAATTCTTTTACAATCACTCATAAGAAACTCAAAGCTAATCTCGAAACTACTCAATTGGATGTAATTAATTTACTTATTGAATATCTCTGTATTATCAATTAAACTTGATAATGTTAAAGAATTTGAAATTTTCAGTGAGATAAATTTCTTACCTTTCAACCTTCAGACCACTTCAGTGAATATAGATCTTATTATCTTAATAGAATATCACAATCCTGATATTGGTATGGCATTTTCATCTCCTATGTAATCATTTCATCTTCTTTATCTTTTCATGAACTCAAACAGAATAATATTTTGGTCAATATTTATGTCTTCATATATCTAATTGATTATCAATATTTGCTTTTCTTCTTCTTATCTTGATCTCAAAAGAATATAATTTCGAACCAAATAGAAGCATATCTATATCTTAAGAATTCTCCAAATGAATTCTACTTAATATTCTTAATCTACATTACTATAATTATTATAAGATAGTATTATCATTTATGATTTATTGAATATATTATTCCATTTTGATTTATGCTTACCTTATAACAGTTTTTACATTCTTCATGCTCCTATTCTTCTACACTTAAACTTATTTGACCATTTGAAATAAAGATTATTAAAAACATAAAATGATCTAATATTTGCAATTAAAGTTCTCTTAATGAGGGAATATAAAATGAAAATTTGATATTTATCCCAAGTAGACATATAATTATAATATAAATATAGACTGATATTTTATTGATATCTAATAATATCTGTGATTAATAAATCTTAAAGGTAGCAATTATATCGATATTAGAGATATAATGAGAGAGAATTATAAATATCAAGAATATTAAATTATTTTATGAATTAATTTAATAAGGAAGAGTATTTATTTTTAGCTAAGATCGCTTAATAGACGGAAAGATTTAATGATATGATTGAATTTGTTAAATAAATCGATGAATTAGAGCTTACTAAAGAGGAGCGTAATACTCTCCAATCTGCTTATAATAATGTGGTATTGAAATCATTAATTAGCATTAGATTGGTATTAAAAGAGCAGAGTTAAGAGTACTTTAGGAAATTGAAGAAAGAGAATCAAATAGATAGAGTGATGGATAAGTCTTACTATATATTAAGAATTATCTAATTAAAATAGAAAAAGAGTTGCAGTAGAAATGCCAGGAGATAATTATATTGGTCAGAGATAAATTATTATAAAATGCAAAATAAACTGAAAGCAAAGTGTTCTATTTAAAAATGATTGGCGATTATAATAGGTATTTGGCAGAATTCCATTTGGAGAATGATTAACACAATTCAATTGATCAAGCAAAAGAAGCTTATAAGTATTGATCATTTAGAATTAGAGAAGCCGTTCTCATGGCATAAACAAAATTGTCTCCAACATTGCCTTTGTATTTGAGGTTAATGCTAAATACTTCTGTATTTATTTGCGATATTCTATCCGATGTTGAAGGAGCCAAAGAATTAGCAAAGGAGTCTTTTGAAAAAGGAATATTATTTTTGGACCATGTCAAAGAGGAGAATATCAAAGATTACTAATGTTTGTTACAATTGCTGAGTGATAACATACAACTTTGGGAATAGGAAACTAATCTAGAAATGAATATATTAAATTAATAATGAATAAATTTAGCAGAGAAGAATTTTTATTCTTAGCCAAAATTGCTTAACAAACAGAACGCTTTAATGATATGATTGAATTCATTAAGCATTTCTTGGATCAAGAATTAAACAAAGAAGAAAGAAGCATATTATCTGCAGCTTATAAAAATGTGGTATCATCAAATTGCTTATTCAAATTTTTAGGTGGGGAATAAAAGAGCAGAATTGAGAGTTCTCACTGCAATTGAACAAAAAGAGTCAAGGAAATAAACTGACCAATACACATTAAATTATATCAGAAATTACAAACATAAAATTGAAGGAGAACTCAAGAATTCATGTGCAGAAATACTCAATTTAATTGATAGCACTCTCTATCCAAATGCAAAATAAGTTGATAGCAAAGTCTTTTATTTAAAAATGAAGGGAGATTATAATAGATATTTGGCAGAATTCTTATTAGATAATGAATATCATGCTGCTGTTGAATAAGCAACACAGGCTTACAAGTAATTGAATCTTTATTCTTTCTAGAGAGGCTGATGTCCTGGCAAAGTCAAATTTATCAACTACATCTCCTATTAGATTGGGTTTACATCTTAATTAATCTGTATTTTATTATGAAATCCTATAAAATGCAACTGAAGCTATAAGAATAGCCAATGATGCATTTGAATAAGCTATTGCTTAAGTAGATACAGTGAATGAAGAGAATTATAAAGATTGCACTCTCATTATGTAATTATTAAGAGACAATTTGACTTTATGGAATAATCCTGAAGAAGAAGCTAATGACGATTAATGAATTATTATAAATCTATTACATATAAATCAATTATCATTTGGTAAGGTATTCTCATTTAGAATCTTCTAACAGTTATGAGAATTTAGACTATAAATTTTTATTTTGTGCAACTAATCTTGATAATATTCTTTATGAAATATAATTTATTTTTGTACTAATAAAGCCTATTGTACATTTTAAATAAAATAAACTTGATTAAATGGAAGGAAAATTAATTATGCATATATTTTAATAAAGTCTTTAAAAATAAATTAAATTTAGTTTAAAATAAATTATAAATTGTAATAAACAACCGTCAACTGCTTATAATATCAAATCATTTACTTGAATCCACATCTTTTCTAACACTCTATATATGATGATTCATCAGTCGTAGAATTACTTGGTTTGATATTGAAATATTCCCTTTCATTCCTTTTTGCTCTATCTTCAGAAATCCATTTATTTTCGCAATCAGTTACGCAATATGTATACTCAAATAACTAATCCTTATTTTCATCCTTTATGAAAAAACTCTTTATCTTCAAAGTAGCAGTGAATCTATCCCCATTATAATTTATATAGTCTCTTTTAGACTCAAGTTATCCAGCTCTTCCAGAGAAAATTTTCTAAAATACCTTGAGTTATTCATCAGACGCATCCATATATGCGCTCAACGGAATCAATTTTGTTTCATTACAGTAATTTATAAGCATTTCTTCAGAAATTGCTAATACTTAAAGCATTTTTTAATTAAATATCTTTTAAAATGTTCTCCACATTCCATTCTCATATATTTATATATAACATGCATATGGAGAACTTTTGATAGTTGATTCAAATTCAATCATTTCTGAATTTTAATTTAATTTAAATTTTGAAGGCTCAAGATTCCTTTATTCATAAAGGTGAAATGCTTCTGCTAATTATTCGTTTCTGGTTTTAAAGATTTAATACAGAACATCCGATGGTGTTATAGGTCTATATATCTCATCTAATGTTAATATAGTAAGGTTTTTTCTTTTATCAATTCTAACTACTTTATAATTGTTCGAATGAGGGTCGATTGAAAGCGAACCTAAAGCGTAGTCATTATTTATGCTCATAGAGAATTGGATGTTTGTTTTGAGTTTAAATACATTTTTATTAGGTATAGTGTAGGGAATATTCTTTACTATCAGAAGTAAATCAGCTTTCCTAATATTTTTGTTTTGAGTGTTATTGAATTAATACGGTATAGTATATTAGTTCCTTCTTTTGTTCTTCTTTATCCTTTTTTTCACCAATTATTTCCATTCTTCTCTTAAGCTTGAAATATTCCGAATGATTTAAGACATTTAATGAATAAAAGAACTAATTTAATTCTTAAAATACTTTAGACTAATAACCAATATTTAAATACGTGATTTATAGTACGTCAATATGTATTTTATAATATTTGATGAACTATTTGCCAATTTTTCAAATTAAATTACTCTTAACAAAGTAAATTATTAATCATAAATTATTAAGTACAGAATTTGTGACATTTTAATATAGCTTATAATGGAGTAACAGAACATATTTTAAAGATTGAATAGAATCAAAATTAAATAATATACTTGTCACCAGAATTTATTATTTTTTAATAATTATTATTTTGATTAATATCAATCTACAACTGATTTTTTCAAGATTTAACTCATGGAATCCTTTAAATTAGAAAGTTTTGTTTTCTGACTTAGAACCTTTTGTTTTTATTCTTCAATTTATTTTTCAATTTGATTTAGCTTAGGTTACTTGTTTAACTTAGGTTTTAATCTTTATAGCAATCTGTCTGCGTCCTTTACTAATTTTTCAACATGTTTAATCTTTTTAGAATATCTGTCATTCTCACTTCTGAGCATATTGCATTCTTCAATGAGTTTTGTGTTTTAATTGAAAATAGTGTTGATATTGTCATCTCTGATCTTCTTTAGCTTGTCTGAGGTTACTTTGATAAGGTATAACTTCTTGGTCATCCACTAACCTTATCTTAACAATTCTTCATTTAGTTCATTAGGTTTGTCTTGTTTCAATTTTATAATGTCCTTAATATCTTTATTGGAAATGGATTTCTTTTATGATAATTAATCGATTTCTTCATTTTCTTCTCCCTTATCATTAATAATTTATCTCAATTTCTAAGCTATGAGACTGGGTGGATCATTGCTTTTCATGATGGATAATAAGGTCTAATTATGAATAAATGAGAATTGTTACGCTTTCGTAATTTTTCAATTTATTAGCATTTAAGAAGATTTAGATTTCAGTTTTTTTTATTTATGTTTCAATGACTTCTAATTAGCCTCTTAACTAAACTAATTGTTAGTACTTCATTTCATTTTTATTAGATTCATCTATCAATTCTTTGAACATTACTCTTAATTTATACTATAAATAATGAACTTTATATTACTTCTTTATCAGTAATTTTGTCAAGCAATAATTGTTTATCATTTTGAAGACTTTTGATTTTTTGATCCAACATATATCTGAAATTTTCCAAATTGATTTATTCATCCTTAGCAGCTTTACACGTTTCCTCTTTTGAATCAATAACTTATAATCTTTCGAGCAATTGATGTTACATCTTCAAAATGTCATCATCATTTTTTAGATTTTCAAGTCTTATTTTATTGTGTTCATCAAATAATTCATTGAATTGAATTTGCAAATCATCATCATCCTTTTTTAATTATTCAAATTGAGATGCTAATTCTCTGTTCTCTTTTTCCAATTTCTCATTATCTTAAATGACTTTTGCAATTTGATTCTCTAAATCTTTGATTTATTCATCAATTTCCTTTTCATATTCGGCTTCTTCCTTTTCTAATCTCTAAATAAATGCAGTTCCATAATTTTTAGCATTATCAACAACGCTGGAGTATTTAACCTAGACTTTTCTACATTTTTCATAGAATTATAACTTCATTTATTTCAATTCCTATTTGTGTTATTCTAATAATGATTGTAAATCATCCTTATGTTGTTCTTATACTTTTTTAATTTCATCTTCAATTTCTTGATTTCTAGATTCCTCATATTCTATTTTTTCGATATGTTATTATTTAAGTTTATTAATTTCATTTTCATATTTGACTTTCTCCTCCATATATTAACTATATAATTGATCATAATCCTATTCTGATTTCTCAACAAATTTATCCTTTAAATTCTTATCATCAGACATAGTTTACTAAAATTTCTTAGTCATTTGATCAATTTTCTATTTAAATTAAGTCTCCAATTTAGCTGTTTCAATCCTCACAGTTTACTCAGATTTGATGACTTCAAAGTTCTTTGATTATATTCTGTCGTTTTCTTTTTATATCTTAAATATGACTTCTAGATATAGATCATTTGAGACAGCCGCCATCCTTTGTCTTTCTTCTGAAATCTCACTTTTGGATCTCAACAAACAGACTGATCCATCCTCACATCCTGTGAATATATATTAACCATCGTAATCAATACAAGTGATAGCAGTTGCATGAACTGAAATTTCATAACATTCAGGTATTTTATACATAGTTTCATTTTTTTAATTGATTAATTCCAATTCTAAATTATCCTCATCTCTAATTGGATATATTCTCACAGTTCCCTTAGAAGTACCTGCGATAATATGTTAGTCAGTCATTAATAATTTGGTTAGATAACAATCAGTTACATGAAATTCAGTAATTAATTTGAAATGTTTATCAAAAATCACCATCAATTTCTCATTAGTACAACCGATAAAATATTCATCATATTAGATTGAATTAAAAATTCCTTATTCTTAATGTTTTTACTCTCTAATAACATTATTATTTAGTTCTGCTAAATTATAACAATATACATATCCACTCGTACAAGTACTAACTATGTATTGATCATTTAGAGATATGGCAATATCTTTAATAGGTGAATTATGAAACTCAAACTGATGAATGAGTTCATAATAAATGGCATCATAAATGTATACATTTGTTTTTTCATTTGTAATAAGCATATGACCACCATGACTATACTTAACAATTTTACAGTTGTTTAAGGTGACATCCTTAAGAGGGAAGAAACCTTCATTCAGAATGGCAAATACCTTAAACCCATTTGTAAATCCCACGGCAACAAACAGACCAAATGGATGCATAGAAGCACACACTGGTTCTTCTTTGAAATATTTGCTTAAGACTCCTTTTTTGTCATTATTTTCATTTTGATAATAATTCCAAATTTTAACAGAATTATCTTCTGAACAAGTAACAAACACTTATTTAATTTTAGCATGTGAGATAGAATTGACTCTTTTGTTATGAAATCCTGCAGCAAAGAATGGCTAGATGGGACTAATTTCTGTATCCATTTGAGCAGTATTCAAAATACTATAATACAATTGATTGCCAAATAAACTGATAATAGAAATGAGTTGATCGCCACTATTAGAAATTTGAATAACTTTATGTTCTCCTCGATTGCTCTTCATATTAAAAGACATAGCACTAACAATGTTATAATTTTTATCAAATTCATAAATACACACTGCTCCTTTTGTACCTCCTAAAATGAATCCTTTTTTAGTAGTTGATAAGCATTAGAATTCCAATTATTGTTAAGTCATTATTGTTGTATTTTGAGTTAATTTAGTTTGATTATTCATTACAATTTACCCTACTTTATCTTTAATTACATCTTCAAGTGTAGAGTTAATACCCATCACATCGTCATTATCTTCTGCATTGAAATCTTATACAGGTGCATCAATGAAATTTAGATTTTGAGGATCAATGTCAATAGGTTTTTTGAAATGATCATTAATTAGAATAAGAATCTTATTGCCAGCTGCTAATAAGACTAACAGAGCCTAATTTGCTGAGAGCATAACCCATCCATGATCTAAGAATTTATTCTCTTTTTCTATTTTCAGTGGAATCAGAGTCTCATGGGTTTCTTTGATTTGTTTTTCCTAGAATTACATTTCCCATAATCTTAAATAATTGTGACCAGATAACAAAATGTGTTTATGTTTCAAGGGATGAAAACTAAATTTATCGAAAGGTGCTTTAACGAAGGCTGATGCCAAGAGTCTTTCCTTTTCATAATTCCAAATTTAGATTTAATTTGAGATTTGCAATCCACAATATTACTTCTCTACATTCAATTAAATTAATGTAATAGCTCCTTTGCATTACAATGAGATAGTTCTTATTTTATCCTTTATTATAATAACTAAATTCGATGATTATTCTAAGTTTTCACCAACAGCAATCATTAAACCATCCTTTCTACTTGCAGCAGCAATTGCAGTCACATTTTTATATCTTCCTGGTATAAATTATTATTATCCTGTCTCCACATTCTGAACTATTATCATATTAGATGCATAAAACACAATTAGATCTACAAATTAATATAACTTCCAATACTTCCTTGTATGAATGTCAACTGATTGCTAATTGGCCTGTCTGCTATTCCACAAACCTAATCCAAATAGAATTGAGGCAATGGAGTCTTGACAATTTTCTTATTTCTTTCATCAATGATGTTTTTCAGTGCTATTCTGTTCTTCTCATCCTCATATGTATTCATTTTATAATATATAATTAAAAACTTAATAAATTTGTTATTTACTCTATCGCAATTCCTTACTCATTCCTATATTCTTTGTATTGAACTAATATATCTAATTATTGGATTGTGCAGATTGAATAACAGTCAGAGATCTTTGTTGATTGTGCCCAACATGTATAATCATATTATATATATATATTCAATAAAATCTTAATTAAATATATTTAATTAAAAATGGGAGCAGCTATTGCAGTAAGAAATCGACATTGGTGGTTCAGAGGATTGTATGATGATTATATTGGAAGAGAAACAAGACTTTCATTTGGTTTAGCAGCAGTTATTTGGATTCCTCATTATGTGTATGAACGATGATATCACATTAGCTACGGAGTCTATTTGAATAGAACAATTGAAACAAATACATCCCATAAGATCTATTCAATGGAAGTTGGACCTTCTAGAAATAGGTTGACACATTCAATGATCTTTGAACAATTTGAAATGGTGTTGGAAAATTGGGAAGAACTCAATAAAGAGTATGCAGAGAAGGGGAAAAAGATGCTTGAAGAATGATAATGGCATTATATATTAATATAAATACAAAACAAAATATTGATATAAATATAATAAATAATATTTGATAAGGAGAAAATAAAATTTTTATTTTTAGACAAAATAAGATTTATATGTTTTGTCTGTCTATCCAATCAACACCAATGCCAGAGAATAGGGATCTGATGATAAAAACATTTTCATAGAAAAACAAGAACATTACCATTTCTTATTAATTGAGCATGCAAATGATGAAATAAGGAATTTAACTCAAGATAAATTAATTACTAATATATATATATAACAATGAAACATTAAAAGTAAATGACATTACGATCAGCAAATCATTCTAGATAATCATCCATATCATCTCAGGGTTCAGAAAGCTCAAAGAATAAATTTAATGGATGCTACATACAAATATCGCCCAGATTTGATGCCAATAATGGTTTGGCTTTCAAGAATGAACTAAAAGAAGTGAAAATTACATCTCCCAAACACGAAGGCATATCCCCACATTAGGAAATTATACCCCATCATAGAAAATCCGTATAATCCATGAGAGAGGATCCTTTAAAAAAAAGCTAGTTTAGCAAAGTTGTCCACACAATAGATGAATTAAAGTGATTTTATACATTGTAGTATTATAATTAACTATTATATTTCACATTATTCTATGTTTGTAATTTTACAGACTAAAAAAATCTAAATCTGTTGTAAAAGCTCGTCCCAAGACGCTTGTTGGCTATTTTACTTATTTTATAAAGTGATCAGTTAAACTTTCTTAAAACTTAGGCTCTACATTTTCCAATAATTCGAACAAGCATTTTGGTCTAATTTATTTTTCATAATTTACATTGATGTTTTCAATCCACTAGCTTTACGAGCACAACCAACAACTGAAACTGTCAATTCTGCTGGATCCCTATCCAAATAAGAACCATCCTTCAATACTGAAACACATAATCTTATTAACTATTCTTGAACCTTCTCATTAATCTACTTAGGTGCTGTAGTAGGCTATTTAAACACAGTATCCAAATGTTCTTTGAAAATATCTTATTTGATCTGTTGATTGTTTTATTGCTAAAGAATGTTTGTGCTTTTCTCTTTCAAGATGTTCTCTGATTGGGTTAGTTCATCCTATTGATAGACTATTCCCAAAGAGATCACCGCCTCAGCCCAATCAATTAAAGTAGTGCATTGCAGATTCCAATTCAACTGCTTAATGATTTGACACTCGCATCTTCTGAAATCCAAAGTTGCATAAGGTAAATAGGTATATCTTCTAAGTTTACTTATGAATGGGATTCTTTCATCTAATTCAATGGATTTGGCTACGATATTAAGACATGGATACCTGCCAACATAAGACATGTAGCACCATACAATCGGTATTAAACAGGATCCACTTTCTTTTATGATACAAAATAATCTAAAAATTGGACTGCTAGAAATAAAGAATTCATTGACAGTTTTAGTTTCTCACTCCATTCTATCATGTAATCTATTAGAGATAAGCGTTGCTATCAAATTTAAGTGATGAATACTTTTTAATATTCACTAGGTAATGATCCTATTGGAACTGCGCGATTCCATTATTTCTTAAGATTTTGTATTGGGTTCAGATAACCTGGGAAACAAAAGTTGATAGCCTTGATTCCAACACTGCCATCTTCGGGCATATGAATTCCGCATGATTTACAAAAGAACTTATTATTAAAAGGAATAAGATCAATATGCTGACACTGATTTTGTTAGTAATCCATTTAACGATTAAATTTTATTATTAAATTTTATCATTCTATAAAACCATTTCCTTGCAATAAGTATTAAAAATTTCTTTTTTAACTCTATTATTGAATAAATAAAATATGAGTGATATATTGAAGAGATACATAATAAGTAGAGATTTAGGAGTGGGACGCAATTCCTTGTAATACTATAAATCAATTTAAGTGTTTGGTTAGCAAAGTCAAGGCTTGAGAATGAATATGTTGCAATCAAAGAATTTCCACGGATTAAATTAAGTGAACAATAGAATCATCCTGTGGCTTTGTTTTTTAGGAATGAAAAGTCATTTTTCGATCTAATAAATTATATGATAGAGAGTGGCATTACTTCTAGAAGCCAATTAAAATATATCAGTTTATCTAAGTATTTTAAATACATTACCCTTATTAGGGAAATTTTATCAGAGTGGGATGCGACTGAAGTGAGTCACTATATAGTTTTATAGTTAGCTAAAAATGGTACTTTATGAAAAATGAATTTAATAGGTAATTTATCAGACTTTCTTACCGAATACCCTCTTCCAGAGAAATTAGCTTAAGGATACATAATATAACTGGCTAAGGGTAAAAAATCAATAACAATGTAGCTGTTAAAATAATGCATGGTTTTAATTGCGCTCATATGGACATAAAACTTGAAAACGTGCTTTTAGACGAAAACTTTCTCCTCAAATTAACTGACTTTGGTTTAGTAGTAGATGCCAATGTTGATTCAAATTTAATTAATGGAACTTAATCTTATATGCCACCAGAAGTGCAGACTGGCCAGAAATATAGTCCAAAAATGGCTGATATCTTTTCACTGGGATGTGCATTTCTTTATCTTAAAACAGGATTATGTCTATTTGGGTCGGTATTAACTCTACATATATATAGGAACGCTATGTAAATATGAATAATCCGGATTATGTGGAACTCCTAACATAACCCGAAAAATTTTGGGCTAATGCGGTGTAGTCAGTTGAGCAAGCCCGCAAAATAAAAATAACAATCGAGCCAAAATTCAAAAGACTTATAGAAAATATGCTTAATATTGTTCCATCTAAAAGACCAAACATAGATTAGGTGCTGAACGACAGTTATCTGACAGAATAACCAGAAACTGAGGAGCAAATACTAGCAGAGATGAAGAAATAATTCAATACATAGTAAACTATTGATATATGATTTTAGTGGTCTTTATAGATTAAATTTGATCTCTGCTGCTGGAGATCAAGTCTAGGCTACTTTAGGAATCATGGAAATAGAATAAGTAGGATTGAACGAGTTTAGGTTTAGAAATATTCATAACGATAAGAATTTCGAAAGGAATGTAAAGAAATATTTCATCTAAAGTATTTCAGAAAGTCATGATATGATGTTTGAGACTAATTAAACATTTGAGGAAGTTATGAGATCTAAAATTAGTATGGAAGAGCAATAAGAAAGAAAGGTTACCAAATATTTGGTTAAAAATATGAGTGAAACTTGTTTACTTGGAGTGATATTAGAATTAATACTTGATGCAATAACCCTATACATAATTGATGTTAAAGGAGCAACATAGGAAAAGAATTAAATAAAAAAAAGCATTAGAAATTAATTAAAGAAGAGAATTGAAAAAGTAGAAAAACAAAACATTTGATTTGAATATTCTATTTTTAATTTATCAATAAATCGATCACTTTTATTCCTTATGACAATAAATAGCTATCATTTCTTATTAATTGATATTGCAAATTAGTTATGCCTCTGATACTCCTGGAGGAATAACATAAATTGTAAATGCTTCACTTTGAATCACACCAGCACGTTACTAAATTACAATTAATTAATACCTTATTTCTTAAGTATTGTACATATTCAGTGAATTTTGGAACATCAGTCTCTTGAGCAGGACTAAATATTAAAATAGCTGACTGTTCTTATCCTGCTCTCTAATAGGCATCTTAATAAGTGCATTTATAACTCATCTCTAAATTAGACGGCAAGTTGACTAAATAGGAAATCAATAATACTCTTCTTGATATCCATGTTAGTTTTGTGCATCCTTGCATCTATTCCAACGCGATGCTATTTGCCTCTATTCATATAACCACACCAGAATGGTGAGTTGATTTCGTCTTGCTTCATAGTTGGAGGAGGTATGATGAGATCCATTGAGTATTGTTATGGTAAATAACTTTGAGTCTACGCTTAAGGATTTAGCTATTAGTAATATTGTAATTGTGGAGGAGGCTACTAAGTTTGAGGAACTGGTTGAGGTTGTGGTCTGAATTGAGGTTAAACAGAAGTTTGGGTAGGCATTTAAAGTTATTGTTATTGATTTTTCATGAACATCATTTGCTATTAGTTTTGTTGTTATTGAGGATATAACATAGGCATTTGGTTGTAGTCATATATATTTTGTAAATTAGGAGGGGCTATATGTTATTAAGGTAGAGGTTAATTTGGAAATGGAGCCAACATCTAAACTTATTATGGCAGTTATCTAGATACCAACTATTGATGCATAGGTATTTATTAATTAACTTGCATATAATCTGATTATAAAATGAATGTATTACCCATTGCATATGGTTATTGCATAAACATATTATTTTATCTTTTGGTTTAAACATTAGCTGGATAGTTGGATAAGATAGCCACATCACACTTTTTATCACCCAAGATCTGTATTTTATATCTGCAGAATTTCCTTCTGGCTTTTTTACAATCCTTTAGAAAGGAGAACTCTATTAAGACATAGGATCTCAATTAAGGAGAATCTGGTTGGAAATGTTGGATTCCTTTGACTTCACCTCCGAATTTCTCAGCCATTTTTTTCAAGAACTTTTCATCCAAAACGTAATTTTAATTTGGAGGAAATCCAATGAACATAACTGGCCACATTTCTTCTTCCTATTAATGTATTTTTATGTAAAATTACTCGTTCGCTATCTTCAGCATTGCCCACAATCTGAACTCTTCGAAATGGATCAGACTAATAGATTTTGACTTGGCCTGCACTCTCCAATAGTTCTGCTATCAAGGATGAGTTTTGCATAGCTTAGAGGACTGATTCTAGTCTCTTGAATTTCACATATGCATAATTGACCAATTACTTAGGAACAATGTCGATTCTCTCAACTATGCCATATGCAGAAAAGATCCTTTGTATGTCAGCAGAAATCTTAGATTGAGGTATTCCAGATATAAACAACTCTCTTACATACACATGATGAGTTATTTGATATTGCTACTATGGCTACTTTATTTTTTAGACATTAACATACTTATTAATAAATTAGATGAGACTACAAATCGCCACCTGAAAATACTATCTCTGCAATGTCCTTATTCTCAACTTTAACAAGAGCACTTCTAGGTGGCAATTTAGAAGAAGATGATTCAGATGAACTAGAATGTTTACGCTTTTTTTATTTTTTTTATTTTTTAGCAGATCTTGCTCTTGAAGAATCAGATGAGGACGATGATTCCGATTTCTTCTTCTTTTATTAATTAACAAATACAACTTTCTTTTTTGGCTTAGACTTATCCTTCTTTAATCTCTCCTTTGATTTCTCTTTCTTTTTCACTTTGTCATCCTTCTTCTTATCAGATTTCTAATGACCGGCACCAGCAGAATCCTTAAGAAAGAATACAAAAACGTAGAAGCATACATCATTTTTATCTTTACTAAAAGCAACTGTCCACGTGGTTCCCAAGGGACTGTTTTGTTTCAACTCTGTGACAGCATTTTAAGCTCCATCACCATCGCACATAAGAACAAACCCATAGCAGTAATCTTTTAGTGGTTACTTATTTAAATATATATAAAAAACTAAACCCCTTAACTATTTTTGCGAATGATCTTAACTTCTTTAATTTAACCATATTTGGAGAACACACGATGCAATGTCTCTTCTGTAATCTACAGAGGGAGGTTTCCAATGTGCAATTTGCAATTTTTGTTCTTCTCCATATTCTTCTCGGGTGGTATAGAAGGCGTGAAGAATTGATTCCGAGGAAGATCTAAAAGAGGGAGATAAATCAAAAAAGAAAATTATTACCATCCTATTAATGTTAATTCCAAGCATATTCATCATTCGACGGATTCACTAAGAATAAAAAAATCAACACTTTGTAATATATGAGAGGGATGTGAGAGAAGAAGGAGGAGATATTACTTTTTCTATGCTAGTCGGAGTTAGTTTAATAATTTAAATATTAAATATCTCAATTATTTTATCGATGAATTTATATATTAAAATAAGCAATCATTTAATTATTCCTTTAACATACTATTTAAATCTACCCTTGATTCAGTAGATTCCAAACAAATACTCATAAACTTTATCCAGAATTTTCTTAGGTTCTCTATGTTTCTCTCCAAGTAATGCATCACTTCCCTAGAATTTGAAATTATTTTCTTATTCAGCACTAAGAATTTAGTCAAACCTTAATCAACTGACATCTTTTAAGTGCTTATCTGAATCCCTCAAAGAATCCTAGTTATTTTTAATCCTATTAGCTATTAAAAATATATTCACCTTACTTGATTTTTCATCATTAACATCATTATTTAAATCTTCTTCTTATACATCAGTTGGTTCTCATTTCATAATATCCCCATTTATCCTTGACATTAACTTTAGTATATATTTCATCAGTTTGCTATTCTGTAAAGATAACTCCGCTTTATATTTATCTAAAACCTTAATCTACATCTGCTATAACTTCATATCATTTTCTTTGGCAGAGCTTATCAATGTCTAGTTCTTTGGTTCAATTAAATTTCTTCTTCTGTTTCATTTTGACAATTCAGTTCTAGTTTACCTAATAATGTAACTCAGGATACGTTTTATTTAATAGAAGATTACTGGCATATGAGTGTCAATTTCTTCTTTTGAACTCCCTATTCTCTTCTTTTTTATTATCTTCTCCTGTTTTTCTTTCATATATCCTGATTATTCGTTCTACACTTTTTTTTCTTCTAATTGTAAGCTACATTTATTCCTCTTATCACTTTTACTTATATTAATTTATTCCTCTGATTTAATCTCTGTTACTTCATATATAACATCAATCTTTTTGATCATTTACGGTATCATAAATAGATTAATTAATGTCTTCTATTAATGTTGAATTGAATTTTAAGAATGAATTTTGGTATTGTTTTTTGATATAGTATAGTTGTTCTTCGATTTCCATGAAAAAGTAAACTGATATAATTTTAAAGATAGTCATTTAAATTCATTTACCTTAAATTTAAAAATTTTCAAAGGACTATTAAAATAAGGGAACAATTTATTACTGCATCACATTTATCTTCTACTAACTTTTAAACATCAAAATCAAACTAAATTAAGTATATAATTTATCTAATTATAATTGCTTAATGACTGAATTTCAATTTTCATGAAAATAAATAGGGATATATATAACCTTATTGTTCCAATTCATCTTGCAATTATTATAAGGAATTCAGAGTAATGACTTCTAACAGCCATGGTAGGAAGTGCTTATCTTATTATATTCCTCTTGAATTATGGATATATGATACAATACTATTTTGGGAAGGATTATCTAAAATATTTTATTATTAATATATTGATGAATCATTAATCTACCCACTTAATCCAGAAATATGCTAAGAATCCATGGCATCACGTACATTATGGCAATGATAGTCCAAAGTAAATATATCCTTAACAATAGAGTTGTGAATGCTATCATTGAAATCACAAAAGGCAGCAAAGCGAAATATGAATTGGATAAGGATAGTGGTCTATTGAAATTGGATAGAGTCCTATTTTCATCTGTTCATTATCCTGCCAATTATGGTTTCATCCCATAAACTTATTGTGATGATAAAGATCCTTTGGATATTTTAGTGTTATGTTAAGTTGAAATAGAACCAATGTGTTTAGTTGAGGCTCGAGTGATTGGTGTTATGCACATGGTTGATTAGGGAGAAATTGATGATAAGATAATTGCAGTAGCCAAAAATGACGCATCCTTTTAGGGAGTTAATGATTTAAAAGATATTCCTTTGCATACCACTCTAGAAATCCAAAGATTCTTTGAAGATTACAAGAAACTTGAACATAAACAAGTGGTTGTTGAGGAATTCAAAGGAAAAGATGAAGCATACAAAATTATAGCAGAAAGCATTAAGCTTTATGAAGAGAAGTTCTTAAAGGATTTATGATATTTCTGAGTATCCATCATACATACAATTTAATCATTATCAATATAATTAAGTCATCACAATCAATTTTTCAATAATCCATGCTTTTTCCATACTTATCTAAAGAACTCAATATCCTCAGCACTCCCGACAGCTATTTCACTCTTTTATTCATATCCATTAATCACTGTATCTAATACAGAGGACTCCCCATTGAATGATTTCCCACCAGCCTTTTCGATTAAAAATGCTAATGGAGCACATTCATATAAATATCTTAATTTGCAAGGGTTTTTGGCATCCCCAAAAAGAGAAAAAACCCCAATCTCTTTTAAGAATATTTAACAGATATCTGGAGCCATTCCGCCTGTATATCTCAAAGTGTATCCATTATGAAAATAATACTCAAGCACTTCTCGATAAGCATTGTGATTAATGATACTTCGCAGATTCCCAGGACTAAAGATGTTTCCCTTCTATTTTATTTGTATGTTTCCTTTTGTCAATTCCCAATGTCCTTGCTTATCACTATCTAAATGTTTACTAAATTATTATTACCAAATAACGTGTATTCCTAAACTTTATCTTCTTTTTGATTATAAATGATTACAGTTGTTCTACTCCCATACAAACAACAACAAGCAGATACTATATCCCTTCCACTCTTCCCTATCAATAGACTATCATCTGATTTCCAAATGGCAGCTATGGTACCTACTGTAAAATTGGTGCCAATTATTGAACTTCCATCCAATGGATCAAATGTCACAATATATCTACCTCCTTCACATTGTTGTTTCATCTACACTATAATCATTCTTCTTACTTCAGGACTCTCTTCGTTTGCACTATGACTCACAAATCCAGACTTCTATAATTCCCTATTGATATTCACTTCACACTAGATATCAGACTCTAATTAATGATCTCCAAAATTATTCTGTGTTTATGTTTAATTGCCTCCTCCTGAACAATGTCGCAATACTCGAGAATTCTCAGTGAATGCTTATAACAAAGCCTAGCACACTCCTGACAGCTCAGGTTCATCGCTTAATTATATTTTAATTGAATGCATTATCTATTTATAATATTCCATTAATATTCTGAAAATACATTACATTTCACTAAAAGTCGAATTCTCCTACATTATAGAAAACTTATAAGTAATACTTAATTAATCTCTATGCAAAGTTAAATAATAAAAATAACCCATGAATTCAATATTTTTGAAGAGTTTTTCCGAGAAGTTAATCTTAAAATTTTTAGTTAAGCATTTAACTAATTAAGCAAAGTAGTCTTTCTAATTCTCTAATAATGTTATTCAAATCATAAGCGTTATTCTTTATATGATAATTTGAGAGTTCTCCTAAGAAAAACTTTTAATTTTTCCTACCTGCAAAATGATTCTAGTAGGTAACTATTTTAATATTATTTAAGGAATAAAATTACTTTTATTAATTTATTCAACCTTTTATCAATTTAATAAGTCAAATAATTAATATAATCCAATTATCAAATATTCATTTTAAATTTAATTAATATAAACCTGTAAATAAAATATGGATTTCTGGGTGATGATTTATTTATTTGTATTAAATATTTATATCATCCGAATTAATTTCGGAATAAATAGTATTTTAAAAATAGATAAATATTCTTTTCATAATTTTATTTCCAAAAATTCCTAATCAATAATTAACCAAAATGATTTAAACTCATTCGACTGATGACTTATTTAAATAATTAATTCATAATCTTCTCATCATATAGATTCTTATCAAAACTACAAACAGTTATCTCAAGATCTTTAAAATTTGAATGTTATTTCTAGGTGTTTTACAATTTGATATATAAATTAATGTCTCAATTGCCAATTTAATTTCTATTAAGGAAGATAGGTCTTTCATTACAATGATTTGATCTCCTCATAATCATCGATGATGGAATATACCTTTATGTTTCTCCAATAATTTGAATTTAAATTAACTATATATATTATTAATTAAAAATACAATGTAAAATTTAACATATAGTACACTCCATCTGCCGTCCAGTCCATAAACTCCTTCCACTCCCACCTTTGAATAATTAGATTAAGAACAAAGTTCTAAACATACTTCGCGGAGAACTCTTTTCGATTTAGACGAAGAATACATCATTCATAAGAACCCTATCTTTAAAAGGAGGTTGAAGAGTAAACAGAATACTTAAATTGATTATACTACCTTTTTAGGCCGTAATTTATTAGAAAACGATAATGAATCAATGTGATTGTACATCGATCATAAATGATATATAATTACATTTACTCAAAATATAAATCAAATATCTTAATTATTATTAAATTTAATATTACCTACCCATATAAATATATATTTATTAAAACAATTATTATTTTTAACTTAGATATCTATGATATTTAATAATCAATTGATAATTAATAAAGAACTGAAGGAAACATCAATATTTTGCAAAAACTGATTTTATCAAAATTTTTCTCCTTTTTATTTATTTATTAAAAACCAAATAAATTCTAAATCATTATTTTTTAGTTTATTTTAATGCTCCTTTCTTTGGAGGCTTTTTAAATGCCCAATCAACTTGAACTTTTTTACCACAAATACCCTCTGATTTATTGATCCCATTAATTGCATCAGAAGCATGAGTGTATTCATTAAATTCAACTAATGCATAACTAGAAACTTTATTAGGTATTGTACCCTTTGACAAATCCAGTTCTTCTGTCTAGATTCAAATGTAGATTTTTTATTGGTCCATATTTACTGAATGCATCAAATACATCATCTTCTTGAGCTTCTTCATGTATGCCTTTTACAATGACAATCCAACCTTCAATAGCTAGAAATTAGATTTTGATGATTACATTTCATTGGTCCTGGACCATCGTCACTTTCTAAAGATTGAAAATTGCCAGCATCACCTTTATATCTATCTGCATTATCATTGGTTTATTTTTTGGACATTAATTAAAATAATAACAGAAAAAGAATGGTACTCAGTGTATATTCGATAGTGCCAGTGACTAAATTATCCCTTGAATATAATTTTAGCAAAGGCTACTTGAGAGTATTCAAAAATCCTAAGTCAGCCAAATTCTTATTGTTAATTGAACAATTAGCAATATGGAAGTAAATTTTAATGTTGACTGAGATTTATGAATATTTAGAAAAAAATCCATTTCACCAAAAAGAAACTCTTAAGATATATTATTTTCGTCATACCGTATATTAATTAAGATGTTTGATATTCAAATTAAAAGCAGGTCTAAGTCCTCATATGGCAATGTCTATATTTTATAAGAAAACATCAATTTGTTTGGAGGGGTTTGCATTAGCTTATAAACAACTCGGTAAGAAGATGTTAATAGTGAAAGCAGGATTTAGATTTGTAAAAATGAATTATAAAAAAAATTATTATCCAAAAGAAGTTGGAAGAGGATCTAAAGAATTAGTCTACATTACAGAAGAGTATTAATAATATGGATTCATCAATTATTCTGGTGAAGTGCAATATGGAGAATTGGATATATAAATAACATTAAAGGCCTGCTCTGTTTGTTTGATAGCAAAAGTAGATTTAGCCAACAATATATTTTGTAGACATAGATATTGTGAACATTGTCTAAAGATTTATTTTAGAAATAAGTACTCCATAGTCTGTCCAGTATTGGGATGCAATGCAAAATTAATTAGAAGATTGATCACTTTGAAAAATCAAACTTAAAAGTTCAGACCTTCATCAGCAGAGAGAGAGAAGAAATAGCCTAAAATCTAAGATGCTGAACCAAATGCAGCCACTTTATTAATGGATCCGAATTGGCCTCCTAAATTTACTGGTTCTAATCAACCTAATTATTTGGAATCTTAATTTATTTAATTAAGAAACATTATCGAGTATTAATGCGGTGAAAAACACTTTACTCAGGATGATATGAAAAACAACAATAATTTATGTTCTCAATGTCTAATGACATTATAAGATGCCCAAGTTAAGGCTAGATGCAATAGACACTATGTCTGCATACAATGTACATTGAACGCTTAATAGTCATGTCTACTTTGTTGATTGATAATTCATAACTATTATTATTATTATATACTAATAATTTGATTATCATCTCCTGGTTGGGTTCTTTGTTTGATCCTATTTGATTTTTTTAAGAATTAAACTGTAAGTATCAGTATCTTGAAATTATAAAAGATAGGCAACTTCTCTCTTGAGATTTTTAGCTGGAAAAGACTTATAATTCTATAATATCTAATTTATTGATTGTTATTTCTATTTTTTCTATTTTGAATTAGATTTTATATTCATTTTCTATTTCGATTTAGTTATCTATTGCTCCTTCTCAATTTAGTTTAGATTTTCTCCAGATTCATATTCGCTGCTTTATAAATACTCGCTACTGCTAGAATAGGGTGATGATGAAAATTCTTAATCAATCTCCTACCTTTTTTTGATATGAAATAGTATATACTTTTAAATTTTCTTTGTGATTTACTTAGTTTTCGATTACAGTTTGCTATTCTTTTGAATTTTCTTATGATTCTTGCTTTAATTTGATTTGATGTAATCGTTCCACATAAGAATATCTTATTCTAATATTTTCCATTTCATTTTCTCTCTCCTCAATATCTAAGAGCACAACAATCTTAGATTTTCAAAATCAAGCCTTATAGTTTACATATCTCTAAAGTTGCTTAATTGTTATTTGACTATTGATTAACCAGTTCTCTAAAAGATAAAAAGAGAATCTACTTATAATTAGCTTGGCTTCCTTTTATATATTTACTCTTCAGTCAAAGGTCTAACATATTTCTCAAAAATTGAATCTTTGGTTAATTACTCGAGATCTCCACCACAAATTGTAAACAAATCTTTCAACTTGATCATTATATCATTCCTTTGGCATCTCGAACAAAAACAAATGGCCTATTTATTTGATTATTGGGATATACTTAACAAAAGGGACATACCCAATCCGTCTTCTATGCAACCTCTTCAATTTTAATATCATAGTTCTACTTCAAGCACATTCTACAGAACTTCCTTTGACAAATTAATTCACCATCTAATTGTTTAATAGATTGATACTTTTCTTTGAATAAATACTATAGGCTGTTTTCTTTCTGTTGGGTACTTATCTTCGGTTTGCTATCCCTTCATCATCAACTTAAATTATTATCGTAATTGTACTCTATGAAAATATATAAGAATCAGTTATTGATGAATTTATGATTGGCAATCCCATAGTTCCGCTTCGATAATTACAAGATATTAAGTATTCTTCCCTAAATAGCATTTTGCAATGATGACATGCTTCATAACGAGATAAATTGGAATCATTCTCATTTTAAGATGTTATTTTAAACTCTTTTGTAAGGTTTTTATTTATTAAAGGATTATGTTTCTATCTATTATGTGATACTTAGTTAATGCCAATGAACTTTAATAAATTATTGTGATTACATTTTAAGCTATGTGAGAATACTTAGTTTTTTGAGGAATATTGTAAAACTTAAATAATGATGTATCTCTTAATTTATCCAGTTCATACATTATGTCTTCCTCAATATTCACATGATTTGAGTTTAAGGCTTATTCAAATGCAACGCAAAATGTGAACCCATTAGCTGAATGAGTCGAACCAATCACTTTAACAATGGATTCAGCAGCTTATCTATAATCCAATTGTTCTAAGCTCTTCCTTAGATAAACGAGCAAAGCTTCGTTGTTGTAAATAATTTGGCTTTTACTTAGCCCATTGTTATTACGTGCTTATTTATAAATATGAACCTAAGTGCCAAAGACGTTTAATGGTTAGTCGGACTTAATTTTTTAATTTAAATTTTATAAATCTTTTTTATTTTATTTGTTGATTAGCTATAATTCTGAAGAGTACTCTTAAAGCTATTGAAATATTTCATCCTTTTAATCAGTTCTTAATTCTATTTATTCATTCAACATATCTAATAGTTTGTCTAATTAAGCATTTTCTTAAATTAACGAACTTTTATTAATAAATTAATACCTAATGTTTTATTATTATTTAAATTTGACCATGGATTTCTATTTCATATAATATATTTTATCAATCTGAGGTATTTTCAAATCTTTGGCTTTGTGAATAAGTCCACTTAATCTAATATGCTTTAAAATATTTTCATTATAAGTAGAATTTTCCGATTTAAATTACTACTTATTTAGGATTTGTCTTGCTTAATAAAACTTATAATCTGTATATTTCACAGGAAATTCAGTATGTAAGACGTCTTCATTTATGGCCTTGAGATATTCAAGTCTTTCTTATTCTGGTTCATCAATTTTCTTGAAGTATACTTAATTGATGTGTCTCCAAAAATAACATAAAATGTATTCATTTTAGTATGAACTGTTGATGTGTGAATTATTCTAAGAGGTTCTAATTTTCAGTTTCCGTCTATTTGTTATGAAAATTGAATATACTTCGAATACTTATCATAAATATCAAAATTCCCATTCTTTTTATCTAACTTTATTATTTTCTCAAGATTATTTCTGTTTTAGTTTTTATCATCATTCAATTAATTTTCTTCGCTCATTCCTAAAGTAATATTAAGGAATTGATAAAATATAAAAGTATAATGAATAATATTAAGAGATATTCTTGCAATGAAACCATACCTTCCTCTAAATTCTTCACTCCAAAAAAGAGTGTTATTTAATAAATAAAATAATGAATTCTTTAGTAATTTATATTAATCAATAATATTTACACTTAGACAATCAAAGTATTCCTTCCCCTCCATGAACACAATTTAGTTATAATACAGATTTATATATATTCATTATTAACTACCAAACTTTTTAAAATTAACTATACCCAAAGTTCGAAACTCGCTCTAACCATGGGTGTTATTCATAATAAAATAAGTTGTATTTATTGTTGAATCTACACTATATTGATATCCAAATCAATAACAGTATGTCTTGTTGTTGAATTTAAATTATCATCTACATTGACGTTCAACTTATATTCTAAGAATAAAATGGAATTAATACTGTGATAATAGAAAAGCTTCAACTTCAGTTTTCAATTCCAAAGATTAAATTGTTCCATGAGTATCTTTTAAGCACATACTATTAGCCTATTTAAACAGAATTTTTGAACTTCAAAATTAATAATAAATTTTATATAAATTATCAAATGGCAAAGACAACTTGTGCAAAAGCTCTTTAAAACTGGGAACAAGAACATCCAGGTGAACAACCATCTGAAGCAGAAGATATTAGATTGATATTCTAAAATCCACCACTTGACAAATTAGATCCTCCGGTTTTAAATACTTTGGCTAAAGTAAAACGCTTGTCCCTTTCATCAAATGCAATAGAAAAAATGGTCAATCTGCCTGGTTTAAGGCAAATAGAAATACTGTCGCTATCAAGAAACAATATAAAGAAAATAGCAGGATTAGAAGAAATAGGATAAACTTTAAAAGAACTTTGGTTAAGTTATAATTACATTGAAAGACTTGATGGTCTACAACCATGCGTAAAATTACATACACTTTATATTGGTAATAACAGAATCAAGGCCTGGGATGAAGTTGACAAATTGAAAGATCTCCCAGAAATAGCCAATGTACTCTTTGTAGGTAATTCTATCAATTTATTCAAAAGGAAACCCTATTTATGATGGTTAGAAAGATGACCCTAAATTGCTTGTTCTCAAAAGGATAAATACCTTAAAAAATGTAGATGGTACTGTTGTAGATGATTCATTATTGGAAAAGGTTAAAGCTTTGGGAGATGGAGTCCCTACAACCACTGTCAAATGACAATTATATAAAATATTAACGATATAAATATATTTAAATACCTTTTTAAGATCAATAAATTCTGATTCACGATTTATTAAGAACTATTTTTAATTAAGAAGTGAAGTTGAAGGCTCTATAAAAATGACTTTCTTTGTTAAACTACATCCTTCTGCAGAAGCTGAGTAAAAATTCAATTTTAATAACCAATAGTTATTCAAACTATTCTAGAACATTATATGAAATAAATAAAATTTATTCATGTTATGGGAGAACTTATTCAACCTAAAATAGAAAAAAAATCTATTTTCTTATAGTTTTATGGGATTGATAGAAATAAGGGGGGCAAAAAAAATGAAAGGAATGTTAAAACATACTGAGAGATTTTTGATATCGAAGATGAATAAATTTTTGAAAAGTTAGGAATAAGAAATTAATTAATATATTATTAAATATATAAACAACATTTAAATGGATGAGAAAAAAAGAAAAATTGTAATAAGAAGTGCTAATCTATCTAGATCTACAAAACTTTTTAGCAAAATGGTACAATTTATATTTGTGATTTTTAGAATCCATTTGTAAAAATAATCACCTAAAAATAAGAATATCGTTCATCAATTAGTAAAGCTGCTGAAAAGAGACCTGTTTGGAATGACACAGAATTAATTGAAGTTGATATTGGAGAGAATGTCAAGTTATAAATACTAGATGTATAAATTTATATATACTACTAGTTTAATTCAAGAGATGAGCCAGAATTAATAGCCGAAACAACTCTAACTAGCAAAGACTTGTTAGGGTGTGTTCTTAAGACAGATGTTTTTTATAAGCAATAAGTTGTTGGTTAAATAGAATTAGAAATCTAAAAAACAATAAAATAAGATGGCATTTATGTATAACATATAGCACAAGAAGTTATAAATACTGTTTAATAAAAATGCTTAGGTCCTTAATTTTAGTATCCATGATAAATTTATAGTTAATTATATTCATATGCTTTATAGACTTTCATTTTGAGCAAACTCACCCTCTAAATAATCATCATTAACATTATTATCATCATCTAATCAAAAGAAAAGAATACCTGGTAAAAATTCAATATTTTGATTTTCACAATTTTTTTCTTGATTTAATTTGTAGGCTTCATTCAAGAAGGCTGGAACATCCTCAATTTCATAAAGATCTACAACAATGCAATCCTTCGAGATTCAAATAATGATTACTTTCTTTTAATGAATCATTTCAGAACAGGCTCTGCAACAAGTGACTTTATGTTTCATGCAAAAGAAATGTTTTACCCTATCATTATGAAATTCACAATATTCAAGTCCTGAATCAGGATCAATCTAAGGGTATTGGTTCTATTGTTGTTGTCTTATTTTCTATGCTTAGACTGCCGATTATTGAAATTGAGTGAATAAATATTATTGTGGATCTATCACGTCAGTGCCTCCATGAAATCTACTCTTTTTATTAATCTCTTCAGCCATCTTTGTAAAGATTGTATGATTAATCTAAATGTAATACTAAATTGATACAGGTAATCTATCTATTGAATCAAGATGTTTAACTAATTTCAAACAGAGTGGACATCGAACTCTTCTGTTTCTACTCATAAATAAAATAAAACTAACCTATAAAAATTACCTAGACATTATGTACAAATAGTATGCCCACAATGAATAAGTATTCTAGGTAATCTATCTTTGATGTTATAATCCTATTTGCATAATAGACACTATTTTTGATTAATCAATTTTCCGATGAAGGCATCAATCTTATTGAGATATTCATCTGATGGATTATTAGATTGTTCAAAAAAATATTGAGTTGGATTTTGAATCACTTTCATCTTTATTTTATGTTAAAAATTTGAATTTTATTATTAAGAATCAAAATATCATGACACAATTAGCCACCAAAATAAACATTTTCTAGTCATCTATAAACAAATCCCAAATTATTCTCAAAGGTTTATTTTAGTATATTAAAACACATACTCGTTAGATTGTTCATTGAAAAGTAAGTTTAAACTTTATGAGTTATTTAGTCATGGATAATTTTTATATATATGGAGTTCATAAATGTATGTATAAGATTAACAGCAAGATTCNCTGTTTAATAAAAATGCTTAGGTCCTTAATTTTAGTATCCATGATAAATTTATAGTTAATTATATTCATATGCTTTATAGACTTTCATTTTGAGCAAACTCACCCTCTAAATAATCATCATTAACATTATTATCATCATCTAATCAAAAGAAAAGAATACCTGGTAAAAATTCAATATTTTGATTTTCACAATTTTTTTCTTGATTTAATTTGTAGGCTTCATTCAAGAAGGCTGGAACATCCTCAATTTCATAAAGATCTACAACAATGCAATCCTTCGAGATTCAAATAATGATTACTTTCTTTTAATGAATCATTTCAGAACAGGCTCTGCAACAAGTGACTTTATGTTTCATGCAAAAGAAATGTTTTACCCTATCATTATGAAATTCACAATATTCAAGTCCTGAATCAGGATCAATCTAAGGGTATTGGTTCTATTGTTGTTGTCTTATTTTCTATGCTTAGACTGCCGATTATTGAAATTGAGTGAATAAATATTATTGTGGATCTATCACGTCAGTGCCTCCATGAAATCTACTCTTTTTATTAATCTCTTCAGCCATCTTTGTAAAGATTGTATGATTAATCTAAATGTAATACTAAATTGATACAGGTAATCTATCTATTGAATCAAGATGTTTAACTAATTTCAAACAGAGTGGACATCGAACTCTTCTGTTTCTACTCATAAATAAAATAAAACTAACCTATAAAAATTACCTAGACATTATGTACAAATAGTATGCCCACAATGAATAAGTATTCTAGGTAATCTATCTTTGATGTTATAATCCTATTTGCATAATAGACACTATTTTTGATTAATCAATTTTCCGATGAAGGCATCAATCTTATTGAGATATTCATCTGATGGATTATTAGATTGTTCAAAAAAATATTGAGTTGGATTTTGAATCACTTTCATCTTTATTTTATGTTAAAAATTTGAATTTTATTATTAAGAATCAAAATATCATGACACAATTAGCCACCAAAATAAACATTTTCTAGTCATCTATAAACAAATCCCAAATTATTCTCAAAGGTTTATTTTAGTATATTAAAACACATACTCGTTAGATTGTTCATTGAAAAGTAAGTTTAAACTTTATGAGTTATTTAGTCATGGATAATTTTTATATATATGGAGTTCATAAATGTATGTATAAGATTAACAGCAAGATTCCGCTAATAATAATATGATTAGTAATAATCATTGATTATATCATAAATTAGAGTACCCAATTTATTATCTCTTTAGAAAATCAAAGAACAGATAAGAATTTTGAAATAAGATTTTTTTTAAGACAAACTAGATAATTCATAACTAAGCAATAAAATTACTTAATTCTCCATTTTATATAAATTTCTTGATCGATTAGATTACTTTAATAGATTAATAATAAAAAAAATCTTCATCTAATTTAATTTATTTTTCATTTTTTATATTTTATTTTAAAGATTTAAACAATAAAATTATAGTTTGTAGAAGTATGTTTACCACTTATAAAGAGAGTATATTATTTTAATTTATGTAATCTTAACTTAATGCTTATCCTTTCTTAGAAATTAAATTATTGATTTAAAGATATTTTTAAGTAGGTTTAAATGAATATGTAAAACAATAAAATTGGAATTTTTGACTACATGATGGCTTCCCTTGTGAATTGTAGTTTAATAAGATCTTAAAAGGGAATACTATTACTGAAATTAGTGATCCTGTGTCTAATGATAAGCAATGGAAATTAGACAAAAATGGTGTATAGGAATTTTTTTAGCAACCCACTCATCTAAAATAATGGTAGTATATTAGAAAAATAATAGATTGGAAGAAGATAAATAAAGATTTAAATTATCAATATGATATTACGTCTTGTGGAAGTTCAAGAATTTTATTTATTGACAATATGGCCACGCAATATAATGTTTTAGTTCATAAATCATTTGGTTTAGATTCTCATGATCAACTTTCGATTGAGTTGAAACTTTGGAAGTAATAATATTAATAAATATAGAATTGATAACTGGAATAGCAATACTTTTCTAATTTATATAGATAATGAAATCATCTATAATGAAATTTTATCTTGTTCGTCAAATGCAATAAATAGTTGCGGTGATTCACAAAATGACGAAGTTACATTCATATCAAAGACTATTGTGCACGATCGCCCTTCTATGTAAATAGTAATGCTTGGCTAAAATGGAAAATGGGGCATTTCAGAATTTATCTTAAACATAGAAGAAGCCATAACCGAAATTTCATTTTTTGATCTTAATACTTTGTTGGTTTAGAAGCTGTTTATGCAATCATTCACTTCAACTTAGTTTTTTTCCATAAATATTTCAGATTAATGGGAATATTAAGGAACAGCTTCCAACCGTGTAGATTTTTGCCATGGTAAATTAAACAAATAAAATAGACCTCTACTACCATTAATCGTAGGGATTATCATTTGAAAAATAAATTACTTTACCAAACCATGTTGCTATTAGTTTGAAATTAAAAGTTATGATTTTCAATTCTAACTAAACAAGCATCACTCTTAAAATAGATGACATTGTTGTACAATAATGGTCATATTAATAGTAATGGGTAAATTATATTCATACTGATACAACTTATGATGGATACTGGTATCATTACACATAATATTATCAAATATTATCATTCCAATCCTTCAATTAAAATCACAATAGTAGTGGCCTCAACAGATTCAGTTTATACCCCTTGGGCTCCATGGATTGGGATTCGAGAATTTCAACTTTTCGTTATATCAATTTCTACCGTCAATATTTGTGATGATAGAAATATGTACGCTTTTGATGGGTGCTTTTCATTCAATTATGATTGTGTTGAGGGTTGTATGAATTGTATAAAAGGAGTTTGTATTAACTGTTAAAATGGATGGTATTATGCTAACAAGAGCTGCAGGCCAATCTGTGGAGATCTTATTTTGAAATCATACGAGGAATGTGATGATGGAAATTAAATTGCTTATGACGGATGCCACAATTGCAAATTTTCATGTCCTTTAGATTGTGAAATATGCTAATTTGGATTATGCCTTTAATATGGCCAATCAAATTAATAACAATTATAAAATGTAAGCATTTCATTCCATCTAGGTGCTTCAAGACTGCAAACCAATCCTTATTTTATAAAATGACAAATGTGTAATGGCTTGCTATGATTTTGAAGGTGATAGATTTGTTGAAAATTTTGGTTGCTATTTATAAAGAAATACTTTAGTTTAAGAACTAATTTATTAAAAGGTTTTTATTGAATAATTTGTTGGGCAGAAAATTTATTAAACTGTCAGAGACAATGTAATTTATTTAGTGAATTAAATAAATAAAAATTATATTGAATAATGTAATTAGAATGCTTAGGAAATTTGTTTAGAATGTGAAATTGGTTATGAATTGAGCATAAATCATAGATAATGTGTTCCAAAATGTGGTGATGGAATTATTTAAAATTTAGAGATTTGTGACGATTCAAACAACCTGCAATAAGATGGATGTTATAAATGTTAATAAAGTTGCTAATTAGAATGTTTAAATTGTGTCAATGGAATATGCTTAATTTGTCCTGAAGGTTGGTAATTAATCAATAATACTTGTTAACAAATATGCGGAGATGGTTTAATAGCAATTTAGTCAAATGAATAATGTGATGACGGTAATTAAATAGATGGAGATGGTTGTTTTTTATGTTAATTTGAATGCAGTCCATATTGTCTTTATTGTATCGATCAAAATGAGTGTTAATATTGTTAGAATCACTTTGAACTTATAAAAAAAGGATGTAGACCCATATGTGGAGATTTATATATAGTTGAAGGATTGGAGGATTGTGATGATGGAAATCAAATTTCTAATGATGGTTGCCATGAATGCTAATTTCAGTGTGAAATTAATTGTTAAACATGTATAAAAGGAAAATGCATTGAGTACTAAAAACCAGAAGAACCGATAACAAATGATACTACAATAATCATATAATAAATAGATTAAATTTGCAGTTAGGGATGCCTATTTTGTTTAGAAGGGAAGTGTTAATATTGTGATAACATCTCAACACTTTAGAATGAATAATGTGTTCAATGTGGTAATGGAATAATATAGGAAGATGAATTTTGTGATGATGGAAATACTATAAATAATGATGGATGTTCAGAACACTGCAATATTGAATAAGGTTGGGATTGCAATATTCCTAACGAACAATTTAGTCAATGTTATAAAATAACCTAGTTATCTCTAAATTTCCTTAACCAAACATATAATACTTAATATCTAAGTTTCACATATACAAAAAAAGTTCGGTTGAATCAGTCTAATCAAACTTTCATTGATTAGGCTTCTGTATTTATTAAAGATTTGGATTCAGATTAATATAATCTAAGTATAGAACCTGTAACCGAAATCATTTTTGAATTAGTAAGAGATATTAACTATATTATTAAACTTACTTTTCTTGAATAGATAGAAAATAAAACTACGCTGACAGTCTCTTTAACTACTATATTATTGGATGAGAATAATATCCTAGTTCCTCCAAGTTCTTCTGATACTGAACTCAAAATTCCTTAAGTTATGGATGTTGTGCAAATGCAAAATACATAAAGACTTAAGGTTGTTGGATAGAGAATCATGATGGGACTATCTGGATTTGGAGTATTATGTTTACTATTTGGATAATTAGCATCATTTTTAGAAATTCTTGATATCCTATAATATCAATCTTACCTTAGGTTCATAAATGTAGAATTTCCTTAAAATTTATATATTTATTTTTAGTCATCAGATTTTGTACAAATACAAAATATTCTGATAAATTTTAGAATAGAAGAAACATTAAATTTATTTATTTATTAAGACAATATTCAAAGTAAAGGCAAATTTTATGAATATCAACTCAATGCCGATTTATTGAGCAATATTTATGGATAGGTAGTCTAAATTTTAGTAATTTTCTTTTGCTATTTGTTACTTATGTTTTATATTTTTTTAACAAAGAATACTAAATGTACAGCTAGGTACTTGTATAATATTAGAATAATAAATTGCAAAATCGTAACTTATATTGCAATTAAATTGTATTATTTAAACAGAAGAATCCATAAATTAACTTAGAAGAAATTAAGTTAAGAATTCATTTTTTTTTTTCAAAGCAATAGTTTTGACCTAATTTTCAAAACACTACTTTTTTTAGACTCAAATGTATTACTTAACTTGAGATCAAAAATATCATTTGGAATTTGTTTGATGCTTTTTGTTGTAGTGATAAAAAGTTTAATTATACCATTTTAAAGAATGAGTAAACTAGGAGGAATTAAAAATTTTAAGGAATAATAGCTTGAGTCGATTATATTGTTAAAAAAGTTTTTATTTCTATTAATTTTAATCAAGATTTAAGTCGAACCTCTGCTTCAGTGTTTTTTATTATCCTTTTGCTAATTACTATTTATTTAAGTCATATGGTTTTTTTCATTAGCAAATTCAAAGTTCGAATTTATATTAATCCTTTTGAATGAATTTCCAATAATGCTGTTTACTTTCATGAACGCAGCATTTTGCTCGGACTTTTTATAGTATTTTAATCAACAAACAAAACTATTCATTGGCTTTTTTTTAATTGGAATTTTGCTTATTAGTATATTTGGGCCAATTATTAAATAAATAAGTCGAATTTATAATAAAATGTCAAATTTTTTAAGTGAAAGAAAAGAAAGGATAAAAAAAATATAAATTCAGTCTATCTTCTATACTTTCACCTATAAAATGAAATGAAATTAGTATTTTATATTTCAAATAAAAAATATATACTTAAGTTAAAACTTTTTTTAAAAAGTCTTAATAGCATAATTCATAGATTTTATATTCGACAATCATATAAAATTAGTATCTAATTCATTAGAATTAGAATAATATATATTTAATCAATTTTCATTTTTAAATTCATTCCTTTATGATCAACAAATAGATGCTGCCCTATAACACTGATCTTTCGATATATATAAATTTCTGTCAATGTTGTTTTTGATTCAATAAATTTAGGCCTTTATAATTATATATGTTATCTACTTTAATTCTAGTTTTGCAGATGAGCTTTAAAAGGGCATCTAAATATTTAGCTCAGAGTAAACCTGGTTTTAATTCTTCAAATATCGTAAATTTTGATTATTAAAGGAACAAATGGAGGAAATACAACTAGTATAATTTGTAATTACTATGTTTTTCCAAAAATTTAAAGAGAATATTAAGTAGCTGGAGGTGGAATTTACAATACTATCTATTGATTGGATGAAGAAAAATATCACTACCTTTTTCTATCCATTAAGAATTTAAAAATGATAAATTAAATAACTAAAGAATATTAACCAAATTTTTCAACGTCAATAGCAGTCTTAATTTTAAATAAACTTGGAAATTTAATTTACTGTACTTTCTAATCAATTAATGATAAAAAAGCGTAAAACATTGGTATTTATTAATTTAACTAAAATGCTGAGATGATTTAAAAATTTCAAGTAATTTCTATGGAAAAAAGTATGTGTTCTATCAATATGAAGCATAATATAATACTATAAATGATGAATTAGAAATTAGAATTAAAGGAAACTACATAATGGGCTTTTAGGAATTTTTGATTAAATTCAAGGCATAAACCTTTTCTGAAATTCGAATACAACAATTTCTAAATTTTTTGGTCGATAATTACCTGCTGATTTTATTTTTAATGGTGTTTGAAATTATTAATGAGTTTAGCTCTAGAATTTTTGAAATCAAGGTCTTAAAAGAAAAATTTATCAAATATACAAAATAAAAGGTAAATGGTTTTGAGATTAAATATTTATAATTAATATTTAAAATTCTTCATTATAGTATAAGATTTTTTAATAATAAAAATTTCTTTAATTGAAATACTCAACACTTCATTTTAGTATTTTCAATATTGAAGAAATTATATAAATTAACATATATTTAATAGTTTATTCAAAGCGCTGAATTGTTTAACATTTACTCCGAAATCATAGAGTGATTCGTCTAAATATTTCAAGATCTTCTATCTTAGAGCATTAAAATAAGATCATCTTCTAATAATGATAATTAAAGGCAATTGAAATTTAATTTTTGAGATATTTAATTTCCATATATTATTGTATTAAAGGCTCTAAAATACGAAATGAATAACTAGCCTTATTTTAAATTTAATTTATGGAAAAAAGTGATTAATAAGTATAAATTTTTTATAGTGAAGGATTATAGTTTGTTAATTTTAGTTATGAAAAAATAGAAACTCATTTAATTTTGAATATTCTTTATTTATTCTATATTTTCTATAAAATTTAATTAGGCATTAATTTATCAATAAATTTTATAAGGTTTTCCTTTCGCCTTTCATTCGAAATTTTGATTTTCACATTATTGTTTTTTATTTGAACTTTGTTTTTTCCCAGAATGTTCCTAGCTAACAAAACCTTCTCAGATTCACTTTAAGTTAAAAATTACCCATTAATTCTTAATCTCCTCTCTGCAATAACTTTGCGTATCTAATATATCTTAAACGCATTTCCAAATCGTTTTTTTTACTTATATCTTTCTATTGATTATCGACGTATAATTTATTTGGCATAAATTTCTTAATTTGTTTGAATAATTTTTAATTCCTTCATACACTAGTCATTAGATTGTCAAAATACTGCTTCCAACTATGTCAATTTATCAATTTCTAATTTTGCGGGAATGTACTCATGATTATGGTATAAATTTGGCAGCAGCTTGTGTATTGTTTAGAACATTTAAGGATTTTTCTCAGTTTTTATGGTTAATATTATTTTATATCAAATTAAAGCTCTCTATTGAATTTAATCAGAAAAAATGAGAATTCAATTTAGAGGTTACATAACATTGTAAAAAGTTTAGATAATAATGCCATCTTGACATACTTATAGTGAAATTGAATCAATTTTAATTAAATCAATGAAAAATTGGGTATCAATAAGGAATGATAATTTTAAATAGAACGATATGAGTACTAATAAGAACTGTAATTAGTTTAATGGTCCATTTGTGTGATTATGATTATATTATATTTAAAACTTGGATAATTGAAATTATACTATTAAGGTTAGTAAATTATTTAAAATTAAGGAGATGTTTTAATTGAATGAAGGAATTTCAATATTAGTTGATGATAATTTAAAGTTTATGGATATTATTAATAATATTATTTTATTTGCTTTGATTTATCATTTTCTCAATTCAGCCTCTAAAGTAGCTATTTGCTCCCTTAATTAATCTTAATATCCTTTATTAGTTTCTTAAGCTCTCTCCCAAGCCCTTCTAGTCAATGGATGTAATTCAAGTCTATCTTCTAAAGTTTTTCTAAGAAATGTATGATTTATAAAACCTGTAAAAATTATTTTATCTTAAGCCGTCTAATTTTGCATTGGTGGCTATGGCATAAAGAGGAATTGCAACCGCAGCTGTAGACCATAAAATTCTGACTGATTATTATTGGGAAGCATAATGTCTTCCAATTAGACAAAGAGCACCAAGGCCAGCATTTGTTAGCCAATCTTATTAAAAATGAGGTTTGTACATGAGAGAGTATGTGGATTTGCATAACCAGGTAATGGTCTATATTAGAATGGTTAAAATCCCTATTCCTCAAGTCTTTGTTTGATTTCAGGAGTTAAACTGGGGATTGCTTATTGCATAATAATTATATTTAATTATATCAAATACACAATTATTCATTAATCTATCTATTTTTGTTTGATTTAATAAATTTCTTCCTTCATCCACTGATAGATTTCATCTGCTTTTTATACAGCCAGTTTACTTAATTAATCCATTTCCTGCTATTGTAATTTTAGTGTTTTTAATTCATAGAAGTCGATTTTCTATTTTCTCGATTGATACGATATAGTAAGTTCCCCTTGAGCTGTTTTACTTTCTTCTTATGTCAGATCTACAATTAAATTGCCTTGGTCCAGACCTACTGTGACTGAGACAAGAAAGTCCTTCATAGAAACACCAGCATCCAATAATGCCAAAGTGATTGCATTGAAAACAGCACTTTTAGAACTTCCATCATTTTAGATGACACAAACTGAAATTGAGATTTCTGATTTCCCATTTTCATCCAAGATGATGAGATTTTCAAAGGATTCTTTAAGGTTTTCAGCAAACATTGAGTAATCCTTATCAAATTTAGAACTTCTTTTCGATTCTATGTTGCTGAATGGTGAAACAGAGTACTCAATTAGCAATAACTCTGATTATGTTTTCTGATATAAAATCATAATTTACAGCTCTTGGTCCCTAGACTAAACAAATGACTTCAGTGAGTCCTTATTTATATAAGCAAGACCCGTCAACAGAGAGATCAATGGCAAGTTTAAACTCGATATTTCTCATTTATTAGAGTTTCCTGCCATCCTACCTTTTCAAACTCATAAAATAAAATTATAATATTAGATCATTTATTTGTTACTAAATTAAAGAAATCTTCTAAGGGTTCGCTTATGTCTTTGATCATATCGTATTTAGTATGAGTCATGTCCTGATTCAAATATATTGGCTTTACAATTGAGCGTAAACTAGTCTACAATAAATTATACTTATCATATATTTCAATTGTTTAAGTATACTTAATGATATCGTCAGCTAGGCCATGAATTAAGAGTGTAGGAATTGTTATGTTTTTTGCATAATTCACATTCTAAAATCTATCTTTTACTAGGGCTCCAAAAATACCCGCATATTCATGAGCTATTTTGCTGAATGAAGCATATGCTGATATTAATATTAAACCTTTTCCTTTATTGAGATTAGCCAAATAGCAAGCAGGACCTGTACCCATGGACCTAATATTTCCAATAATTCTACCTGCCCATCAAATAAATCTCTGCATTTTCTTATGTGTTCTCGATATACTCGTAAGCAGCAAGTGCATCTTACTAAATATTTTCTTCAGTAGGCTCTGCATCCTTATATAGGCCATAGTTAGGATATTCTATTGCTAATATATTGAAATCTTTTTCAGTGGCACCTTTTAATTATTACATAAATTAAGATGCTCCATATCTATTCTTTTAATCAGTCTATATACAAATCTTGAGAATTTCCGTGAAAATATATTATCCAAATTTTAGAAGTGCCTTTCGTCATGTAGCAAGGAACTTTTCTATCTCTGCTTTTGATGAATATCAAATTAGTTCCAAAAGACCCTTAATTGTATTAAGGCTTAGGTGCTGGAAAAAAAAATTAATTCAATTACATTAATATTTTATATAAAATAATTTTGTCATTTCTCCTTAATTCCTTTTTATCTATTATTCAGTTTCAATATATCTCAGCTCAGTTATTTTCTAATCAATAAATCCCAAAAGAGCCAATAGGAGATTTTTTTCTTAAATCAAACTGCGCTTTTTTTATAATTGCACCTTTACAAAAAGAGGAAAACAATTTTAAAAATCTTAACTACATTAACCTAATCTCAAATATAAGAAAATATTATTATCCATTTAATGATGTTGGTTGATCTATAGTTTAATTCATAAAAAGAAAAAATCTAAAATTATCTTTTAAAATAATTGTTACAAAAAATAATGTTGAAAATAAAAAATCTTCTTGGAGGATGAAGATTTTATAATTGCTACTCTGATTATTATTCTTTTGAAAATAAGGAATGAGTTAGCTTATTTTTTATTAAAACTTTAAACGTTCAGAATTTACGAATAACTTAATTAATAAATCCAACTCTATATATTACTCATTAATGTTATTGATAATTTTTAACTCAATCGACAATAATTTTAAATTGTTTATTTATCATGACTGGGCTGAATTTGATCTATTAATATCTGTCAGTTAAAATCAAGTTTATCGATTAAATAAAATTCATTTCAAGTCATTTGAAAACATGATTTAAATTCTTTAATTAAAGACCCAATTAATTAATATGAATAAAGCATCTTAGTTCCGTCATAAATTTTTGAGTTAAAAGCTATATTAAGATTATTTTAAACTGATTATATAAAATAAGATCACATTTAGGAGATATCTTAAAAAATTACAAAATCATTGAATTTGTAAATTAATCTTCCAAGCCTCCTCAATACCTAATAATTAAATTCAAATAAATTAATCAAAATCATATATTATCTTTTGATTTGTTTTAAAGACTAGAAACATGATACTATATTTTAATAGATGTTTGTCTAGTCAATTTTATTTCTAAATGAATGGAAAAAAGATCGTAAATATCTAACATATAAAAACTACCATAAAAAATAGTGAAAAATCTTTATAATATATTTAAGGTTTTACATATCTTTAGTGACAAAATATTGTTGAAATACATCTTTAATAGCATTCATAAATAAAAAATTCAGTTCTGCTCTAAAAATAAGTAGTAATTATATTTTTGATTTTATTAATATTAATATTCATATGTTTTCTATCGATCACCCTTTGGACTCTTTGTTAAGATACAAAAAATTCCCTTTAAGAGAGCCTTTAAGAAGAAACTATCAGACTTGTAATACCAATCCCTTTGGGAGGAAAACTCCAGATTTAACTTTTACTTAAAGCCTTTAAAAATAAATAAAAATACCCCTAAACCTGAATAAGTTATATCAAAAGAAAACCAAAAATATAATTGTTCATGAAAGCTCGTCTGTTAATACGTCAATGCGTTTGTAACCACCTATTTTCATAATGAAAACAATTAACATTCGAACATAATCAACTGATGAACCTAAATTACAAAGACCATCGATCATTAACAAAAAATCATAAAATGATTCTATTTATTGTGATTCTTCTGATAATTCTGATTTCAACGAATTAAGAAGAACTTATTTGTAAAAATATTGCAGACCAAAACTTAATTAAATCGACCGACAGCCCCGATTTCGAATACACTCTGTAAATGAAGACGCATTAGATCCCTGGACTGTAGATATATGAATAAATTCTTATATTTATAAACCTGTTCTTATACTATATTTATGTAATTATTAATTCAGGTAGTACTAAATTAATAGACCTAAAAATACAATTACATCACCACTTCTTCTTAATTTAAGTCCTAAAGTAATCTCTAATTACACTTGAACAACTCGAGACATCTTAGTAATTCCAAGTAACTTTAAGTTTAGTAAATATAAACATAAATAAAACAAAGTATATATTATTATTGAAACAAATAAAGGGTTCAAGTAATTTAGAAATCCCATCATTTACTTTAAGCAGTAAGTCTTTTGCATTGTTCCTCTAATATTCTCCATAACAACCAAGAATAGGGATGGTTGTTTTTAAGTGACTATATATTAGATAAGGAATATTTACATCATCCAGTTTTCTTACTAGATTCTAATAATATTCTGTAAAAACTAGATTTTCTTTTAATCTCTGTGTTAGTTATTTTCTCTACTCGTTCCATTTACTCTATAATATTTTGAATTGCTCATTGTTGTATTATAGAAATGCATCTTATTTATCTTTTTGAAATAATTAATTTGACATACAAAACATGCCAAATTAATAGAAAGAGAGACCATCTGAATTGCCACAAGTTTCGATAAACTTTTAAATAAACATTTGTTAATCCTTTTATCCTTCTTCTATTAGGTTAAATAAAATAGTAAATTCCTCGATACTTATTGAATCATCATCATTAATATCAACTGCTTAGAATAATTCCTTAAAGTTATCCTAATGAATTTTTTTCATCAATTAGAATTATTGTAATGATTCCATAAAAAATAAATCTAAATCTATGTATCTATTTCCGTTAAGAATTTAGATCTAAGATTTAAATTTTGATTAGATTTCAATTATATGTTCTTCTAAAGATGCTAATTGATCCAAAGCTTTATCGTATAAAACCAGAACGCCTTCATAGTTTTGAGTGCATGAGATGAGATTTTCTGATTTCTATTGTACATCCAAATGTTATAGAGTTGAGAAATAGAAATCCAAATCTTCATCATTGATGGGATCCTAAATTTATAGAAACCTAGAAAATAGTCTAACTCTGGGGATGGTTCTATAAAATATCACTGCCTAACACAGCATAGTTAACTTATTCTCAGCTATTTATTTCAATCCAAAAGTATTCATATAGAATTCATAACAAATAACATAAATTGGTTATTTTCTTTCTAGTCTTTCTTTGTAGAATTGTGTTATCAATTTAAAAACGTTTTAAAGTTGCATTGTCTATTCAATATTCTCTGGATGTTATAAACTAAATAGATAAATGATATACTTGATTGTTTAAACAAATTATTTAATGAATTCTAGAGCAGTTTCTTTTAACTGTTATTCCTTATCTCTAATAGTTTTTGTTTCAGGTGCAGGGGGGGTAAGATAAGATCCTTTTCTTTAGACTAAAATATTGTGTAAAATTACGTTGATTAACATAAATTGAATTATTTTAAGAATTTGGTTGTGAATTATTAAATTTATATGATAATTTCTTTGTGCTAGATCTCTTGAACACTTATTCATTTTAGTTATTTTAATCAATTAGATTTTCTCCAAATTAATCATCATCGTTGTTCACTTCATTTAAATTTAATAGTGTATTTCTAATTTGAGATGAATTAAGTTGATCCTATTCTTTATTTGATGACTCTTAAACTTTATCTACTTATCCTATTTAATTTGTATCGTATCCTAATTATTATTATGCATATTAATTACTTAATTTTTAGACTCCTTAATTAATTTAATTGTTTTATTGACCATTTTACTAAGCGTTTATTTATTCACCGTTTGGCTTTTTATAATTTTAAACTTTTGATTATTTTTAGTTTGAGTTAACATTATGAGAAGTCGATTTTACATTATCTGAAGGTTTCTTTTAATGGAGTGTTAATTTGCCTTATGATTATTAGTTATTTGAGTTGGATGTCTATATTTTTGAAGCTGTATTATTAGATAATTCTTTGTTTAAAGGTGTTTAATTTTACGAATTAGTTTAACTCGCATTATGGCTTGTAAAATTACTGTTTTATCCCTAGGTCTTTTCAGTCTTATCATTTTTCCCATTTTTTATACTATTATCTTATTGTTATTATTATAGTTAATTTTATTATTTTGATTTCTAATTATTATTTAGATTATTTTTATCTACTAATTTTTCCATTGTGTTTTAAGGAGTCCTTTATTATTCTCTGACTGGTCCTAATGACATTTACTCTCCATTATTTTCTTCAAGGGAGACAATAATCCTCTTTTTTTATTGTCTGCTTTGTAATAATGATTATAATTCAGATTAAAGTCTTTCTATTTCTTTTTAGAGAGCTGATAGAGATATTTCCTATATATAATGTATGATTGATTACTTATGATGAGATTTTATGAGAATTTATTTCATGTTCTCTGATTAGATGTTGTTTAGTTCTTTGTAATTCTGTTATTATGTTATTAGATAACTTCAGTTTTTCTTCTAAGTCATACTTTTAATCTAATAATCTTTTCATTTAATCATGATTATCGGAAGTGTGTGGTTCGTAATACTCATCTTCATTATGCAAACCAGTTTGAGTGCCTTGATGAAAAATGAATTTGATGTCAGTTTGATTAGCAGTTGAGATTTTTATTTTATCATGATCCAAAGTCTAAGTATATTTTTCTTTTTTGATTGACATCATTTCAGAGAAATCTTCCATAGTTGTCCCTTTGTGATTTTATTCACTCAAACAACTATCAATAGATATCTGAGAGTAACGCTTTGTTTTGGCTGTTCTCAACTCCTAGGATTTCTAATAGATTGCTGTTTATAATCTTTCATTTTCTTAGGTCAAATTCTCAACTTAATTTTAGAGTGCTTCTTTAATCTCCAATAAATCTCTTCTCTAATTCTTAAGATACTCAACTTCTTATTCAATTTCTTTCTTTTATTCTTATATGCTAAAGAAGTTATCTTTAATATTTTTAAGTTTAAACTTCTTTCTTTCAAATTTAGTGCTTAATGAATTAAATTCATCATCTATTTATTTTAATTTATCCTCTAAAAATTTAACAGAATTCTAATATGTTTAATGCAACTAAATTATTTAAAATATTAATAATACTGATTTGAGTTGCTATAGATATTCATTTTCCTGATTGTTCTTCTCATCATCTAATGATTTAAGTAGGAATGTATTGTAATTAACATATTGATTCCATATTTTCTCTAGTAGTACACTACCTAATGATGAGATTATACCTTTTTTCAACACAATCTAATGATATTTCTCGCACCAACTCTTTTAAACTTAGGTTAAATATCTTTTCAATTTCTCTTAGTTATTACTATTACATCATTTTCTTATTAGAGACTACCTGTTACATCTAATAATCAAGCCATTAAGCCAATTTGATAACATCTTGCCTTTGAGTGAGCACATTTACTTTTTTCAACCTTTAAGTATGAGTAGAGAGATGATTGGAAAAAGAAGCAGATTCCTATAGGAATTCTTTAATCTTATCTTTGTTTCTCATATCCAATAAATTGACATTGATATCTGAAATTTCTAATGGTTCAATATGGATTCATACTTTTGTTATAGTCTTGATCAATCTCACTATATTCATTGTATTTATAGGGATTATCGCTGAGCATTTAAGAATAGAAATCATTTCTACTCTATCTGTTTTATACTTCAACTTCTGTTATCTAAGACTTTGTTAATAAGGGTGAGCTATAGTATTGCTGAAAAATATATGTCATTTTACATCTTAACGAGTTTCGAATTTTTCATTCCTGAGAAATGAAATGTTGGTTTTATTATTTGGTAAAGTCTTGAAACCAATGTCTTTTGGTTATCTGATTTTTATTTGAGCATTTAACATCGAATCAAGAGTTTTGAGTTTTGATTATGGTGATTTGGTAGTAATATTGGGTAAAGTTTAGGCTTACATTGAATTAAGTAGGAAATTAAAATATAATAATAAAATATAATACAACAATATATGTTTTCAGGAGGTATTTTACTAGACAATCTAAAAAATTTAAGTCTGGGCATTGATTAACTTCAGAATTTTTAGTTATTATTATTGAAACCAATATCCATCTCTTATATTTATGAGAATTTACTTTTTGGGGATTCTGATAGGGTCCGAGCTATATTTAAAATAATTTTGTATGCAATTAAAATTTTGAAATATTGAGATTATGGTAATCATAAAATTCTTCCTATTTTCCAATTGTTTATTAAAGCATAACCTTTAATGCTTGCATTTTAAGATTTTGGTTAAGAAGAGATATTTATCTCTCAATTCCTTTATTTGTTTTTGTATCTCTGAATTTCGAGTTGTCTTTATAATAATTTTCAATCATTGTTTTTCATTGTTCTCTTAAATTATTCTAGATATTATCATCAGATGTATGTTATTATCAATCACTTTACTTAGGAAGAATCAGATTTTAAATTTTTTTCACAATGATAAAATTATTCCTATTACAATATTAATTTTACTAAACCTAATCTAAGTCTATTGCTTAATTTATCAATGATTAATTTCTTTTATATTTTTATAATATTATTATTACTATAACTATTATAATTGAATAAATAATTGTAAAAGATTTAGTAATTCATTTGATAATATAAAGTTTCATAGTTTAATTTAATAACTTGTAAATTTAGTCAGTTCATCAAATTTATCTATCTATCCTATGATTATTAATATTCCACTCACTCATTCCAGAGATCTAATAATATAAGATGAATCATTTTTCTTTATTCTATTAGCATTCTTAATTTGTATATTAATAATAATAATTTATAATATTATCCATACACTTTATAATATATATATCAAACTTATTCACTCTATTGTAACTCATAAACACCAGCTTATTTCTATGATTTAAATATCTATCCCTTCCATAATTGATAAAATTATTTTCTTATGACACTCATTATCATCACAGGTATCAATATTATAGGAACTAAGTATAATAATGCTGGCTATGCTTATTAGTATATAACCAAGGAACACATACAAACAATCAATCCAATACAATATCCAATTATAGAGGTAATGTACATACAATAACCTTTGTTCACCAAATTTTCAAATTTTAGAACATACTTGATCACTATTCCTGGTAATAGTATGTCTCCTAAACCAAGTATGGAACATTTCATTAAAGGAGAAGTATTCGATATCATCAAAGGTGGACATATAAATTTCATAGGCAAGTCTATTGATGTTGCTACTTAAGCCATAACAGAAGTTCCAAAAAAATAAGGACTTATGAATACCCAAAATATATCATAAAAGAAGGCTAAACTCAATAATAATGTGGCAGTCTTAAAGCTATCTATTTCAATTATCTTAAATTATTTTTACATTTCTTACCTTGAACATTAAAAGTGTTATTAGAAATGCCACTATGTTATTTACTATCCAATGTTTATAATAGAAATACAAGAATACAATACCAAAACTAATTAAATATGAAACAATCTTCACTAATGTATTTTTTCCTATCATTTTTTGTAACTAATCTTCTATTATTATTTAAATACTCAATATTGCTAAAAAGAATATCACTACACTCAATACACTATTATATAAATATAATAGTTTACATTTATCCAATGTATGGAAATTTAAAGAGACAAAATAACAATACACTTGCAGATAAAATAAATAACACTGATGTCTTTGCATTGAATTCATCAGTCTTAATTTATTCAAGCATTTTAATTTCTTATAATCCATAATTGGTGCCTATTATTATTAATGATACTGCTAAAATTAACAATATAATTAATGGATGGATTTATAGTTCTGTCTATTAGCATTATTTATAAAAGAAAATTGAGTAATATTAGGAATGATTTTGATCGAAAAATACTTAAAATTCTAATACTATTAAGCTCCATGAAATTTAATCCTTGTTAGCTTTGCATTCATAAGAGATAATAAATTATTCTGATGAGTTTGGCTCTATTTCAGATGGTTTCTTTTTGGGAGTATACAAAATGTTAAGGACATCTGTATCATATACTAAAGGATGCATTACTATAGTAATCTAGTCTTTTTAATGATTGTTATTGAATATAAATTTGGTATGCTTTTCATTTGAGTTTTCTAAATATTATTTTGAAGGGTGACATTAAGTTTAATCCAAAGACTCATCTTTAAATCGAATATCAGTTTTATTCTCATTCGCTATGAGATATTACTTGTCCTTTTCAATGAACAATTCAAAACCCTGAGATTGAATGAAAATAAACAATATATAAAAATACATTATAATTATTAAATGTGAATGTTAATTTAATTTGTCAAATATTTATTAATTAAAATTTCAATTTGCTTAAACAATAAATGCTACTCCTCTTTTTGACCAATGATTTTTATTGTTATTAATAGGTATTTTTATTTTGCAAATGAAATTAACAGATATTCCATTTGAAGTAAGTATTCCTTTTCTCTAAGTTGTATTGTAGAGGGGACAAGAATAATTTTTGATTATTTTTCTCTATTGAGTCGGACAAAAATTGATTATTGGACAAGGATAGAACAGGATATTATTTTAAGGTTCTACGAGCGTCTACTCTTAAAGGTCAAATTGAGCTCCATCTATTGATATCCCATTGACACAAACACCCCTTGTTATGGTCTATGGTTCTTAAGAAAAAAAGTTGAACTCAAATTTTAATTAATCAATAGGAATTTTTGATTTTCTCGAATATGTCTACAGAACAGCAGTTAAGAATCCTTAAATAAAGAAAAGACCTCCCAACCAAAAAACCTTAGGTTGACCTTAATTTATCCACTTTTAAATGAACTCAGTTCTTTTAATTAGATCACTAAACCAGGATCCTAAAGATTTAGTAGTTAAGTAAGAAAAGGTTAGCCATTGTTCTGGAATTCTATTATCAAAAATCGCATTATATATTTCTATTGATTAATCAGAGATATTGATAAGACCATCTAAACCTTATATTAGAATACTAAGAGATTCTGAAATTTTTCCTAATAATTTGTTGTATTTAGTGATTTCTTAATGAATGATTGCATTCAAAGGATTTTACAAAATTTATTGAAACTTCTGTTTTGCTAATTGACTATCTAGTTGTTCAGGCAAGTTCTTCAAGATTTCTTTGCTTTTTTGATAGACAATCTGATCAGGATGTGTTTGATTTGAATCACTTGAAGTTCTGGGAAGCAATTGCAAAACAACTGAACTAAGATTTTCAGTCTCTAAGATTGAAGAGTAGATTTCTGCATTTTAATGAAGACCAAATAACTAAGGAGGGTCATTGATTGGCAATTAGGAAATGGATTCCATATAAGCTTTAAGTTTCATTTATTGAGGAATCTAATAAATATCATAAAATTGATAATCTTATTGGATGGTTTTGGAATTGATGAAATCATTGACATAAATTTTTAGAAGCTTTCTGTCCATTGGATCTGTCACCCTACCACCATAATTATTTTCAGCTATTAAATAATTTAGAGCATCCCATGGAATATCTTAATAAGTCTCTAGAAAGTAATGGATTTATTCCTTTGAAATTTCAAAATCATGTTATGAGAAATTGTATCCAATATTCCAACCCAAAGGACCATACTTCTTTCTTTCTAACAAGCATGCATGTAATAATGCTAATGAAAAGAATAGATTTTTCCATTCCTTTATTTTTTTGGATTACTCGAATTTGTCAGGCTCCTATTGCTAATATGATCTTAACATATTATTTTTGAGCCCTCGAGGTAATTCATAAGTGATCTTGAGAGCTATCATAAAATAATATAATACATCTTAATATCACATTGTGTGGTAATATGGATGTTGGTTGAGATGTCAACCACAGTCGAAAATCAGAATTCATCTCTTTTTTGTATTGCACTTCAAATAAGTTTTCAAGTTCAGGCATAAATGAAGCAGCCAGATGACAATTTTATAACAGAACCCAAGTCCCTTATTACATGGCACTTAGAATCATTTTGATAGCTAATTGGTTTTATCCTTATCCTAGTGAGATCTGATTAAATCGATCATTAAAATCATATTTGGTAGCCAATTTAATGATCTCTTATCTCGGATCTGCTCCAGGAGTTATGATACATAATAGAGGGATTTTGCAATCAGACTCAAAGTAGAACTACTCAAATGTTGTTGGAATATTTTCCAGAAAGAGATTACCCATTTATTATTTGATCATCTCATTGGTTGCAGATATAAATTATTCGGGTTTGATTATCTTAACCAACATATTCATTTAAAATTAATCTAAACCTCTTAATGATAATTGATAACAATTAGAACTGTTATAAAAGCTATCCCAGAACTATTTTTAGGATATAAAATCTTAGCAAACACTGCCAAATATGTTAGGAAAGGATTGTGATAAATCCACTAATTCCAACCACATTTTATTTGTCAACCATGAGAATCCTTTGGGCATTTACACATCTGATGATGTCAAGGTGCAACCCATAACAGTGGCTCTAATTAATTCAGATGGAATATTCATTGTCTTTACATATAATAGAAATCGAAATATGAGTTTATCCTTCTCTAGAAGTGATCGATTAATTTAAGTGTATAAAATTTATAAAAACTTTTCTATGATATTCTAATTTCTTTTTAACTTTTCATTTTAAGATTCTCTTATAGATCTAGTGTAGAGAAAGAAATAAAATTCTAAGGACCATATATATGTGTGTTCTATGACAGCCAAATCATTTAATATGAAGTAAAGATTGGCAACCTTTTCAGCTGCTTATTAATAGAATTGTCTGATTTGCATAAAGTTTATTCTATCATACTCTAAGCTTTTTAACTTCTCCTCTATGGCTATACTTTCATCTTTTGATTTTGAAAGTGTTTAAATCAAATCTTCATTTTCTAATAGATCTCCTGTGGATTCTGAAAGTAATTTCAATATCAATGTCTCTGTCTACATCAATTTATCCTTATTCTAAAAATATTATTGGATATTCTTCAATCTTTGTTCTTCCTTCTGTGGTTCATCAATCTTGACAACTATATTTAACAATTAGTCAACTAAGCCATCTTGAGTGACTTAAAAGATAAGCATATTAACCATAACACAAACTTATGGCTAAAAATGAGGATTATTTAATTTGGTTGTCATATAAAATCTGAAATCAGAAGATATATCAATTATTTTATCTCCTAATTTCATAGTTGCTCTCTTTGATCTAGATTTTGCATTTTATTACAACAATGATTCAAATAATGGATCCAAGGTTTGACCAACATTTTCTAATAGAACTGCATAACCAATTTATATTCCATGTTCTAATTGCAATTAAATTTATTAAGTTGGCTAATTAGCATTTAAGATAAGCAAGTATTTGCTATCTTCCATATTTTTAATCCATTAATTGGCTTGGAGTTGTGGATCAATCATTAATGGCCATTTTGTAGACTCTTTAAGTATGATTGCATTCTCAATACTTAGTTAATCATTTGGTAATTATTATGTAATCCAATTGTTGATTATGATTGGATTACATAATTATTTGGAGATGGCATAATCACTTGAGAATTTGACATTATTTTGTTTCAATAGATTTTTCCAATAATTTTAACAGACATCTCTATACTAAATAGGAAATACTCCCAAATATGCAATTATTGAAGCACTCAAAATACAGTCTCCTTCGATTGCAATCTATTCGTTTTTAATTTTTTATCCTTTTTTCTTCCACCTTTAAGCTTCATCTTACAAACCAAACAATAGTTTTTCAGCTTTATTAAGTTGTTTTTAAATCGTCTCCACTTCGGCTTAAATTATTTGTTTTTCCTAATTGGCTCTTTCGAATTCCTTTTCAAATTATTTAAGTTCATTCAACTACTGTTCTAAGATGGCTCGTTTGACTTAAACATCAGCTTCTGCTTCCTTAAGCTTTTTTTCAGCTTCAAGTAATTGGGCCTTTTTCGGTTCAATGATCTCAACAGCTTAGTATGTCTCTAGAACAGCTCTTATCCATTATGCTAAATTACCGGCTGCCTTTGATGCATTAAATACCTTTTCTTTTTCAAAAAGAGGATTGAGAACAAAAACTTAGAGTTTCTGAATATTTAGTATTTTAATGGATCTTATTTCTTCTAGTTTCATTTTTTTGACTCTCTTTATTAATTTATCATTTAATAAATACTTTTTGGCATAATCCCAATAATCTTACATAACGGGGAGTTCTTTGTTTTTGGATTTCACTTTTTCATCTTCTTAAAATGCATAACATAGACCTTCCATAACAACAGCAGCTGATAAAGGAGGATTAGTGAATGATTTCAATTAGATCATGTCTTCTTTTGTAATTTTATCTAATGCTTCAGTTGCTTAACCCAAAAGGGGGAGCACTTTATTCAATTCAGTTATACATATATTCTTCAATTCAGTTGCTTAATCTCTATGTTTCTAACATATCATTTCATCTTATTCACACAATCTTCTTTTTTAGTCTGCTTCCTCTTTTTTTAATTTAATTCGTTATAATAACTTTTAATTTTCGATGGTTGCCTACTCTAATTATGGTTATAATTCAAATAGTTGCAATTTGATTTTGTCTACTTCTTTTTGAGTCTTAATGATCTTTTCAATACCAGATTCAAATCTGTCTATTAATGCCAATGATTATTCACTTATTTCTCTTTGAAGTCGCTTAAATGTTTGCAACATTTATAAATATTGGGTTGGCGTAACATAAAATTGTCTTCTCTGTTCAGAATTATATTTTTGAGTTATTTATAATACTTTGCAATGAATGTTAACAGCTACGTTGACAAGAGAATTGTTGGGTAGAAATTCTTCAGCTGTAGTCACCAAAGCCTCATTTGACCAATCCATAAACCAATCTATTGTAGTACAATTAATGATTGTAGGAAATGTTCTTAATCTCTTCCTGTATAACTCTGTAACTGGTTGCATACATAAAATGACATGAACATTAAATTTACAAATCTACAAGAACTTTGAGAATGGCATCTCCTCCTATATCTTTAATCTTTCTTCTGGAGTGAATAAATGAGTGACTTCGCCATGACTCAACAAACTACAAATATCTTCCCACATATAAGATTATTGTAATTAGGAGTCATTGAATATTATGGAGGCTTTCTAATTATCCAAGCCAACTTATAATAGAGTATTCAACAACTCATCATTCCAAGAACGAGGGTCGATTATTATTGGTTCCGATCTAAATACTATAAAAGTTGCTAATTTGGCTAGGGATGCTAAAGATATTATTAATTATTAGATTTACATCTCCCAGTTCCTCCTATTCCAATTAATAAAGCATGACCAAAAGTCTATTGTAGAATCCTAGTTATTCTAAATATATGCATAATCGCATTCGTAAACAAAATTAATGACAACTTGCTTTGAAACCTTTAAGCATTGAAGTCATCATGCATTCCTTATACTCTCTACTTCAAATGTTAAATATTCAGAACCTCATCATACTGTTAATTACTATTCCCCTAAATCCACAGAATGTTATTTAAGTTAATTCTATCCTCCACAACTATGTCCTTTATGATATTCTAAAATATCTTGATATCATTGAAATCTACCAAACGATCACCAAATATTCTTGTACATTCATGAACCCAGAGTTTCATCAACTGAGATTTACTTTACAATTTCGAAGCCTTACTCATGCCTTCAAAAATTCTGAACACATCTCTTAAATTATAGATATAATGACATTTCTAAGGAGTTGGCAACAAACTCTCTTAGATCTACTAATACAAGTTCAATGAGTTCTACACTAATTGTTGTTTAAATGATTTGATTTCATCAGTAGCACAAAATTTGATCATCACCCAATCGACAAACACTTGTAATATATTGGTGACACTGGCATTATCGAATCCACCAATATACAATAAATTGAAATGTCGAAGATATCTCATTGTAATTTAATTTCTACCACCACTTGCTGGTTACATAGCACACAAGAATGTTATGTCACACATGTATTTGAATTCCTTATTATCTAAATCATACCAACCACCCTGATCCATCCATTATCTTAATAATTCAATAGCTGGTTGTGACCCTTATGGTTCTCTAAATGGCATATTCAATTCATCCACAAAGATGGTGATATGTCCTTCCTCAGCTCCATAACATCCTTTTCTTCTTCTTTTATTGATCTTGGTTTCTATCAACCTCTACAAACTATTTCCAGTTGTTTAGCCACTACATGCTATTAAAAATTATGAAAACTTGGTCATTGACAAAGATTTACCAGTGCCTGTTGGTCCACAATACAAAAAGTGCAATCCCAATTTACAAAAGAAGTCATTTCTGTTTGACTCACTTGTAGGTACAACTATCTGATGAAAATCAGTGCTTAGAGTTATTTGTAATTACTCAGAGATCTACATGGAATAATAACATATTATACATCAATCCATTCAACCCATTTTTGATTGATAAATCCAAATAAAAAATAATCGATTCTTTCATTGATTGGAAATTACAATTTTCTATTGATTTCTAAGTCTAAACCTGTGGACTAATGTTTTAATAATTTATGCAAGAATGTGTTAAAGGGATTTCGATTTTATTCATTAATTGCAGCCCCCAATGACCAAGTAATCGAAAAGATTATTGTATTATCAAATACAAATGTATCACTTTCATTTTAGTCCAATTAAGACATCAACTTCTAGAACAATTTCAAGAATGAACTGACTAATATATTTTATTGATCATAAACAGGAAATTAGGCATATTTTTGCATCCACGCCAATGAATGTTCTAGGAGACTATAATGAATATAAATTAATAATACTATTTGATTCTCTTAATGAAGTATTTGTGATCAAAATGATTCGGCAATCTTACATTATCTATAAGGTATCTCCAATCAAAAATACTGTAATAGATCATACCCAATCTAGAGACAGTGGCTGGTGATGCAGCAGACAGATTCTCAACTTCAAAAATCATGCACATTCTCTCTGGAATTTTCAGAATCTCTCCTGATGTTAAACATAACTTTTTATTATCATCCAGAACAGTATTAAGATTTTCAATCCATATAGAATCCACTGGCCCATCGAAAACGATCCAAACATATTTCTCTCTTTGAATATTCTCTCTCATCAATATGGGAGCTACTCCATCTGACCATTACTTTGTATCTGGATCCAACTTGCCATATAATTGATCGGAATTTATAGCCTTTGGATTTAATTTTAAAATTGTAGCTTTCAATAAATGGGATAATATCTATAAGGATGTTGATTTACCAGAGAATGTTTGACCAACCAACATTACTCCGTTTCTCACTTCAATACTGTTGTGTATCTATTCACATTTGATTGCCAAAGTTTCATAATATATCAATTTCATATTTTCAGTTTACTACTAAAAATTATTTAATTTATCCATCTCCTATTCTTAAACATTTGGGAATGAATCCTGAGTGATGGCCTTGAATAATTCAATATCATTCTTCACCAATTTAGGTTGATTAACAATAATCAAAGCAGTCAGGCACTTCTCTTGTTCTGTTCCATTCCTAGTATTCTTAATCGAATTTAATACTGCCTTCAAAGTTCTCATTCCGAAATCATAATGTTCTTGAGATGACAATTGTTCATTGCACAACTTTAAACATGTAACTATTTACTTACTCAATTCTCTAGCCCTTTCAAATCCAATACTATATAGACATATCTCTCCAATCATTTCATAATCAGCAACCATCATAGCACATGGTCTGAATAGTATTTTCAGATTATCAGGTAGTTCTGATCTTCCAGCATACCCAGGATTCATAGTCACGTTTATTGCACAAGTAGGTACTAGATTTATTTCTTCCCCTTCAAATATAAATGCCTCCTATCTTAGTTTAATTGCCTTCTGAATTGTAAATATCTACTATGCAACAACGGATAGAACTTCAGGATCAATTCTATTAAATTCATCGAAACAACACCATGATCCAGATGTAACCAATCCTTTAAAGAATTTACCCATTGCTATATAGTTCAATCCATCTGAACAATTAAAAACAATACATGGTCTTGCCATTGCTTTTGCCAAATCCTTTACAGTTTCAGTTTTACCTGTTCCTGCTGGACCTTCAGGAGCACCTCCATAATTCATTTTATAAGCTTCCATTAATGTCCGTTAGCATCTATCAGTCAAAGCCGTAATGACTAGCCTCTAGATCTTTCCCAAATATTCATATCCATACTAATCGATATTATAATATGAAATACCTCAAAAGATGAATTAACCATTCGAACCTAAATTGAATTCTCATCATTAAAATAATATCTTAATTAAGAAATCCATAAAAATGAGTTAATGACTTCGATCTATTAGTTTAACAATAATTAAGCAACATCTTTGTTATGGACTTCTTAAATTACCATCGCTTCTAAAGTTGTTTTCTAAATCAGCCTGGTCTCATTTCTAACTAAATCTACTGTTGTCTATAATTCCTTGTTTAATAATTAGAGTAACAATTTTAAATTCAATTTCTATTGTTATCTAATTGAAGCCTCTGTGTTCCTTGTCCATTTTATTTGGTTACTCAATAGAACACTTTAACCAGGCCATTTATTGATAATCTCCAACTTAGTTGAATTCAAATCTTTCAAAGCATTACAACTAGATTTTTTTACTGTTTTCTGCATTCTTGTTTAAAATTCAGATAGCCAGCTCTCTACATTTTCTATCTTGTTTCCCTTCTTCAAATTGATTACATCATCTAATAATATCTTCTCTTGATGACTTGAATAAAATGCAGTAATGACTTCATTATCTACTATCTTCAATTCTGATATATTTTCAAAACATTTGAATATATGTTTCTATACTTGCTATGGATTTTTAGTTTAAGCCAAAATTTCAACTAATTCCTCATCTGATACAAAATAGAAACGAGGAAATAATATTCTCTTGGATTCTAAGTATTTTGTTAAACTTTTTTATATTTGATCCAACATTTATACATTGTACGCAAAGTCTTATTTCATTTTATCATTCTCAATCTAGTCCCATAGCAATTTATTTTTATTCAGGATGATCATATAATTTTTATATGACTGATCTATTCTCTTAAAATCTAAAGTCTCTTATTTTAACTTTAATTTAATATCATCACTTGCAAATATTGGATCTAAATAAATCCAATGCTTCTAACATTTCATAACCTAATCAAGAGTGTCTTAAATGAGTAGTATCTTATTTTCCAATTAAGCAGCCTTGATAATAACAAACTTAGCATGAGGTTGAGCCTTAAGAATATTCAATACATTTAATTGTTCATCTAATTAAGCCATTACATCCTCATAGTTTTTAAAAATAAATGTATCCTTATAAACTTATAATTCCAACTCTATTATTGACAATTTATCAAACATCTCATTTAATCTCTTCTCAACACTCCAACTCTTCTCCGCCTAAGAAGACAACTTCAATACAACATCTTTATAATTTAAAATACCCTTTTTCAGTAAATTAGATATGGTAATCTCCTCTTTATTTTCCAATTAAGGAAATTAACATTCTCTAAATAGATCTTTCCAGAAAATGGGCTTTCTTTTATATGCTTCAATAGCCAGCGATTCAACTATCCAAATGTTATCCTTGAATTAATCCAGTTATCTTCTTAAATTTCTTACCAAACTCTGTGCATTATCATCTAGAATATCACTAAAGTAATTAAAAATTGAGATAGCTTCATTATTGAATTGTTACATCAATAATTACATATCTAGATGATCTAATTATTTAATTGACATAGATAACCATTACTCTTTTTAAATATCAAATCTTTACTAATTATAACATATAATAATTATACTGCTAAATCCCAAAATTGATAGTAAGGTTAGAACTCATGGACTAAATTCTCAAACTCTCTGTAAATTGTTACACCTATTTGAAATGTAAGCTCTCTGAGATTGAACTCAGATATTATCTCTTTGGAATTCTCAATTTATTCTTAGAATCTTTTGATCTCAATAATATTTTCCTTTAGCTTTTCATACTAACAATATGATTTAATTTTTGTAAATGTTGTTTGCATTTATAAAATCTTGGCTATGAATTCTTATTTGTCATTATGTAATCTTCTTAAAAAGATGTCTTCTTGTTATTTCAGAACTGCTTTATTAGCTTCGATGATGTCAGAAATATCTTTTGGTAAATAGATTAATTCATAATAATCGATTACCAACTAAAAGTCAAAAGGTATATAAAACTCTTCAAATAAATTTATGTATTATTCTCTATAAAGAATATTGATTAGATATTTACACAAATTGAACTTCAAATTGCATTCTTGAGAAATCTACTTTAATTTCACCTAAGAACAATTTTAATTCCATCAATTCCTATTCTGTTTGTGGAATCTATTGACTCTTTTCCCTCATTACCTAAAATTACTTTTTAATTTATTAGATGTTATGTTTCAGAATCTCTTGGATTTTCTATTGTAATTAAATACATGAATTTACATTAAAAATCTATATCTGTTAATCATTAATCCGTTCAACCAAAGTGTGTTTAAGCTCATAGATATTCAAAGAAAACAAACCAAATCGTTTCTGATTCTAATGGAATTAAAGTATGTCTAATTTGGACTCCTTTAACTCATACAAGTAACTCTCAATCGATGAGAAATTCATCTAACTTAGAATGGCTGCTTCCTTAGGATCCAAGCCAAATACATCATATAAATCTTTTGAGCGGAAAGCTTTGAGGTAACGAGAGTATTTAGTATAGTATTTAGCAATATCATCACAAGATTTATACTCGTTTGAAATCAGATTAATCGTTTATTCTTTGATTGAGTTCAGTTAAGCAAAGTCCATCACAGTGGATATCTTTTTTTTCTCCAGTAATAATAAGGTCATGATTTCACTTTAAATACAACAACCTTCTATTATTAATTGATAAAGGAAATCAAATGGCTTCATGAAGGCTGTTAAGATTGATTACAAATTTGGCTCAATATAAATTATCTCCTCATCTCCTTTTATCGAATCTTTTATTAATTTTCTCATTGATTTTTTTACAGGTACTTGCACTATACATTGCACATGCAATTAAAGCAATGGCTTTTATTTTAAAGGCTTGTGAAATTGAGAATTTAGTAAAAAACTTTCATAAAATTCTTTTGTGTAATTAAACTAATGTAGAACCTTTTCTTTTATAATTTATTAATACATCAGATCAACTCTAGTTAATATTTTTGACAACCCACAATCATAATAGCGTTTTCGATTTGATTCCACAAATTTATAATTTTAACCTAAAATATCTTACAAATCTGATTAAATATAGAACTTTTCCCTTCTAACCTCTTTCTTAATCTCTTTTCCTTCCATTTCAAGAGCAGCATCAAATTTATTAAGTATAATTGGGAACTTAAAATCTCTCTCATGAATTATTTCAATATTGATTTAATTTAATCTAAAAAGCAATTATTTCATAGCTTTGTAACCATCCTTTCTTATTAGAATAGCTTCTTTCTCTAGGTTACTTTATAAAGTAGAGAAAAATTGATATCTTTGTTCAACTCTAGAAATCTATTTATAAATAACGGTATCTCCAATAAATGAACATTTTTTTTAAAAAAGTAAATAGTTTTAATTAACTTCTTCAAGCAGAGCTTCAACTAGATTCTGCTTTTTAGTATTTTAAAATTTACTCACAAGTGAATTTATTAAAGATTGGGGGGCTTTATTGACTTCATTATCACTTATTGCATTAATCTCCCTAAGCTTTTTCATTTCTTCCTTTTAATGTTATCTAATATTCTAACTATAATTTTATAAAATTAAATAAAAACCTTCTTACTGTTGCTGCTCTAAATAAATCTTCATCTTAATTAATAAATTTAATTGATAGTCTTTCAACTGATTTCGTTGATCCATCGGGATATTTTTATACTAGAAATCTTTAAGTATCCTGATTATAATTTATGACTTTTGCATCTTCCCACAAGAAAGATCTATATATGTATTTCAGTATACTTTTTTCTTTAATTAAAAAACAACACTTTTGCTTAAGGTGCTTCTGAAATTAGAGACTATTAAAACCACTCTTCATTTGATCGCTCTAATTTTTATTCAGTTTCATATGGATTCGGAGTTTATCTTTATGTTTATAATGGACTTCTCGCTGTTTTTATCTTTGACAATCCATAAATTGTATAATTCTCATCAACCTTTTTTTACTCCTTTCTGTCCCTTGAACTTGAAGTAGTTTTTAACCCTCTAGAAAAAGATGCAGTCATTGTTCTCAATTAACATGATCTCTCCTATAAAGACAACCTATTTTGATGATTAAAAGTTACTAGCTATCAGATTCAAAAGAATTAATAAAACCTTATAATTTATCTTCTTCTTCCCTTATTTTTGGTAAATTAGGAAATTTTGCGAAGTTTATTTTCACTAGTGGTCCTATTCAATTAATTAAGTATCTACCATCATCCTTCTTCTTTTTTTAATATCTAAGCACACGACTCATATATTCTTTAGTATAATTTTAAATATTATAATTATTATCAATATTGGGAATTCATTTCTGAAACATTTTTTTCATTTGCATTAAATGCAGAATGCAATTATCTAGTTGTAGTTTCTCTTTTATTCCAACTTCCATAATAAAAAGTAAGACTATTTATATAAAATGAACATCTCTGATATATCATCGTTTTTAAATAAAAATGCTGTAATAAATTAGAATAAAATTCCCACAATCACTAAATATCAAAATAGTTGAAAGTATATGATTTTATGTAAGTTATTTAAATTTTTATTGTAAAAATTTTTTGCACTGAAGATTGCTTAAAAATGCTAAAAATGGTCTTTTTTTTTATATTTTTCAGAGAAAATAATGTACATATATTTAAATGAAGGTTAATTTTATTTTATAGCTTGTAAATTTATTTTATCATATTTAAATTAGTCCTTTAAGTTTTTTATTATTTCAAGTTTGTTTTTAATATTAAACATTCATTATCGAATTTACAAAGCAATTCGATTAAAATCAACAAGAATTAAGCAAAAGTTTGGAAGAAATAGTTTTGTAATTTAGAAAGACTCATCTTCTGCATTTATTATATATATATACTTATTCTCAAAATAGATATTAATCTTAGAAGTATTATTGATTAGAATATCAGAACTAATCATATATATTACATATATAATATTAGATTTTAAATATTATTTGTTATGTAAATGCATTAAACAAGTTTAAGTTATTAAGTTCAAAATTCTTCTGCCTGATGATTGCAACAGAAAAATAATTTCTAAAAAAAGTTTTTCTTCTTTTTTTAACTAGAATTAGTTAGGCTTTATCTCTATTTAGTATTAGATTTGGCTGCTGATGAATTCTAGGAATTTATAAGTGTTGACGAATAATTAGTTATTTATTTAGTTGTTATCTTTAAGGAAAATTCTTTTAAATTGGTTTAATTAAGCATAGTTTAATTGGCGAAAGCTAAAAATAACTTAAATTACAATACCTGGAAAATCTTCATTTGGAGTACCTTTTTTCTTTTTTGGTATGTATAATTCATAAATATTGGTATTATGAACATCAGAGGAAAACGGAGTCTGTAAATATTAATTTTGGTCATTGAATTGTTAGATAAAAAGTTGAATTAGATCACCGATGGTAATGTTATTATGGGCTTAAATAATCATCTCATATTTATGATCAATATTTTAATCATACCAATAAATGAGAAATACTTCATTCTATCCTTAAATTTATGGCTAATATTTAAATATTCTAAATACTTCTTCTTCAATTACGTAAGTTTGTTCAATCAGAGATCTTGAACTTCTTCTTTAACTGATCTATGGAGTCAATGTCAACAGACTTCCTATTATAACGTTTAAAAATACTTTGGGTTTTTATTGGCTTGTACCTGTAATTGTTTTCAGCATTTGGAAAGGCCATGGAGAGTGTAGCATTGCTTTATTTTGATTAATTTGTCGTAGATTAGTCCATATTGTCAATTGTTAATTCATCATTGATCTAAGCAAATTTTTTTTCTTCAATACAGTTAGCAGACATATAATTATATTAATATTTTATTTATTTGATGTATTCTTTATCTTTAAATATGCATTTACGAACAATTATTTAATTATAAGATATTATTTAAATCGTGTAATATATATTATTCATTAATCATTTAATTGCCTTTATATAATAGCAATTTTTGAGCAAATTTCACATTTACAACTCGGATAATGCACAATATTCATTGATTTAGACTTCTTATTAGTTTTTGGAGTGAAAGTGTAATCTTAATCTTTCATAGTAAGATAGTTATTCTTTGACTTTTTGAAGATGATATCTTTTTAGATTTACGGAAGATTGATACAAAATTCATAAACATTTTCAAAAAAGTCATCAAAATCTAAACATCTTTTTCGCTCCTATAATAATTTTAATACAGGCCAAAGTGTTTATATAATATTGGGAGGAAGATTATTGATTTCTTCATAAGAACATTATATTTAACCATCTTAATTTGAATCCATTTCAGCAAATAGTTGTTTGAGGATCTTCTTCCTTTAGAGAAATACGATATCCTCTGATAATTCGTTTTTCAATCTCACATTTTAAGATTCCTTTTCTTCCATGATTTTTTATTCAGACATTAACTACAATTTTTCTGACTTTAACTTGGACTATAAATAAAGCTTCTCATGAACGGCTTATGATTTAATCTATTCATATACGTTTTTCTGATGATGTTTAAGCATAAGGGCTTCTACATATTTTAGGTCGATATAATAATTGCCGAGTTTTGATGTCAACGTTTTCATACTTCATTTTAATTAATTCCCTTCTTTCCTTCTATTCTTCCTACTTCTTTTCCATTCTGGTTAAGAAATCTTCATCAATCTTAATATTCTAGTTTACTGAAGGTTTGAATGTACATTCAGGAATATCATATTCTGGTTGTGAGTACATTCTGTTTCTTGCTTATTCATATAATTCATCAAATACGTTCTCATAATGTTGTTTCTCTCTAATATAATGACTCATTTATTTAGATCTAATTGATATTATATGATCTTACAATTCATTTATCTGAGGTACAAAATTATACTCCTTCCCTTATTCATCCAAAAATACCTATTGAATTTGCTTATCTTTTAGAGTACCCTTCTCTCTCATATAACCATTTTTACGATACCCAGCTTATTCCTTAAATAAGTCAATGAATTACTAAATACCAAATAGATTTTTGTTTGATTGCTTAGTTTAGGAGTTTATTATAACTGCTGTTATTCCTATTCTTATTTTTCTGTTTAATACTATTTTATTTAATTTTCTCTTTATTCTTTCTTCTTTTAAGCCAATTAATAGAGTCTCTCACCTGGTTATTCTGACTCTTTAGTTGAATATGATTGCAAATTTTTAGAGTAATAATTTTACTATTGTAATTTATGTTAACTTTGATAATTTTCACTATTTGTATTGCTGTTGATTTGCTTTATTAGTACATTTTATGCATTCTTGTCTAATTAGTGCAAATGACAAAATTCTGATACTTTCAATTTTGGATCATCATCTTAATATATCATTAACTATTCCACTTGATTGGAACTCAAATTTACATTTAATATTAATTTTATTTTTTTTTGTTTTGTGGTTTCAGGTGTTTTTGTAAGGTAAGTGTTATCAGTAGCTCTTGTTTAATTCTATGGTGATTTGCTTGTTTATTTTTATGGAGTACCATCCAATCCCAGTTCCTCAAGTAATGCTTCGTAATTCATTTGATTTACAGTTAATTTATTTATTATATATATTACAGATTCACACCGAACAAAATAAATTTTTTTTTCTTTAAATACTTTATATAATAGATCAATCCTAAACAATATCATGCGCTTGAAATAACTCTTTCAAGCATTCTTCTATACTAGGGCAAATCTAATAAAAATAAGTTCGGAAATGCATTCTGTTTTACTTAGTCCATTGTTCACATTTCTTCAGGCTAATTAAATAGTCGGTCAAAAATAACAATTCCATATCATATTTATTATCATAAAATGGAATTATAGGCACTCCATTATCTAATTAATAACAATAAGAATAAGATGCGTTATCAACTAGCAAAATATTCTAGATATAGTACTAATCTTACTTCTAATTTTCTATTCCCAATTATCCTCAAATCTTTAACAAAAAGTCCCTCCTCAACTTCTACACAACTGTCCCTATAAAACCTATATTGAAATATCGTTCCATCAGGATCGATCAATTTAAGTACTCTGTCTGCATAATATTAATAGGAGGCTGTAAATAACATTAATTCAAAATGGCTGGACAATAGTTTTAACATTGATTAACAATAGGGTCTTATATTAATTCTAGCCTAAATTTCATAAACTTAAGTACTTCAACTGTCTCTTCATTTGGCAATTATATCTATATTTCATGATCAGTTGGATCATTATTATTATCATTACAATGAATTAAAGTTTCATCCAAATCAAACACTAGGGTTTTAGTCTCTTGGGATTAACCAGGTAGAAATTCATACTTTTTATTCTTTTGTATATTTTAGGTATATTTCTTGCAATATTACAGACAGTTATAATTTTATGAAAAATGCTCTTGAAATAGTTCTTTAAAATATTCCTTCAGAATTTCAGTTGGGTAGTGTAACTGAAAATAATAGTTATATGAGGACTGTTTTTGTTTTATTTGTTCATAATGAAAATGAATTAATGATGATTAATAATATTTTGACCCTTCAAATATTGGTCTCGCTATACACTAAATTAATAAACCTAAAAATTACAGATAATGCCTCGGTTTAAACATTCTTAGTTTATGATGCTTGTAGTGTGAATTCTTCATAATGAACAGGTGTTTCCTTATTTTAACTCAAATTTTTATTTGGTTATCTACTTGACTTCTAAGTAGTATATCCCAAATTAGTATTTTAAGAAATTAGTTTTACAGGGGCACTCTCTTTTTTAAAAGGTAAAGACTTTCCCTTCTCAAAGTTTGGTTTCATTTTATTTATTACATTACCAGAAAGTGGTTTTACATTTGGAGATGTAAACATTTATTTGCTTGTTGATTTTGGAGTATGTTGTCTATCTGTATTTTTAGATTATTATTAATATTGTTATTATTGTTATTATTATTGTTATTATTACTGTTATTGTTATTACTATTGTTATTATTGTTATCTTGATGTTTAAGATAATAACTGCTTTTTTTATTCTTATACAGTTTTCTATTTTGACTTATCTCTTTAAGGGGTGACAGATAACTTATTTTTTGAAGCTGTTCTCTTCGAGGTTGGACTGCTATTCGATTAACGAGATATTGATGATAATGTTCTTTAGTTATTTAAAATTTTATCTACACTAGAATTATTTACTTTAGATTTAATAAAAGAGCTAAACTAAAATAAAATTTAGTTATTGTTACTTTTTGTTTCCTTAAATTTTCTCTCTGCTTATGGAGTTAATCTTTGTTCTTTCTGTGTGTGATTGCAAGTTTTTATCATCCTTTCTTTATATCGTAGAGCTGTTTTGACTGACGGATGTTGATGAATCGATTTTGGTTTGATTGTTTGTAGTTTTCTACTTTCTAAAATTTATTGATGTAGCTGAAATATTGAATTTATTCATGAATAATTAAATTAATATTATATTTGTTTTTGAATAAATCAATAATAGAATCCTCCAATTTAGAGCAATTAAACCTCATTTATTAATTGTTCTTGCTAATCCTCGATTTCGATTTCTTATTGCATTTAATCTTCGATTTCATTGACTTCTTATTCTTATTATTAAGGTACTTCCTCAATGATATCAACATTTAAAGGAGTTTCCTAAAGAGCTTATTCATCATATTTAAAATCCTCATCTAACAATGGCATGCTAGTATCAATATCAGCTAATGCATCAATTTCTCCAACTTATATCAGTGATAATCCTTTTATCACTTCTTCTTGGGCTGATTAATCAAATACATTATCTGCCATCATAGGGGCTTCTGGAGCATCATTATTGTCTACTTCGCTCAAACCCATATCAGGTGATCTGCCATCATTATTATATATTGGTTTTGGTTCCTCTAGATTCTATTATTCATTGAGAGTTTCCTCAACAAGAGTCTCGGATTAGTTATCTATATCAGTGACTTACAATAATTCTAAAATATTTATTTGGTTTTCAATTACCTTTAGTGTTTTATTGTTGATGTGATAATGTCTAAGAATCGTTGTGTCTAAATAATAAGAATAATAAAAAACCTCTCCTTTTTATGTCTGATGTTTGAAGCAAAGGCCCCTAACAAGAATATCAAGACAATAATTTTCATAATTATATATTAAATTAATCCGTTTTGATTTTATTCAATTCTGTAAGTTGTACGGAGGTATATATCCAATGGTTTATTAGATTTCATAGCAATGCGATCTATTTAAATAAACTTAAGGAAATTACTAATTAATATCTAGTGATTTATTGTCCATGCTCTTTTCTAACGTTGGAAATGTATATTTAGGTCCATCATTGATGTTCCTTGAAATATTATATCTTCCAGGTCCAACCAAACTGCCTTCTTATGGTTTTTCGTATTTGCCAGCAATGTGATAGCTGGGTCCTTTATTTGTTGACATTGATATGTTAGGATTGTACTTTCCAGGACCCTAAAGTGTATAAATCGTACAAAATACAGGATTATTATCTAATGAGCTGAAATCTTTTGCGGCTTTTGGTATGACAGGTCCATTTCTTCTAAGTTTGGAATCAACCATATACTATCCAGGGCCAGGTGTTTTCTCATTTTGAATTATTGATTATCGAACTGCACTTCCAAAACTACAATTATTTTATATGTTTTTACCTAGCATGTCTGGTAGGATATTTGTAATTGGATACATCATAATCTAGAGGTGATGGTCCAAACTTGAGAAAATTTTAACTACTTCTTTTTGAAGTACCGATTCTAGTTTTGAGTAAATTATTTATACTTGGCTCCTTTTACTTTATTTTATTTTAAATCTCTTTCATCATATTCAACAAATGATTTTAATTTGTAACTACCAGGGCCAGGAACACTTTATTTTTCAGTTTATTGATTCCCTTTTACTCCAAACGTTATCCCTTATTGTTTTGGCAAACTCAAATCAAAAGCTCCTGGGCCAGGTCCAAGTTAACTTTACTCTAAACTTCTCTATGATTTTGGAAATCTGTTAGATATTGATTGTACTTGATGATAGCTGAGTATTTGGGTATTTCGACATCGTATGATCCTGGTCCTGGAGTACTTGATGTTAAATGGTTAGCCCTCTTGCTCGTTGATAAACCCTTATTTTATGGCTAGTGAGTATGGTAATGTTTAGTTTCATAAGTTCCTGGACCAGGGTTTTATAGTATCTGATTACCAATAGAATCGAATTTGCTTTGAAAGGTAAATGCTGGAGCCTTTTTTTAATCCGTCCAATTATAAGATCCAGGACCAATTTCGAAAACTCGCTACTATTGATCTTTGGCAGTTGTAAATACAGCAGAGGGTGAATTTTAGGAGATGGTCTAATTAAGTTATATTTTTAAAGACCTAAAATTTTAGATCATATGCTCCAGGATCTGGTGCTATACTAGGTTAATATAAAGGTTTTCTATTCGATTTTGAAAATTTGAACCCGATGGGTTTATCAATTGGATTAATAGAGTAGTGATTTGGACTATGTCAATAGCATACATTACCCTGGATTTGGATTAGTTTAGTAAATGGCAGCTAAGAAATAGAGAAATATCATACATTCATATCGTTTACCAATAGTAAATGCTCCTGAAAATTGGGAATTGGGGCCGTGAATCATTAATATTATAATAAATAATAGTTAGAACATAAAAGGTTTATTTATTTAATGCTTTGGAATGTCTCATTATTATTTTAGGATTCTTGACTGATTTAGTATTTAAGTTTGATTCCTAAACTTCCATTTATAGGAAAGGTTCAACAATTTTTTGTACTACTATATAAGATTCGTTAAAAATTATAATATTGAGCTTAAAAAGTTGGAATTAGCAAAGATGGGTAAAGGGATTAAATATAAATTCTGATCTCAATTTTTGAATAATATTGATTAAATTTTCCTTTATTTTGTAATTATCATCTTTATGTTCAAATTTGGGTTGCATTATTTATTAATTTAATTCAAAATTCGTTATGATGATTGAGTAATAATCTCCACAATATTGGGATGATTTGATTCTGAGCAGTAGCAAAAAAGAGTCTAAATTTTAAAGTTAAACACTTGAATTTACAGCATAAAAACTCTAATAATAGTTAGAAAAAAATAAAGAATTCAATCATGAATATATGATGAGAATCCAAAGAAGCTAGTCTGATCATAGAGAACAATACATCTCCGAACCTCATGAAGAAGAATGCGAAGAAGTAGAATAATAGAAAACATATTTGAATAAATTGATGGAAGAATTCAATTCAACTTACAGTCCAAAAATTAAAAGACCTTGTTGTTAACCAAAATCTTATGACATGCCTAGATAACAATAAAAAAAGCCATTGTAATATTCAAAAGAAGAAGTTTGGCAAAGGTTATTGGAAGATAAACGAAATTAGGTAGAGTAGAGGGAAAACGAGAAACGAAAATATATTGATGAATTGGTAGAATAGCATTGTACTTTTAAGCCAGTAATAAGTGATATTGCATCAAGAAGAAACACTGATTAGCCAGTAGTTGAAAGATTATATTAAGATGGAATTGAATAGAAAAAGAGGAAAGAATAATTAAAATTTGATCATATTAACTCTGAATAGTTCTCTTTTAAGCCAGAGATTAGTTAGATTGGTGCAGTGCTAAAAGGAGAAAAATAATTTACCAAACCCTTGTATGAAAGAATAGATGAAGTTATGAAAAAAAAATAAGAGGAATTGCTTTAAAAATAATAAGAACTTTAGTAATAATCTGATGTTACATATCAACCTAAGATTTCACAAAGATCTGCTTTAATAGCTGAACAGAAATAAACATCGAAGTCAGTTGTTGAAAGATTAATGGAAGATGCAGCAATGAAATTGTAGAAAAAAATGAATTAAAAGAATGAAATCTAAGAAAAAGATGAATGCACATTCAATCCTTAGATCAATCCAACTACTAAACCTGTATAATAAATTAACTAAATATATCAAACTTAATATCTGATGGCTGATTTTATGAGAGAAAAAAAAGAAAAACTCATCTAAGAATTTATCAAAAATTCCGATGTTACTTTCAAGCCTTAAATTAATAAAACAAGTGAACTTATGATGGAAAGCAATGAAGAAAGACTTTAAGAGAACATGTCAGATAAAATTAATCGACTTGGAGTAAGAGATTATGAGAAAAATCAAATACTAAAAGAATAAATTTAATAAGCATATTATCAATAATACACTTTTAAACCCTAAATCAATCACATTTCTTCGATCATTGCTCAAAAAAGATCGCTTGATGATCTTGCCTACAATCCAGAAAGATAGGAGAAATTAAATAGATTAAAAGAAGTAATTTTTTAATTCATTTCTGTAGGAATAAGAATCCAAATAATCATTTAGTTACTATCCTTAAACTAAAAAATCTCAATAGTATTAACATGTAAAATCCAAATATGATAAAAAATTAATTAGATAAAATATGGAAATAGAAAAAGAACTGAAAGAAAGAAAAATCCAAGACTTAAAAAGGTACTACAACATTATTAATTTTTAGGCAAATGTAATATGAAGAGTTGAAGGAATGTACATTTAAGCCAATTACAAAATAATTTTAGAAGGATGAAGAACCATTGAGCTAAAAGGTCAAAGGAGTTGATGGTTTCTTCTAAAACAAGGAGAACTTGAAAAAAAAAGCTTATTAACAATAAGAAAGAGAAAAAGAGCTATTTCATTATGAATTAAAATACGACTTTAAAAATCATTTAGAGAAAACTAAGCCAGAGCCATTTAAAATAACTTAATAAAACAATGCTAATAAGAGATAACTAGAAGAGGAAGCAATATAAAAAGAAAGAGAATAATGTACATTTCACCCTAAGATTAATTAAAAATATGTTTTTTCATGAGATAATCTACCTGAAATACTATATTAAATTTTGTTTCTAGAATAGTTATTCAATAACATATATTATAAATATATAATAATTACATCATCATTGTTTTTCTATATCTTACAATTCAATATCTTTTTTTTCTTCCCTAAAAAATATTGGACTAAAAAATACGATTTTATTAAATTTGAGGAGATAAATCTTTAATCAAACTAGCCGATTGCATATTTACATCTTGCTAAACATCCAACCTAAGGTTTTTCTTCTTCATTTGCATCTTATGGTAACTTAAGATTCAATATTTCAATTAAAGGTATGATGAAAGCTCCTTAGAAATAAATATTGATAATTGCAATCAAAATTGTCATCGTTAACATTATGTTTCCAAAATATTCAAATTATAAACAACTTTCCAAAGATAATGCATATGCCATAGCTCCTCGAAATCCACTAAACCATAAAAATACTTGCTAGTTTTTATTAATTTTATTTGCTGATCTAAACCAATTTGCAATAAAGCTCATTGATACAATATTTGCTAATCTAGCAATTATGATTGCAAAAAATGTAATTAAGAACAAACCCGCTCCCATTTCATTCCAATATAAATCAAAACCTATTAAACCAATACCAATGAATAGAAAAGTGAGATTTTCAAAAATAGAGGACAGACTATGATATATTTTACTAATGCTCTAATTATACATATGTATCAATTATACTTTTCTTCCAGATTTACTTAAATTTGGAATAGCATATCTAGCCATTGAAATTCCACAGAAAATAATGCTGACAATTCCAGAAAATTCCAAGGCCTCAGCAATCAAATAAGAAACCCAAGGAACAATAAACATTATAATATTTTCTAATTCTGCTATTGAATCTTAGGAATCTTCATTTCTTTTTTTTAGGATCTATTACTATTATTAATTGAATTACATAAGCACTTAAACAACCGATAACGAATCCAATTATTATTGATAGTATGAATTCAAGAAAAAATCCTAAAATGACCCAACCTACACCCTAGTCAGAATCATTATAAAAATCCAAAGCAGCCCTTAAATTAATCAACTAACTGAAATTACTCATAACTTGTTAATGAAACAGCATCATTTAAAATACTTTCTCCAAATATTAATATGCTCAGCATCTTTTCAATTTCCATTGATTTTAATGCACCGATCACACTGACTGGATCAGTTGCAGAAATCAATGAACCATATACAAATGCAAGATTTAAAGGAAAAGCAGTTACAAATCCAGTTAGACCTCCTAAATAAATCATTCCTGTTGTTATTATAATTGCTATAAGGGTACCAAATATTGCATATAAGTGAATAGTGCCAAAATGCTAAAAAAATGGTTACTAGAGAATATATACAATATTATTACAGTTTCCATATTGACAGCGCTTATGAATATATGATAATCAAAAATACCTTTCGAATAGTATTGGAGGGAGAAGAACAATCAAAAAGAGTTGACTAAATCCTCTTCTGATTTAATTCATAGCATTATCTGCTTCGATTTCATTCATTACAATACCCGCTAGGATTCCAATAGTTGTTGTAATCATAGGGGGATTGATAAATTTTTTTATTGGACTTGACTTCTGAATTCTGTTGAATAGATCTATAATAATCTGGTTAAGAACAAGCAAAGCCATCATCAATAAAATTGCATCACTAATGGAAGCAGTTTTCTCAGATTACTACTAATTCTACCTTATCATCTTATTCTTCTGTTCCCATCTGAAATTGATCGAAATTTTTTAAATGATGAAAATAATTTATAGAAATTTGATTTTATAATTAATTTAAGGCTTTAAACTGATAAATTTATTTATTTATTATAAAATAATTTTAAATTCGAATATTTATATAAAAAGCTCATCTTTTTATCAAATCTGACGCAGCACTACATGTGTCCTTTTTTATTTTAGAGTATAAAATATATTTGAATCATAATTTTATCAAATTATATGTTAATATTCAATATAAATTTTACATAAACCAAGCTAATATCTGAAGATTGCTACCTTAAAAGAAGTTGAAACCTAATAAAATAACTCATATATTTTTAAGAATAAATGCGATTTAATAAAATGCCTTGTGTAACTTATTAAATAATAGTAACTTAGTTGATATATACTTAAATGATTAGAATAATTGAGCAATGAACCTAGAAATATGATATCAATATTATCTCATAATCAATCATCTTTTTTTCAATTTGCATATTTTATTTCTGTGTTTTGCGACAAAATCGTAGATCCAATCTGACAAGCACAATGGTATAATAAATTCAATCAATTTAATAAAATATTTTAATTTTGTCTACTTTAGTAAATAAAAAATGGCTTTTGATTTTATTAATTTCTTATTTTAGGTTATCACTACAATTGATGTTAGATCTAATCCATATTCTTATCTTAATTTTTCATCTTAAACTGCATTCTGTAAGGAATAAAATTCAAGAATGCTTGGATTTATCAAACAGATTATGAATTTTATAAATTTGTCACAAATTCCACACATGTCATCATAAAAAATATTTAGTTTTTGCTAATCAATTTTCATTATTAATAAATTTAATGTTTAATTTAATTTTGATATTTATAGTCCTTGATTGTCAACTTGTCAACACAAAGAATACAATTTTATTTCCTTAAAATAGTTTCTAGATTTTTCAATAACAATGGGTCAACTGTTAAAATACAAGTGATATTATTAAACCATAATTTGATGAACCTGTTCGGATTCCTATTACGTATAATAAACCACTCTGCCTATATGATATATTTTTATTTGATCTAAGTGAACCCATGAGTTTCTATTATTTTACGTTCAACCGAACAATAGAAAATGATGATTTGTTGATAATAAATATTGATGGAGAGAGTTATACTGTCACTTAAGAAACTGCCACTGATAAGTTTGTACTTATAAGACATAAACGATTATGCAGCTATAATAGTATTGAATTTTAGCTGCGATCAAAATCTAAGGATTTGGGTTTAATAAACTATTTAATTTTCATATCATAAAACTAAAGTGCCGATGACTATAGCTAAGTTTTACGAGAATAATAATAATTATTATTATAATAATAATATTTCGATATTAAAAAAGAATATTAAATTACTCAATATAATTTATAAACAAAGAATTAGGAAATAATTAATTCTATTTTATATTATAAAGGAGTACTATCATTTTAAGGACTTGAATTCATCAGTTCATGTTTATATTTCGATGCATACAATTTTTATGATAAAATGAATTGTTATAATACAAAAGTTGGAGAAACTATTGAATTTGAATGCAAAATAGATATCGCTAGAACAGAAAGTTATAGTTAGATCAAAAACTTAAGTAATCTAATTTTATCAGAATATACATTTAATTTTCACACACCTTGTTTCAATACATTTGATTAAAAAATGGTATTTTAAACAATTTAATAAATATCTGAGAGTAATTTCTCGATAGCTAGTTATGTACAAGAATAAAAATTTGGTATGTAGCATCAAATCAATCTAAATTATGAACTTCAAATAAATCAAGAAAAAAATCCAATAGAAATAAGATTAAATCTCAATTAATCTTAAATTTGTGTAGAACAATTTGAGGAGGCAGTTCTTACAATAAAAAATAACCAGGGAGAAATATTCAAATGCGAATTATATAATAATAATAACTGCTTAAGTTATAATTATAATAAATGTTCGTTTATTGTCGATTTCGACTTTAAGGATGATGTTGGATATATTTTTAATCTGACAGCAATCATCTAAAGGACTGATAACAGCTATCCAAATTTTCAATTTGTTTTAATTGATGTTGAATTAAAAGGTGGTCCAGTGTTTCAAGAACAAGATTACAACTTTGTTTTTGTAGCAATCCTTATATTTCTATACTTCGGTATGCCTATGATTTGCTTTCTGATATCCACTTCTACTCTAAAAATATCTTTGTACAATAGCTGGTTCAGGGAGATCTACAATTATGAATAGAATGCTCTAAAAACTTGATTATACTATTATTAATTTATCGTATTTGTAACATACTGAAAAGTATGTCTGTCATAATTTAATTATGCTCTCAACAGTTAGATTATATCAATATTAAATTAGATAGAAATAAATAAAAAATTTATTTTTATAAATGCTAGGATCAATTGCATTATTATTTTTCTGCATTTAATTTGTTGCTGAAGGTATACTAGATCTCGTCTTTCCATAAGAAAATTTATAATTCTAATTTTTGAAATGGATAGATTGTGAAACCAAAGAGCAAGTGGATGTAGATGGATAATAATAAGTAAGATTACAGCAAGCTAAAGGGGTTTGTTTAGACCTGAATAATCAATTACCATTAGATGAAGACAATACTTATAGTTATACCTTCATTTTTAATAGACCCCTTAATTAAGATCAATTATACATCTTTTTAGATAATAAGATGTATAATTTGAGCAAAATTGTAAATAGTTAGCCTTTCGTTTAAATATAGCAATATCATTTTTTAACTTGTAAGAATTACCTTGAAGTTTGGTTGAATTCTAATGTTTCCATAAATTTATTGTTTTTTTATATAACAAAAGTTCGAACACATACAGTTGATTAAGTTCAGTTGGCCGGATAACCTCCTTATATTAATAGTTAAGATACATTTTATTATGATTTTCACTTAAGTTTACAATAGGAAATTAAAAAAGGTACTCTGCATTTTTAAGCAACCGTGAGGAAATCTTAAGATTTTTATTCTTTGTTTCATTGGTTTAAATTATATTTAAATAAAGTTCTTTTGCCTTTGACCATATTAGAGTTAGATTCTAACAATATTATGATATATGGAAGCTTTATTTTAGCAAATCATTATTAAAATTTAAATAATTTGGAATTTATTATCAAGATTTAATATCAAATACAATAATATTATCATTGGTCAGAAGATTATAAGACTCTAGAATTTGAAACAATTACTTAGATTGATGATACTTTTTCATCTCTTCCTGACTAAGATACATTAACTAAAACAAAGTTTAAGCCTAGAAATTAAATTAGAATACAAATTGAAGTTTAATAGACAATTAATACCACTTGTGCTTTAATTACAGTATCACCAAAAAGTTATTATTAAAGTATCAAAAATCTAAGTCTAATGAATGCAAAAATTAATTTGAAGAATGAAGAATAAGAAACCTTTTTTGAGTGCTATTTCTAAGAAGTGAACAACGATTAGAGTTGCTTATATTATGATAGTACATTGTTTTAGTTTTAAGTAAATTGGCCATTTAAGAATAATGCTTAATATTATTATGAATTGAGTGGAATTTTAAAGAAGAGTATTGACGATGATCCGTTTATCTTTTTTTAGACAGATATTGAGCTATTTCCAATTATCAATATTGAAGGAGAGACAAACAAAGGAAACTGGATTGGATATCTTCTTTTAATCTATTTGATTTTACCAATGTTTATCTTCTTATTTTGTGTTCTTTGCATAATATCAATAAAAGCTTATCATCCATACATTAGGTATATAATTGAAACAGATGAGATCTACTTTTAACCTTAATCTAAAGAACATATAATACATTATCATACTACTTTATAATAATAATATAGTGAGGAGGGTGTGGAGCTAAATTTAATCATATGAAAATGAATTATGATATATATTTTAATTTTTGTATTATTATAATAATTTCATGCTCTTTCTCTCTTTCTTGGTGCACATTTAACAATATCATCAACTCTCATAATTAATTCAGCTGCTTCACTGGCAGCCATTAATGCTTGTTCTTTAACTCTCAAACATTCTTTAACACCTAGTTCACTCATGTTTCCAATTGTTCCATCGGTCATATTTAAACCACAACTTTAATTGCCTTTTTATAATTCAACTTTGAAATTTTATATTAATTCAGCGGAGTCATAACCTTGAATAAATTCCATAAGAATAAGTACCTCCATTATCGCAAATAATAGTTGGAATCTATCTCAAAGCTCTAGCAAATGCTTCAATTGCAAATGCTTATTTTCCTTATACTTTTTTGGCTTCCTCTTCACAAGCAGCTGCCATTTGCATTTCTGAATTGCCACCTCCCCATACAACTCTTTTGTTTTTGACTGTAGTAATTAGAACACATAATGCATCATGGATTGATCTATCCACTTCGTCTAAAATATGTGTACTAGCTCCTCTTAACACGATGGTGCATGCTTCATTTTTCTTGCATCCTGAGAATTTGATCATCTATCATAAATATTTAATAGTTTACTTTTTCTTCTCCAATCATAATTTCTTCAATTAAATCACAATGACCTAAGACTTATGCTGATCTTTCTGGGGCATCGAATGTTGATAAGATTTCAGCTCCTGTTGCTGCAGCAACTCTTTCCATTCCTTCAAAATCAGCATGTTCTATAACAGTGATTCCAGAATCTGCCAATAATTGTTCTGGATAATTGTAAATCAATTATCTATTGACAAATACTGTCGGTTGATATTTAAGAATCTTATCAACTTTATGTTTCATCTTTTCCTTTTCAGCAGCCTCTATTTCTGCGACCTTGTCCATTGAATTGACTTTAACTTTTGTGCCATAAATTTTAATTTTATCATAATCCATAGCAGTATTGGCCACCAAGATTTTAGCATTTTCAATTCTTCTCTTGCATCCAATAGTAATCTGTTTCTTCAAAATGAATCCATCATCCAAATAGGAATCTCTTATTGTTCCTCCGGGAAGCTTGATTATTTGAATGTAGTCCAAATTGGATGATCCCTTTAATCTAAGTACTGCTTTCACACATAAATCTGCAAAGTAATCTCTATCTGAAGTGATTAACTTTGAACTCAAAGTAGTTCTGGCAATCTTAACCAAATCATCATGAAATTCTTAAGAATTGATATCATTTTCACTAGCTAATCAACATTATACAATTCCTTACAAATATCTCTAAGTCTCTTTAAGGCCACATCTCTAGCAATTCTCCAACCAGCTATAACATGTTATGGATGAATTCTCTTTTAGATTAATTTCTCTCCTTCCCGCAATAATTCACCTGCCAACACTGCAACTGTTGTAGTCCCATCTCCTACTTCCTCGTCCTAGGTCTTGCTGATTTCTATAAGAATCTTGGCTGCGGGATTCTCCACATACATTGACTTCAGAATTGTAGCACCATCATTGGTTACAGTGATATGAGTCATTTCTTAGCCTGGTCCTGTTGGTTTCAATATTTTATCCTATGAAATTAATTGATAAATCTAACCATTCCTTTTGGTCCTAAGGTTGTTTTTACTAGATCTGCAACTGCAATTGCTCCTACAAAGCTTTACTTTTGAATGTTAATAATCAATAATTTACCAATCTGGCCATCTCTCCTTTATCTTCAGTAGCTTCGTCTTTCAAAACTTATGGCAACACGTTCTATGATAACAATTATGATTTACTCCAACGATATCCATTATTTATGGTCAATTAAAAAAAGAAATTTTTTTTAATCAAATATTAAATGAACATTAAGGAAGAAAAAATAAAAGTAATTCTCTAATTTTTAAGATAATATAAATATGATCAAACTTTTTAGAAACTCTAAGAATAATCATAAATTCAACTTGACCCTTACAGTTTAGAATTAATAACTCAATCAATAAAAAACGATGACATTAAATAATTAGAATAGATTCTGAATCAATATGTTGATGAAAACACAAAATAATAATGCATTTTGAAAGTATTAGAATAAAAATACATTAAATTACTTAAATTGCACAATGTTTAAGAAGCAGTCTAATTATTGAGAAATTAGATGACAAAATTTTGTAAAGGTACAATTCAATATGTCAATGTTTAGATGAAGATTAAAAGTATCAATATGCTTCCATGATTTATCTGCCAGAACTTAACGTGAAATAAGAACAAGAATTGATAGATGAAGTTATGTAGTTGTGCTATAAATAAATTGGATTAATTGAACCAAATAGACTGGTGACCATATTACAATAATAGTAAGCCAAACAAATTTTAGATTGCCAATTCCATAATAAATTAGAAAAAGATTACAAAATCTTCTAAAAGCACTCTTGCAATTTTCAACTCAATATCATCAAACAAAAGAAAAACATTAGTTTTTGCCTCTTTTCCTTTAATGGTCAATATAAAGCATTAGTTCATGGTCTCTCAATTTATTTATATTAATTTGTTAACTAAATCAAAGAATATTAGCAAAAGCCAAGAAAAATATCAACAGGCCAAACTGGTGTTATAACATCAATAGTATTCTCTCCTTGCAACAAATACTTAGGAACATCCTCCGAAGATTTTACAGTTTTTGTCTACAATATCTAAACAGAAAAAAAATATAAACTAGAAGGACATAATGCTATAGTTCAAGCATTCAACTTTGTTTTATGTGATTAGCAGAAGAAGAAGTAGAAAAACGAATATGACATTTATACGATATCGAAAGATGGATGGCTTTATGAATGGAATGAAACTGAGAGGAAGGGAGGATTAAAAATTGAAGAAAAACTGCTGAATTTACATATTCATTAATAAAAGGAGCTGTTATTATTAACAAGTCAAAATAAGATCAGTTTGTATCAATTATATACAAAAAAATAAATCTCCTAAACTTCAACGATCAAAAACAATTAGAATTCAATTGTAGATAAAGATTTTAACTTTGTTTTATTATTCGTAAGTGACACTGTATCATAACTGTATTTATATTCAATATCAGAACTCCTGTTGATTAAAGTATTCCAACCTACTTCGAGTACAACTACTCTTAGTACTCAATTAGACTTTGGATGGCTGAATAGTAATTTAATAGCTGCTGCAAATAGTTCAGGGTAGTTGCTAGTTTGGCACATTCAGAAATCAAGTTAACCAATTTAAACATATTAAGTAAATAAAATTTAAAATAAAGGTATCAGAATAATAAAAAGAGATATCCTGTTTAAAGTTCCATCCGACCTAAAACTAGCTATATGTTTATTAACAAAAGGATGTGGAAAGGCAATCTTCTTAATAACAGTCGGTTTCTGAAGACATTAGGGCTTAATTCCTTTAATAAAGACATTAATTCCAAAGACATCCTTGGGGGATGCAATAAATTTTAAATTTTTTATAGAGAATCGCCAGGTAAGAGTAGATGAGTAACAATTAATCATCAATGTAAGAAGAAGACAAGGGTAGTAGTGATGAGGATATGTGAATCTATAATCTATCAATATTAAGTAATAGATTACTAATACTGATTCACTTAAACAAAAAATTGAATAATAATAATAATTATATATTTTTCATAAACCAATGGGAAACTCCAAGCCATAAGTAATAGAATAACCAAAACCTATTGAGCCTGTAGTAGTAGGAAAGCCGAATCCTCCAGAAAACAATATTGATGATCCAGTAGGTGTTTGATTAAATTCGATAGATTAAAAAAGGTGACCCAGAATTGGACCCTATGGAACAATAAGTGTAGACTGTTTTTGATGAATTAATGTAATCCATAAATGAAGTAAAATTTCTTTAATATAAAAAGTTGGATAAAGATATAGAAGAGATGATTAAAGAATTAAGGGAAGGCTCGTAACAATGATTATCAAATATATATATATAAATTAAATAGAATAGAGATAACTAGTTATTTCTAATTCTTAAAATATCTAATAAAGATAGCATTATTTAAATTAAATAAAATCAATGGGTATCTGCTGTTCTCGTACAAACAAAAATACATTCCCTTAATAAAAATACGAAATTCATCAAACAACAGAAGCACCAGCACAAGCACCAGCACAAGCACCAGCACAAGCACCAGCACAAGCACCAGCACCAGCAACAGAACAAGTAGGAAATAATGGTCAATATCAAGAAATAGATCTTGTAAAAGAACCTGTTAAGCCTCAAGTAACTTAAACTGATACTCAAAATCAAGATGTGTAAAATTTTAATGAAGAGATCTTCGTAAGTGATATAATGAAGTCATTTGATGAATTAAATCAACTATTTAATCAAGTATGTCATAATTTTATTATGTAGATGGCATAAGAATTTGATTCAATATCATAATATCTATAATCAATGTCTGGATATCAAGAGTGACTATGAAGAATACTTATTAAAAAGATTATTATTTTAATATTCTAATATATATTTTTTATGTTTTTGATTCTTAGAATTAATAGAAAGAGTATCAATAATGTTTAAAGTTATCAATTTAGCTTTGTGAAAGAATTAGATTTTAGATCACCTAATTTGGTACTACTAATCATCATTCTGATCATTTCTTAGAACAAAATAATATATAATAAAAATGATTTACTTTTAACTTAAACTTTATAATATACTTATAAATACAATTTATATGAATAAACAATACCCTACATACATAGTTAAAGAAACACCGAGAATCTGTTTAGACAACGCAACTCAATAATTTGAAGAACCTCTTAATAAACGATTTTTAGTGACTCAAGACTAAACTAATTAATCATACAAGGATATCTAGCAAACTCATTCAAAAAATGAATAAAAAAAAAACAAATTTGTTTTACAAAAAGAATATGATACTAAGTGCATTGCATATACAGATTAATGCTACTCATTTCTTATTAATTAAATGCTAAGTCGTTTTGCTTCCTTAGAAAGTGCTTCTTAAGCTGCCACAGCTTAACCCTTATTCAAAATGCTTAGAGGAGTAACAAAAAAGTTCATGTTCAACGAACTCGAGGTTATTTTCTTTCTCCATATTATTGAATCATAGAAGTGGAGATTTGACGATGACCCTCTCATTTAAAATTTCATATAATATTTTAAGTAAGACTTTTTATGTAATTCTGAAGTAATTCTATTTTAAATTTTAGATCTACAACCTAGAAGGATATAAAAAGCTTTTACTATTTTTAGTATGCTGTGGCTACACAATTAAATGTTTTTTTAATGAATCCAATGATTAAGACATTTTACTAATAACCGAACATATTCAGTCATATTGCAATGATGAGTAAATACATTTCAATATCTGTAGTTTTAAAAAGTTCATAGAAAATTGGAGATAAACCTATATGAACGGAGCATTAAGAACTGCTCCAAGGATTATCAATAAACTATTTTGTAAACTCATGCGAATGCCAAAGGATGGTAAACATGACCTTCAACTTGATTATAACGCCTTGGTCGATTCAATCATTTAATTATCTCCTCCTTACCAAAGTAATGATACTAAAACTTAAAAGAAGAATGATAAACTCCAAGATAAAGAATAATAATAATAATAACAACAACAACAACAACAATAATAAGAAATTTATCAATAAGACTAATAATTTTAGTCAATTAATCTTTAATAAAATCCATAATTATAATTTTCAGCCTAATTTATGTTGCCATTTCAATCGAATTAACAACAAAACTTAAATTTATTTAATTCACTTTAATTAAATAATTCGGACTTTCTTGATCAATTTAAACAATCAGATGGTTTATTTGTATCAAACATTAAACAATAAGAGTGTCAATCGTAACTCTATAATTCAACAAATATATTTAAAAAATGAATCAATTATATTTATTTATTTTCAGAGAGGAAATTACATTCCCCTTCTTTTTATCTTTTATTATACTTAAACTATATATTTTTCATAAATCAATACTTTTAGTGTTAATATGTGAGTGCAATTTTCTGTGATTTGTAAAGAATTTGTTCATTTATATAATATTTTATAAATTATTTTTCATCTATGTTTATTGGTAATTACTACAAACATTGATATATGTTTAACTTTAAAAATCATAGCTAAAATATGATAGATAAACTAATTATATTAAGTATAAAAAGTTTATCAATTATATTTTCTGATTAGCATGAGTTAGATCAGTATTAAAGCAAAAAAAGGGAATGTTGAAAACTATACTTAGATCATTAAGTAATTATATATATTAAATACAAATTTACATATGTATGAGGAAGATACGCAGAAATCTACTTAACATATTTAAATGGCAATTATTTAGATTAATACTAATATGATCATCAAATCAAGCTTTGATATTTAAGCAAGATATTCTATCAATATAAACGGGTGTTTCCATTAAAAACCTGTTAAAAATTTAATCAATTACCACTGACTTCTTCTCTAATCTTATAAATCATAATAGAATTGGTTATTTTTTCTCTTTAGAAACAGATAGATTCAAAATTGACATAAAATCAATATTGATTTTTAATTGCAACTCTATCTGAAATATACATTAAGTGTAAAAAATCATAATTTCTTTTAGAAATGATGTCTTATATTATAATATCAAAGAAAATGAATATGATGAAAAATACCAATATAATAAACGTAATAGCCACTACATCAAAGCCGCTTGATTTGTTTAAGCGTTCTTCAGATTCCATCCCTAAGTTAGGGTCTAAAATAGATAATTGTTAAACATCCATCTCGCAAATGTCTAAATACATCACATCAACTTAATAAATCAACTGAATTAATTATAAATCTAAAAATCATATATATATAAAACTTACTATATACAAAAAAGAATTAAATGATGACGAATCTAAATAAGAGCAAAATAAGAAATATGAAAATTAATAAAAAAATTGTTAAAATTTAGATTTAAAAATATCATGGTTGCTATTATTGATTGTTTGTTTGAGAAACAATTTAATAATATTTCCTTATTTCTCAAATAATAATAAATCTAGAACAGCCCTTTAGAGTGAAATTTCGCTCTACTGTACTTTTTCTTGATTATACAGAATTATTTATATTAAAATTAATGTCCAATAAAGACTGTTATTATGCGTTGAATCATTCAATAAAACCCATTGAAAATAAGGATTTAAAGATATTCATTGATGAACTTTAGACTGTCTTAGGCTGAAAAACAATTGTCATATTTTTCTGAATTTATTGTATATAGAAAATTTTGGAAATGATACCTGGTTAAAATGAATACCAAAACAATAATAGAAGTATTTGCATTATTAAAATTAATTAGACTGTTTCTTAAATTATTATAATGTTAAAAAGTTTAAATTTTAAAGAACATATAAAGCAATGATTAGTCACTATCATAATTTCGTGTATTATTTTCTTTTAAACTCCACTTCTTTATCGAACCAATATTTAGCCCATAAACCTTCATATACTCCTAAGACAAGTCCATTTGATATAAAAATAAAAGGTAATATTGCCTAAAAATAGAGTTGGAGTTAAAACCATATGAATATTGAGAAAGCCCTCAAGTTTCAACCTATTTTTGACGAATCTAACACTAAATGGGTAAATAGATCTTGATAGAGCTGCTGCTAAAAGTAAAGCACTCTAATTTTGATAAGATTGTTTGTTTACCCAAAAATTAACTGAATACTCAATTCTAAACCTTATTTATCTATCAGTGTCTTATTCATCTTCGATATAGAAGTTTCCAAGATTTTCTTCACCTAATGTTCCCTTATGTTTTTTAATCAACAATCTAGCTTTAATGAGTAGGGTGTAGTTTTACATTTCATCTCTTTAACATAGGAATCATCTTCATTTTGATTAGGATTAGCGAGATCTTTGGTTTTAGTCTTTGTAAAATCCATTATCAAAGGAATTTAAGTTAAAATAAATAATTGCTTTTTCAGAATATAAAATAGAGAAATTATGTTAAAGTACTAAAAAAAGAATTCACATATGTTTAAAAATAGTGTATAGGGATTTTTGAGTGGATTAGATATGTTTGGACAACCTCCGGTATTAAGGATTTTAAAAAAAAATAAATTCACTACATCAACTGGCTTCTTTTGTTCATCAGCCATCACCACAATCTGTGTACTTTATTTAATTTATTAAATCAAATAATTATATGATCGAAAAAGCCCGATTGTTGTATTTTCAGAGTATTAAATGACTGACACTGCTGTAAGACTTTTTAATTATTTAAGCCTGTTCCTTTATTGATGAATAACTTTACGATGGCAATTTCAGTGGCAAATCTTAGTTTGAATGCTCTTTCAACTTTAAATACACATTTTACTCTTACAGTGAAAAACTGCATGAGATTAAGAGTGATTGATGAAGTAACAGGGAAAACTAAAATATAGCAGAAGTATCTTATGACTTTAGTATCAAAGTTGTACAGAATATCCAACAGAAGCGTGCAGCGATAAACACTTTGTTACAAATATTTAAAAACAATATTTTTCATCCATCAATTTAGGTTATACCCAATGTCTAAACTATGAATAATGGCAAAAATCCCCTCCAGTAACTTATTATTGATATCTTAGATTCTGTAAGGCCAAATTGCTGGCAAAACTTATTAATATATCACAATTATGATTTAAGAATGCAAGAACTCTACTACTTATAATTAATGTGCACCCATTGAAAGTATTTAAAAAGAATTGAAAACAGGTTACTATGTGGTTCACTTGTCAGATAACCTAGTGCAAATGAAACAGCCCGGTTATCCGTTTTCAGAATATATCTCGCTTTAATATACAACAATGTCAATAGCTAATTCAAAAACCATAATTTAAAATTTAAAAGTCACTAATGTCATAACCGATAATGGACTTATTACTGATGATAAGACTGAGACTTCAAGTTTGATTTAGTACACTAATCGTGAGTCGCAAGAGGAATACAACGATCAATTTATAGTTCTTCATTATATCACTCTGGATCAAAGATAGGCTGAATATTCTAGATCTTATGCTAAAGTATAAGCCATCTTAAGTACAATAGGAGGACTCTATTAGGTTTTGTTTTTATCTATTTGCTCTATTTTAAGACCATTGATTTAAAAATTTATGAATCTTCAGATGGCAAACAAATTATTCAGATTCGAGGATGCAGATGATTGTTTTGATGATGATCAAAATGTTTAAGAAAATTTTATTATTTAATCACCTAAATAATAATCATCTCAACGAGTATTAGATTTTGACATGAAAAAATCTTCATTTTCAAAATCCTTAGGAAAATCTCTCAAGTCAAAGAATTTTGATAAAATTTAAGACTCTAAAACTATGAGTTAATTTTTGAAGTCTAAAAAATAATCATTAAATTTAACCTTAAGAGACATGATTGTTATGAGTTTTGGATGCAAGAAAAAAGAGTAAATGTAAATCCAATATGCAACCGATAAATTTATGTCTAAGTTAGATGTTGCATATATAATATCTAAAATTTATGAGATAGACAAATTGAAATTGGTTTTATTGAATGAAGATTAATTGTAATTATTTAATTATTTACCAAAACCTGTGATTCCTTCTGCACTATTTGGAAATGATGCAGAAAAGAAAGTTAAAGAAATTGAATCAAAAAAAGCATATTAATTTATATTGCAAGATGAAAAGTCAGATCTCCTAAAACTGCAAGAGGCATTTATATCTTTTGCAAAATTAAAAAAGAAAAAGGAATTAAGCTAAATAGATAAAAACATTATTGAAATTTTAGATGAAGATATTATTGAATTGTTCTACACATTAAATAAGGATCAAACCAAATTAGACTAGATCTTTAATTAAAAGCTGAGTTTGAATCTTTAAGTTTCAGAACCTGATTATAAGAGATCTCACTCAATCGTTGATGTTGACTGTTCAGATGATTTGCCAAACTCGATTCCCTATTTGAGATCGAGATCATGAAATCCATATATATTAATTATAAATTATATATATTACTAAAGTCTTAATTTTATTAAATAAAACATTCTTGTGTCTCACACACCAATATTCTAAAGAAAATACTTAAATTCAAAATAAAAAGCCTTATAAAAGCATATAAGTTTAGGACAATAAAAATTTTTTTATAGTTTAATTATTGATTATTGATTATTGCCTATTTTGCAAAAATGTTAATTTAATCTTAACTTTTCACTTCAATACAATCGAATAAAAATGTCCATAATTAAGCGATAAATAGATAAAAGTTACAATAGAAGTTTATAAAATTATGTTAAAACAGAATTTGATAAAAAATTTCTTGACTAATCTAAATCCTATTATTACATAATTAATAATAATAAAAATTACAATATTAAATGTAAAAATGCTAGTTAGAATACTTTCTGTTTTTTACTAAAATCACCCTAAAACTAATTCAATTACACTAAATCATTCTTATATATTCTATTTTTCATAATTTTAATCAGATTCACATTTAGAAGTAGGAGACATTTATATCACAAAAATATTCAAACCAATCCAACTTTGAAGAATTCAAATCACTTAATATGTTTGAAAAATGAATAGATTTTACTTATAAAAGAATTTCAGTTGATTGTGATCTGCTCATCTTGAATATCTTAACTTAAATATTAATATTTTATTATGAATGATATAATTATAAATTTTATATTTAATTTAATATAAAATCATTTATTGAATTTCATTAATTTATATGTTTAAATTTCACAATTATATGATGAAAAATATTTACAAGATTCAGCAATTTATTTTTTCCTATCTATTTACATTTTGTGATTTATTTAAAAAAGGAGATCAAGTTTTATGAGTCAAAAGAATTACATAAATCTGGATTATTTTGTTAAATCCATCTTAAACAAAATGAGTATATTATTCATATCTCCAATATATTTTTTATTAGCTTGTTACATATTATTATTACAAGAATATCTACTTTCAGTTTAGAAATAATTTATCGAAATCAAATTTCTAATTATGATAAATTTTCATGGAAGAGGATCAAAAAAATTGTATTTGTAATGTAAAATGGTTCACTGACGTGAGAATATAATTACTTATTTACTTTTAAATTTATTGAAAACCTGTATAAGAATAATAAATCTCTAAAAATAATAGATATAAGTTCTTTTTTATCCAAAAAGAATTGCTTAAATGAAATATTTCTATACATATCCTCTTCTTAATAAATTTTATGACTGAATATTTGTAAAGCTATCTTGATTATTCTTGTTTTCCTTCAAATTTTGATAGCTTCGCTTATAATATAACAAGAAGGTAACAAATTATTATATCTGGAGCTATAATCAAGCTAAGCCGCTTAAATTGATGATGAATTATTAATTATTAAGAAACTATAGTGATACAATAATTATATTGAAAATTACCTATCCAAAGTGAAGTATGGATATCTGATTATATTAGAGCCTTTCTTAGAAAAATAGAGTAGCTTAAGAAAATTAAAATGATGAAAATATGATTAGAATCTCATTAGGATAGAAAATAAGATTAAATATACAAATAGATTTCATAATGTCAAAGCTAGAAGAAGGTTGTTATGAAAATACAGAGTCTTTTCTCTCCATTAATCTTTTTGTTTGAATGGGAATCAATAAATGAATTGAGAATTATGATTTGAAACAAGGTTCACATGAAATTAGGAACATTATTAGCATCCAACCATATTTTTTAAAGATCATTTTTCTTTAAATTTCAAAAATCCCAAGTGATGATGATTTTTATTTTTCAATCATCACAATATTAGTTAGATCATATATATTTTATTAATTGTTATCAATTAAATTAGATAGTCAAACTTTTCAAATTTAATTATGCTTATGCATTAATCCCAAGAATACTTGGTTCCTAATAATTAAGATCATTAAATATGATGATTAATATTTTTTAATAACTAATTGCTCATATAATTATAATCTAAATTTAATTAATTAAAGGCTTCATTCATACGATTAATTTAAAAATTTTTTTAATCTTTTTTACCTGAATTATAAAATCCTGAATCTTAATTTTAAAATGATGCAATATTATCAATTTTTCTGGTATAAAAATCATTGCCTTTTACTTTTGATGATGATAATTAAAAATTTTAATGAATTATCCCATCGATCCTTCCATGGATTTGTCTCAATTCAACAACCTCCTTAATAAGTAAATTAAGAGAGTGAATTCAAAAAAACACAGGAAAGCTATTCACAAAGAATTGAAATGTTCAAATAAGCTTAAAAGTGAAGCCAAATATATTTGTGAATTAATAAGGCCTTTGGCTGAATAAGAAAAATAGTAACAGGAAGTTTCTAATACAAACGAAAAAACTAGACAGACATTTGGGTATTTGCTTAGGGACATTTTTTCTTAATATTTCAAAATAATAGCAATGCAAAACTAAAAAAATGAACTTATTGTTCACGGCTTGCCTTTTCAATAATATAAAATATTTGAATTAAAAATAAATTTTCCTTTTTATTTATTTTTAGAGTAAGTTTCAAACTTTTAAGTATGTTTTGAGAATTAAAAAAATATATTTTCACCAAAATAATTAGAGTTACCACAAGAAATTATTGAATTTATTGTTGATCATAATTAAATTGTAATTGGATGCAATCGAATAGTAAATAAATGGTGGTTGAAAATGTTGGGTATAAATTCAGATATGATTATCCATTACATTTAATAGTCTCAGTCATTCCCAATAGGTTGGATTGCAGATGGTCTTAAATCTTACAGCTTATATTAAGACGCAATGCAAACCAAATCTATGTCAATTTCCTTAACTAATTACAATGGGTAGAAATTTAATGCTTAAATACAAATTAAATATGAATAAGAAGTCAAATCGAAAAACAAAATTTTTGAAAGATATATAATTTCATATTTTGTAAACAGACAACAATTAAGCTTACATTAGATTGAGTAGAACTTTGCCAATTACTTTGGGATAACTCAGATTTCGAAAGAACTCGCTAGTACTTTTATTGAACACACAAACAAATAATGTGGGATCAAATTTATATGATTTAGATAATATATAATTGAATAAATTTAAATATAGTGATTTGCATCAACTATTTATGATAAGCATACAAACTGAAGAATCATTGTAAAATGACTGTGTCAATCAAGTTGTAACTTAGAAGGAATTGCATAAATATAAGAACAGTGAAGGAAGTATAACAATTAGGAAGAAATCAAAATGACTATTCTGATTGTATCAAATGACATTTCCCTTCAAAACTAAGTGTCATAGATTGATTAAATATACAAGGAACATCCTTTAGAAAAGAAGTAAACATAGTGCCAAAAAATTAACATAATAATTAATTCAAATATGAAGAAAAAAACATCTATAACCAACTCAAATACTTACTTTTAGAAAACAATCTAAATCCTAGATTCAGGATTATTAGTTAGATTTTATTTAAATTTATAAAATACTTGCCAAATTTTTACGCTCATTTTTATATATAATATTTCTCTAATTTCATAATATTTATTAAAATAAATTTAAACATAATAGTGGTTTAGAATCTAAAGTATGAAAAAACAATCTAAATTTTGTTTTGTTTAGCTTTCCTTCAAAAAAAAGCGGATGCTCGTTATATTTCAATTTTCAATAATAAAAATTGTGTCTTTTTCATTAAAAACAAAAAATATATGCATTCATAACAATTTTTGATTAATTTTTCAAAATATTAATTCATTATAGATAATAATGATTATTTTCTATGAGGCATACTAAAATTAATAATATTCATTATATAATAAATGGCTGATGATTTTATTAAAATCAATAATGAAAAATAATCAGAAGAATAAAATGAAGCATCTGAGATTAATCAATAAAACAAGAAAGCAGAAGTAGAAGTTGAAAAGGACAAAAAAAGTAACTCAGAAACAGAAAATTAAAAAGAAAAAGAATTTGTAATAGATTTATGGGAAACGATAATCTAAGGAAATTTTGATATAGTCTACAGTTATGAAGGCATCTTAGATTACAATTCATTTAGTCAATAAGGATTTGGCATTGTTCATTATCTAGCAACTTAAGGATAGCTAGATGGTTTAAAATTAATGAAATAGAGAGGAGCTAATCTGGATTTAATGACTTAAACCAAACAAAATGCATTGGCAATTGCTTGTAATTTTGGTTATATTGATATTGCAAAATATTTGATTGACTAAGGTTGCTCTTTGGATAACTTAAATTTATCAAATATGTCTCCTTTGACATACGCAATAAAGAATAAAAAATACGCCTTAATATTTTATCTTCTAACAAAAGGATAGTTTTAAAATTTGTAAGATTCATCAGGAAATTCCTTTGTTCATTATTCAGCTATGGAAAATGATGTTTTTATGCTTTAATTTTATCATGCATTTTAATTAGAATATAATCTGTTTGATAAATAAGGATAAACTCCCTTAACGAAAGCAATCAATAGTTGTGCTATTGATAGTATCAAATTTTTATTAAGAGAAAATCCAAAGCTAATCGAATATGCAATTGATTTAGATGTAGTAAAATCAAATGAGAGAATTAAATAATTAATAGGATAAGCTAAAATCTAAAAAATGTTGGAGTCGAGTCAAAACTATTAAAAAATAGCAAAAATTATTTAAACCTATCAAAAGCATATTTTGATAGTCAGTTTGGTATTATTCATATTTTTTGAACTAATTTTATTTATTATTAGTGAAGTTTAGAAAGTACATTATTCATTTAATTATTTTAGACTTTAAATGATGGATTTTTAGGTTTGATGTTTGATATTAGTTTTATAATTGGAATGTTATATTTGATATTTTATGTTGTGTGGTTTATGCTGAAAACTACTGACAATTAGAATTAAGGAACTAAATTAATCTAAAAAAGATTGCCAGATTTAAGCAACTAAAACAGGGATACATCTGAGGTTAATGTTGTTATAAAAGAGGAAGAATCGAAATAGATAGAAATAAAGCCAATATAATAGAAGGAAACTTTAAGATACCAACAATTCTAGGCTGACGAATATATGCCCTTGGCTGGGGTTATGAATGCTGGAAAAATGCAGTAAGAGAATGGGAATGAAGAGGAGGAAGAGGAAGAGGAAACTGAAGTTAATAATTAAGAAGAGGAAGGATTAAATGAGAAATAATAATTCTTGAAGAAATTTCAAAAAGAAAGTCGATTGAAATTTAATCTATATCAAAATGACATGACTCCCTCGTTTTTAGAAGGAATTACTCTAAAAGATTTTTTATAATTGAATTATAAGCCAGTTGAAGACTTAATAGATCAAATGCATACAAAACCTTCTTACTATTTTAAATTTGCTAATAAAATCAATTAATTTAAGCAAGAAATAAATTCTCTTTTGGAAATTAATGATCCATTATGGTATAATGGATTTACCATAATTCATATTGTCTACTTTTTATTTGAGACAAATAGGTTTAAATTATTGCACAGAATAGATTGGAATAGAATTTGCTTCACATGTCTTTCATATAAGCTCCCTAGAACCTATCATTGTTCAAGCTGCAATATGTGTGTAATTTATTTGAGTTTAGACTTAGGTTAAAGATTATCACTTCCATTCTAAATTTTTTGGTAAATGCATTAATTCAACTAACCATTTTTTTTATTTTCTATTTGTTCTTTCATTTACAATCTTGATTGACTTTCACCTTTTATTTACCTTTTTGCATTACTATGACAGAATCAATTCTTTGGCTATTGTAATTCCAAATATATTTTTCCTGATTGATTAATATAGCAGATTCCAATCAGTTATATTTTTAATAAATACAGGGTTATCATTTATTTTAAATTTTGAATTGCTTGTTGAAGTAATTCTATTATTCTATAGATTTAGATAACATGTATATTGAATAATATGACGCGTAATGAGCTTTTTAATAGCAGTAGATATAAGTATTTATATGTCCCAATTGTGTAAGCGAATGGGTATGCTCAAATGAGATATGCAAAACGATTCTAACAGGGAATATCAATCAATATATTCAATTTTATTAAAAATTCATTTAGAAACATAAAGTTATTATGAAAAAAATGTGTATGATATATATGAGATAGAACATTATGGGAATATTTTTTAATATTTTTAAAGAATTAAATTAATATAAAATCAGAAAAATGATAAGAATGTTAATGAAGAGGTGTTTCACTGTCCAATTGAAAGATTTAGAGGAGACAGCAAAAGTGATTAGATTGAATAAGCAAAATAAGAAAGCTGAAACTGAATAATTTACTCCAATTCCAACATCCCCTGTTCTTGGCCCAATAAAAATAGAGGATCCTAAAGTATCTAATAAGACTTATAGATGGTGCTCATGTGGATTGAGTTAGAAATAAGTAAATAATAATAATTAATTCAGCCTTTATGTGATGGCTCTCATTAAGGAACATCATTTAAGCCATACAGATTTACATTAGAACAAGAAACAGATTCATTAGAATTATGTGGGTGCAAATTAACAAAAAGTGTACCATTTTGCGATGGATAAACTTGTATGAATCTTAGGAAATAATCTGGTTAGCCATGAGTTTTATATTAAATTTATGAATATTTAATATTGCTTTGTTATTATTCAGTTTTCTGTGTCTTATGATTTAATGTTTATAGAAATGTTTAACTAAAGAATCTATGCTCAATATATTTAGAACGGAGAATAATAATTGATTATAGTCTTAAATTGGGTAATTATTTTGAATAATTAATTATAGTCTTCAATTAGCTTGAATAATCAAAGCCACTCCTCTCTTAGACCAATGCTCTTTATTGTTATTTATTGGTACTTTAATTTTACAGATAAAATTGACTGATAGTCCATTTGATGTTAACACTCCTTTTCTTTGGGAAGTGTTGTAGAGTGGACATGAATAATACTTATAGGTTTTGACGATTTCTTAGGTAGGACAAAATTATATGATAGGACATGGATAAAATAAAATGCTGCTTGAAGGCTCAGTTAAGGTTGATTCCTGAAAATCAAAAGACGCTCCATCAATAGAAATCCCGTTTGCATATACTTCATTTCCACTTACTGTTGGTTCATCTTGATGAAATTTAAAGTCAAATCTCAACTGATCAATTGGAATTTTAGATTTTCTTGAGTATTGTTAAAGAATTGCTGTTAAGAACCCTTATATAAAGAATAGTCCACCTAACCAAAAAACTCTAGGTTGTCCTTTTGTAATCCATTTATTTAGAAATTCAATTCTCTGTTTTAGATCTGTCACCCAAGAACCCAAAGATTTCGTTGTTAAATAAGATAATGCTAACCATTATTCAGGGATCTTATTATCAAAAACCGAATTGTATATCTCTAACGATTGATCAGAAATATTAATGAATCCATCTAAACCCTAAACAAGCACACTTAAAGAATCTTATATTTTTGCTAAGAGTCTATTATATTTAGTAATTTCTTATTAGATGACAGCATTCAAAGGATTATCCAATGTTAATGGAAAGAGTTATTGTACCTCATCAATGTTGAATTACGGTGGTAAATTTTTAAGAATTTCTTAGCTTTTTTTGCAAACTAAACTATCTGTATGTTTTTGAGCAGAATCTCCTTAAGTTCTAGGCAATAATTATAGTATCACTGAACTTAAATTCTCAGTTTCTAATATTGCTGAATATATCTCTGCATTTGCGTGTAAACCAAATAGTTAAGGAGGGTCATTCAAAGGCAATTATGATATGTGATCGATATAACCTTTTAGATTCATCTAAGGTGGTGTTTAATAAATGTCATAGAATATATAATCTTGAGATATTGTCTTCTGATTCACTAAGTCTTCTACATAGATTTTCAAGAGTTTTCTATCCATTGGGTCTGTTACTCTACCTCCGTAATTGTTTTCTGCTATTAGATAATGGAGAGCATCCCAAGGGATTTCAGAATATTGATCTAAAAAGAATAATATTTGTTCTTTTGAAATTTCCAAATCATGCTATGAAAAATTGTAACCAATATTCCATCCTAATGGACCATACTTTTTTCTTTCTAATAAACAAGCATGTAAAAGAGAAAGTGAAAAAAATAGATTTTTCCATTCTTTTAACTTTTTGCATTATTCGAATTTATCAGTGTCCAATGTTTAGTAAGATCTTAGCATATTATTTTTCAATCCTCTTGGTAATTCATAAGTTATTTTTAAAGCTAAAATTATTGTTCATATATACATTTTAATATAACATTATGAGGTAATATTGAAGTTGGCTAAGAAGTGAGCCACAATCGAAAATCAGCATTTATTTCTTTCTTATATTGGGTCTCAAACAGCTATTCTAAATCTGGCATGAAAGAAGATGCTAGATGGCAGTTTTACAGTAAAACCCATGAACCTTAAGACATCGCGCTGAGAATCATTTTTATAGCTAATTGACTTTATCCTTAACCTAATGAAATTTGATTGAATTTATCTTCAAATTCATACTTCGAAGCCAATTTGATGATTTCTTATCTAGGATCTGCTCCTGGAGTAATCAAGCACAACAATGGTATTTTGTTATCAGATTTTAAATAGAATTGTTCAAAAGTAGTTGGAATATTCTCTAAAAATGCACTTCCGATTTATTTTCGTATCATCTCATTTGTAGCCTATATAAACTACTCAGGTTTAATGATCTTGATGAGCATATTTACCTAATATTAATCCAATTCTTTATATTGCATCTTATAACAGGTTTGACTTTAATAGAAACTATCCCAAAAAGTCTTCTACTCAACAAATTCTGAACAAATAGTCTCAAATATTTATGGAAATTAAATTGTTAAATCGACAAGTTCTAACCACATTTTACTCGTTAACCAAGGAAATCCTTTGGGCATTTAAATATCAGTTGATGTAAGGGTGCAACCCATAACAGTGGCTCGTATAAGATCTGTAGGAACATTCATCATTTTGACACACAATAAAAATCGAAATATTAATTTGTCTTTCTCTAACAAAGACCTATTAATTTATGTATAAAGGGTTAAAATGAACTTCTCAATAATGTTTTAATTTCTCTTAGACTTTTCATATTGTGCCTCTTTTATTGATTTTGTGTAGAGTGAGAAATAGAAATCAAGAGACCAAAGATATGTGTGTTCAATGACAGCAAGATCATTCAAAATAAAATATAAACTTGCTACTTTTTCTGCAGCAGGCTTATAAAATTATCTTATTTAATTGAAATTTACTCTATCATATTCTAAGCCCTTTAATTTTTCTTCAATTGAAAGACTCTCATCTTTAGATTTTTAGAGTGTTTAAATAAGATCTTCATTTTCTAATAATTCTCCTTTTGATTCAGAGAGTAATTTTAAAATTAAAGTCTCAGTTTAAATGAGTTTATTCTTATTAATAAAATTGGATTGAATATTTTTAATGCGTTATTCTTCTTTCTGTGGTTCGTCAATTTTAACAACTATATTTAATAGTTAATCTACTAATCCCTCCTATGTTACTTGAAACATCAACATATTCACCATAACACATACTTGAGGTTGGAAATGAGGATTATTAAGTTTAGTGGTCATGTAAAATCTAAAATCGTTGGAATATTCAATTAATTTTTCACCAAACTTGATGGAACATTTATTTTGCTTTCTAATAATTTTTTACTATAGAATAGGTTCATAGAGAGGGTCAATACTTTATCCTAGATTTTCAAGTAAGACAGGATAGCCAATTTAGATGGCATGTTCTAATTATAATTAGACTTATTGAGGTGGTTATGTAGAATTAAGTATTAGTAATACTTTAATATCTTCCATATTTTTGATCCACTCGTTAGCTTACAATTATGGGTCAATCATGAGTGGCCATCTAGTTGATTATTTTAATATGATAGCATTATCAATAGAAAAGGAATCATTGGGTAATTTTTATTGAATCCACTTGTTTATTTGAATTGGATCGCATAATTAAGCCTACAATGAGTAATCATCAGAGAAGTTCACTTAATTTTGCTTTAATTTTAATTTCCAAAATTGTAGACACTATTCTCTATACTAGATTGGGAACACACCTAAATAGGATATAATGGCAGCACTGATTAAGCAGTCGCCATCAGCATTTGATTATTCTGATTTATAGGCTATGACTTTTCTTTTCCACCTTTGTTTCTCCTCACCTAATCCATTGGTTAACTTTTCAGCTCTATTTAATTGAGCCTAAATTTGTGAAACCTTCTTTTCGATTTCTTCTTTTTCTTTTCTAGCCTTTTAGTACTCAACTGATAATACACTCAAAACAAGCATAGCTTCAGCTAATGCTTATCTTTTGATTTCAACTTATTCTTCAGCCAACTTAAGATTTTTCTCAGCCTCAACTAATTATGCTTTCTTTGGTTCAATAATTTCAACAGCTTCATAAGTTGAATAGACAGCTCTAATCCAATCAGCAAGATTGCCAGCTGCCATTGAAGCATTAAATACTTTTTCTCTTTCAAATAAAGGATTTTAAATGAAAACTGATAATTTTTGAATTTTAGTAGGATGAATAGCTCTAATTTCTTCAATTTTCATTTTTTTAATTCTCTTAATTAATTTTTCATTTAAAACATATTTTTTGGAATATTCCCAAAAGTCTTCCATTTGTGGTGGTTCTTTGCCATTATTTTTGCCTTTAACTTTCTCATCTTCTTGGAAGGCATAACACAATCCTTGCATAACAACAGCAGCAGATGGTGGAGGCTTTTGAAACGACTTTAATAAGATCATATCATCTTTAGTGATTTTCTCAAGAGCCTCAGTTGCTTTGGATAACAGAGGAAGCACATTGTCTAGTTACTTTTAGCAGATGTCTTTTAATTAATTGGCTTCCTCTCTTTTCAAGCTGCATTATTATTCATCAAATTCACAAACCATTCTAGTTTAATCAGCTTCTTATTATTTCTTTTAGATATTTTTTAGTAATTCAAGATTTTCAACTGTAGCTTTTTCCAGTTTTGGTTGTAATTCAAATAGTACTTTTCTTATTTTATCTACTTCCTTTTCAGTTTAAATGATTTTCTCAACCCCAGTTTCAAATTTATCAATAGAAATTCTTGAATTTTCATTTTTTTCAGTGTGAATCTTCTTAAAAGTTGCCAATAATTACAAATATTGGGTGGGTGTTACATAAAAGTGCCTTCTAAGTTCTTAAGTGAATCTTTCTTTGATTTCTAGGACTTTGTGATGAATATCTACAGCAATTTTGACTAGATTTTAAGGTAGGAATTAGCTAGCAGTGGATTCTAATGCTTCATCAGGCCAACTCATAAACCAATCAATGGTAGAGCAATTGATGATAGTAGGGAACATCCTTAAGCGTTTTCTAAATTGGGTACCTACTGGTTGCATGCATAGTATGACATGAGTATTTAGTTTGCAATTCAAAACAAATTTTGGATAAGTCATTTCTTCTTGTATTTTAATTCGTTCTTCAGGAGGGAATAGATGTGGTACTTCTCCATGACTCATAATGTTACACACATCTTCCAACATGGATTCAGTCTGAAATTGGGAATCGTTGAATATAATAGTAGACTTGTGATCGTCCAAACCTATGTGTTTCAAAATACCTAAAAGCTAATCATCCCATTATCTTGGATCGACTGTTTGGACATGTTCACTGAAAATGATATAATTGGCTAATTTGGAGAGAGAGGCTGAATAATAATAATAATATAGAGAATACTTCTTCCAGTTCCACCCATGCCAACCAATAGAGCATGGCCTTGGATGGCTAACAATATTCTAGCAATTCTGGAGATGTGCAGGACAGCATTGTTAAATAAGATGAGACTCAATGCATGTTATTGATTCATTTAGTTATATTCTTCAAGAACTTGTTGCAATTTTAGTTTAACATTTACGACATTACCTGCATCATCGTAAGCATTATGTAAGAAAGATACATAAATTAGATTTTTGTAATCTTATATTTGATAACCAATTTGAGTGGTGGATTCTTTGAGTACATTTTCAAAGATCTTCAAATCATAACTATCTATCAATCTATCACTGAACACTCTCAGACATTCATGAGTCCACAATTTAACTAAGTTGTATTGATTGTTAATTCTGGCCACTTTGCTCATTCCCTCGAATACTTTGATCAAATCCCTTAAATTGTAAATGTACAAACTCTTAGCAGGAGTGGGCAGCAAACTCAATTAAATCTTGTCATAGACTTAGATAGTATGAAATACTATATCATTCTTCATCTTTAGTATATCTTATGAGGGTTGTATCTTTTGGAATACCCACTCAACAAAAACTTATAATATATTTGAGATGCTTTAATTATCGAATCCCCCTATGTACAATAGATTAAAATATCTGAGATATCGCTTACTCACTTAGTCTCTTCCTCCACTGGCTGGCTACATAGCACTCAGAAAAGTGATGTCACACATGTATTTAAATTCCTTATTTTCTAAATCATACCATCCACCTTAATCCATCCATTGTCTCAATAATTCAATTGCTGGTTATGCACCCTAAGGTTCTCTAAATGGCATATTTAGATCATCAACAAATATCATTATATGTCCTTCTTCAGCTCCATAGTATCCTTTTCTTCTCCTTTTATTTATTTTAGTTTCAATTAATCGTTGTAAACTATTGCTTGTGGTTTGTCCTGAACAAGTAATCTGAAACTTCGAGAACTTATTCATCGACAATGATTTTCCAGTGCTTGTTGGACCACAAAATAGGAAATGCAATCCCATTTTACAAAAATAGTCATTTCTCATCAATTCAGCAGTAGGTATAATAATCTCATGGAATTGCATCCCTGGCTACACTTCAAATTTTTCAGTTAACTACTGCTCTATTAAGTCATTATAAATACATCTGTCCATTTGATCCATTGTCCATCCTAAAACACACAAGAAAAGAACTCTATTTTCTCTGGAAAATTTAATTTCAATTCCAAATCATCTCCAAAATTAGTTTTCAATCCACTTTTATTGGTTCTAAATAACTTGTGTAAAAAGTCATTGAACAAGGACCTTCCTTTCTCTTCTAAACATCCTCCAATAGACCAAACCAATGCGAATATCAAACAACTATCCCAATTATTACTATTCTATTGATTCTCGGAAAGAGATTTCAATAACTAAACCAACAATGAAATAAAACTCGAAACCATCAAATTTATAGTATCATATACAGGAAATTATACATATTCCTTCACCCATGCATAGGAATGATCTATCAAACTAAATTAGATAACACAAAAACTTACAATCTCATTCTTCTTATAAAATACTATTTTTCCAAACCTCCTGGTAATTAAATACTCTGCACTTACAAATACCTTACATTAATCAAATCAATTACCAATCAATTTATAAGAAGTATACCATACCACATCTTGATATTGTAGCTGGAGATGCAGCAGATAAATCTTCAACCTCAAATAACATGCACATGGTCTGTGGTATCTTTAAGATCTCTCCTGATGTCAAACACAACTTTTTATTGTCATCCAAAACTGTATTTAAATTTTCTATCCACAATGAGTCTACAGGTCCATCAAACCAAATCCAGATCTTTGTTGGTTTATTGAGGTTTTCCCTTATTAATATAGGCAATATTCCATCTGACCATTATTTGGTATCTGGATCGAGTTTCCCATACAATTAATCAGTAGTTACTGCTTTCGGATTCAATTTTAGTGTTTGAGCACCCAGTGATTTCCCTAGAGTTGAAATCGCTGCTGTCTTTCCAGAGAATGTCTTCCCGATGCACATTACACCATTTCTAACAGATATTGTATTATGCAATTATTAGCATTTCTCTTAAAAATCTATGTCAGGTTGGTAATTGTTCTCACAACAGTAATCAACCAATATTTGAGATGTTTAATTTAATGGGTTAATACTGGGAAACAAGTCTTGAGTTATAGCCAAGAATAGTTGGACATCACTCTAAGTAAACTTAGGTTTGTTAACATTAATCAAGGCTGTTAAGCATATGACTTCTTCGGATCCAGTATTCAATTATTTGGCTGTGCTTAAGACTGCCTTAAGTACTCTCATACCAAAATCATAATGTTCTTGAGGAGACAGTTATTCGTTGCACAACTTTAAACATGTCACAATCTTGGGACTTAACTCTCTTGCCTTCTCAAAACCAATACTATATAAATAGATTTCTGCGATCATTGCATAATCTGGTACCATCATGGCACATGGACGGAATAGAATTTTTAGATTATCAGGTAATTCAGATCGACCAGCATATCCTGGATTCATAGTTACGTTAATAGCACACGTAGGAATTAAATTGATTTCTTCACCTTCAAATGTAAATCTATTTCTTTTTTCTTTGATTGCCTTCTATATTGTAAAAATCTATTAAGCAACCACTGACAAGACTTCAGGATCAATTCTATTAAATTCATCGAAACAACACCATGCTCCAGACGAAGACAAGCCTTTGAAAAATTTACCTTAATTTATACTATTATTAATTTACCCATTGCTATGTAATTGAGACCATCAGAACAATTGAATACAATACAAGGCATAGCAACTGCCTTTGCTAAATCTTTCACAGTTTCAGATTTGCCTGTTCCAGCTGGACCCTCAGGAGCACCTCCATAATTCAAATGCATGGCACTCAATAATGTTCTTTAGCACCGATCAGTTAATGATGTTATTACTAATCTAGTAACCTTCCCTAAATATTCAAACCCATATTGAATTTATGCGTTTACCATCCTCACATTCACTCCCTCATCTTCGAAATAATATCTCAATTAAGAAACCCAGGCAAAATCATAAATACTTTTTACATCCTAATGTATTAATTATTGCACAATATCTTTGCAATGAACTTCCATTACTACCATAGCTTCCAATGTTGTTTTCATTACCATTCTCTCTTCATTCCTGACCAATTACACTGTCTCTTACAATTATTTAGTCAGGATTTCCAAATGGATATGCAAATTCATTTTCTATAATTCCCTTATTGCTGATTCAGTGTTTCTTGTCCATTTTATATGATCAGCTAATAATATGCATTATGTTGGCCATTTGCTAATATAATCCTATTTCTACGAGTTTAAGTCTTGCAATGTCTTATTCAATTGAGTTCTTAATGTTTGAACCATTATTCTTTACAACTCACACAACCATTACTCAACATTTCCTTACTTCTCTCCTTTCAACAATTCTATCTTCTTGTCAAATATTACTAATTCCTATTAGGATGACATCATCCCTAATAGAGAATGATTGCCTTCGAATTTTAATTCATGCATTCCCTCAAAACATTTGAAGATATGTTTCTGTAGTAATCTTGGGTCTTTCACTAATGCCAATATTTCTATGAGTTCTTCATCTGACACAAAATAGAATCTTGGAAATAAGGTCCTTTTTTATTCCAGATATTTTGACAATGATTTTTGAATAGAATCCAATAATTGCACATTATTCTGAAACTCTTGCTTTATCTTTTCATTATCAATCGAATCCCATAATATTTTATTTTTATTTAAAATAGCCATCTATTATCTATATGATTAATCAACCAATTTAAAGTATTCAGTCTCTTCCACTAGTTTCCTCTTTATATCTTCACTTGCAAATATTGGATCCAAATACATCCAATGTTTTTAGCATTTCATTCCCAATTCTAATGTATCCTGAATCAATACAATCTTATATTCCAATTAATTTGCTTTCCCCAACACCATTTTTATATGCTGTTAACTCTTTAACATTGATAAGACATTCAGTTACTCATCCAATAATGTTTGAACTTCTTCATAATTTTTCTGAATGAATGTATCTCTAAATTCTTGCAATTCTATCTCAATGATTACTAATTTATCATACATTTCATTCAATCTTTTTTCGATATTCCAACCCTTCTCCACTTTTTGTGATAATTGTACAACCTATTCCTTAACATTGAGAATTCCTCTTTAGATTAGTGATTACAAGGAAAAATCTTCCTTGGGGTCGAAATTCTAAATCCTGCACTCTTTAAAGAGTTCTCTCCACAAGACTGGCTTCTTTGTAAATGCCTCTATTGCAAGAGTCTCTACAACCCATAAATTATCTTTAAATGCGTCTAAAGCTCTTCTAAAACCTCTTGTTACTGATTATCCATTTTCATCAGTAATTTCTTTAAATGTATTCGATAAGACCATTGTTTCATTTACATAATATGTCAATTTTTATAGGATTTGTTGATGATTCAAATTTTTAAATGAACCATAAAGCCATGATTCCTTTTAAAATTCATATTCATTTGCTAATTCCCACAAATACTAGAAGGGTTTGAATTCTGTAACTAGTTAATGGAACTCTCTATATTAGGATAATGGAATCTAAAACATAGTTTCCCTTTGGTTAAATGAGTTTATTTATTCTTGTCCCTAAAATATCCAATCTGCCAATATCTTCATTTCATTTGCTTATTGTTTCACAATTCCAAATTAATTGAATCCTTTAATCTTCGTGAATTATTCTTTCATCTAAAATAACTTCTCTGTGAATTCAACTTTATCGTGCTCTAGTTTTTAGAAGAATTGTCTCTCAATCGATTCTATCTGTCGACTATTAGTTTTAATGCTTCTTTTAATTTCCTTAGGCCATTACAATAGGTAGTAATATTCTTTCATTAACATCAAATCGTACTCCTAAAAGATCTCATCCAAGTAGTTGATAAACTTCTTTCTAATAAGGAATTATAGATGATAATTACATTTAAGAAATTTCTAGAAATTATTTAGAGAATTGTATCTTAATTTCATCAAGAAATAACTTTAATTCAATTAGATCTTCTTCTGTTTAAGGAACTGTTGAAGTTTTAGCATACATTTCTTAATAGTGTGTTTTTATATTGGTTACATTGTGCTTAATTATTTCGATTAATTTTTACACAATCAATTAATAGTTTTCTTGTGCTCGCTATATTAAAATTTGTTTTATTTCCTTAGAATTCAAAGTAAAGAGTCCAATGACCTAAGTATCAATAAAGTTATAGTTTATTTCCCTTTAGGCTTTGCTCAGATTGTCCAAGGCTTCTCGAATAACAGAGAGTCTAATCTAATGTAAGGTAGGTTTCTCTTTCCCTTCGATCCCAAAGATTTTATTAATGGCTTTGGTTTTCATCGGTATCAATAAATATTGATAAGGCAGAAACTTCTTGCAAAACTATTAACATTTAGAGTATTCCTTCTCAATGAGATCAGCGGTTTCTTACTTTAAGACTTCAAAAAAAGCCAAGTTTTCTCTTTCGATTGAGTATTGTTAGGGAATCTTCAACAATGGAACTATTTCGCTTTCAATTTTATACAATTAAGAAATGATATTGAATAAACTTCTGTTTGGATATGTTGCTATATTGATCACTTGACTCAAAGAAGTATCCAAGGTTATCAATTCCAAATCATCATTGATTGAGTTCCTGGTTTGTTCATACTTTTCCAATTTGGATTTATTCATCCCAACAATTCTTAATTGAAATAAGGAAGTTGCAACCAATCTGACATTCTATTGAACCAATTGAAACTTTTAATAAAATCTGATTATTTTCTATTGTTCATCCCTCAATAACTTATACAGGTATTCAGTATAATGTAAATCAAATCTTTAGACTACGCTTTTGAGATCACTTGCCACATATTCAGGCATGGTGATGTTGAAGAAATTGAATGTGTTCTATAAGTTCTCTTGGATCTAAGCATAAATAAAGAATCTTTATTTTTTCAATTGCTATTCAATTTTATTCATATTGGCATCAATAAGCTATTCAAACTTTTCCCAAGAGACAGGCAAATGCACTTTATCAAATTCAAACAAATTCACTTAGAAATTATTCATAAATCGAATCATTTATAACCAACAATCTATCACAGCCTTATTCACAAACATGAGACTCTTCTTTAGTTGTTATTATGAAGTATAAAATATCTTCATTCTGGGGATCGGCACAAACTTTTATTTGTATTTCGTCAAGTCCTTCAAATACACACATTTCTTCATGTTTTATTGATACATATCCTCCACTTAAGCAATTAGGTTCATAACTAGATTCTAATTTTTATACTTCTAGAAGCGAATCAAAAGTTTCGATTTTAATTTATCAGAAATGGAATTAACTAATTTAGAATCCACAGCCATGATTTTGTTAACATAAGCTAGTTCAGTTTACTTCTCGTGAAGCTAAAGTTACCTATATACTATAGAATTCGTTACTCTTATTAAATCATGCTTTCGAAAAACTATTGATTTTAGTTATTGAATTTGATTTGCAATCGATCTACTTGTTTCTTGGGGCCTTTGGGATATTATTGAATTAAAAATTTCTCCGATTATTCATTGTAATCTAGAATTTAAACATCACACCATTCATATTATCTAAGGTTAGATGTAAAATATACTTCTCAGATTGTTTATAAAATTGTGCTTAGGCATGAGGTGGTGGTTACTTTAAACAAATCTCAAACCAATCCCTATTAGTATTTTCATCCTATTGCGTATAATATAGATGCTAAATTGTTCTTTCACTTTAAAAAGGTTGCTCTTTTCTTTCAATTTTTAATTTTGATAGTCCATAGACTGCATATTCTTCTGATATTTTTTTATCTGTTGATAAATTTATATTAGTTGTGTGAACTAATTTCCTAAATGATCTATTATTAAACGATCTGTCTCTAGCAGATTATGGATCATAATCAGAAATATTTAAAACAGCCTAAAACGATTCTTCTTACTTTCTTATTTTAGGTAAGTTTATTTATTTCTTAATCTTTACTAAAGGGCCGAAGTTTAGTTTCCTAACTTAAGGTGATCCACTCATCAAATGTTATTATAAATTATTATTATAAATTAATTGAATACATCCTCAAAACCTAACATTTAATCAAAATTGCTCTATTCAAATGTACAAATACTATAGAAACCTAAGAAACTATCTAAGTTATCTTGAGTATAACACTTAAGTAAGGAATTGAAGTTATAAGAACTATCATTACTATCCTCATCTATGAAGAGTTAATAAATGCTCAGTCAATCCAACAATAGAGTTTAATTAAGAATGAAATGTAATAATTGATATTTAATGCCCTTATAAAATATAAATGTGGTTAATCAAATTGGAACAACATTTGTATCATAGATACCACAAGTGTTTTATCCTCTAGCCAAAAAGATATATCCCTTGACTCCCCAACTAGTTGACCAAGAATTCTTGAGCTTGAATGCCTATTCGTCATATCCTACAGCCAATACGACGTGATTCATTTTAGTATCACAATCACTGAACACTCTTTCTACCTTTGGGTCGTAGTATTACCAATTGGTGGCATCTACTCCGACTGAAACTGGTCCCTTGTTTAAATAAGCAACCAATGTTTGCTCATCCTTGGCCAAAACTTAAGATCCTTTAATGTGATAGGCGCCTCCCTTGATTTTGCAAGTTCCTTAAGCAGCAGTCTAAATTAAAAATATTAAGTACATATGGATAAGCTGCACCAGTAGTAATACCATTTCTTTTAACGTAGTTCAAAGCTCTAGCAGGTAAACCTCCATCGCAACCCTTGTTGAAATCTACAACTGTTGAACAGTCCAATAATTGTTATTCTGACAGATCTGGCAATTCTCCAGTTTAGAGATAGAAGAAACTCTCTAGGACACCTGTTGTACTGAAGGTCCAGCAAGAACCACATTATCCTTGATCTTTGACTGGACTCACAGCACCTTAGGTACTCCAATCTACTGAAGCTTAGAGGTTGTTTGATCTAGCAGAGACTCTTTTCACATTCAAGTCTTCTTCAGTTGCTTAGGCTGTGAGATATGTTTATGCAAACTCTTCTTGAGTCAAATCGGAAAAGATAGTTTCTCCAAATACTCTCTTTCCCTTCTATACATTGTATGCTTCAGCATATAATAAGTTCTGGGTGTACACAGCCAATCTGTATGCTTCTTCTGTTGATCCATATCTTTTTCCGAATTTCTACTTGAATGTTTCAAACTTAGAAACATAATCAACAGATTAAGGTTAGTTGGCCATTAATAGAGCTCCAATCAAAGCTATAGTTCCCAATGCTAATATTGTTTTGGACATGATTTATTATTAATGTCAAACAATTTGATCACAGCATTTAAATTACTAGATTTGAAGTCATTAAAATATAAACTTTTACGTCATTGTTCTAAAATTAATAATATATTCGATTCTATATTGATTTATATTTAATCAAAATTAAATTACTATAAAGTCAATAAAAATTAACGATACCGTCATCATATTTGTATATAAAATAATCTCATTTTTCCATTTCACACAACTTTCTCCCCTTAAATCACGAAAACTCTTCACCCCAATTCATTTTCAAAATAATTCAAAACCTTCAAAATCCTCTTCTTAGGTAGTTCCACAAAAAGAGCAGTAGATAACAACAAGAATAAGATTTTTAAAAATACAAGACATTAGACACTTTATTAGGTGAAAAACCTATTTAACAAAACTTTTAAGTCACTTTATCTGTTTAAGTTTTTTAATGTATATGATTACTTATTGCCATAGAGTTATAATAATTTCAATAATAGTTTAACCAATAATAATTACACAAATAAAAATACTAAGATAGTGGTTCCTTTTTCAGATACTACATATCTTCTATAAAATTTAATAATAACAACCATTATTCTACACGAATAAATTATAAATATTTAAACAATATTTGATCAAATACGTAATGAAAGGAAGAAACATACAAGTTTTTGTAGTTTTCTGTATTTTGATTAATGCTTCATACTCATACAAAGCTACAACCTATATGTACATCTTAGCTTAAGAATGGGTTGGATCTGTATGCAATGTTGAGCCTAGCTGTCCGTATATGGGAAAATATGATGGACAACGCTGGAATGTACATGGTTTATGGCCAAATACTTAACTAGCTTCATCTTGTGGATCAATCCAATATTGTAGAACAGATCCATATGATTCCTCTAAAATATACTAAAATACTAAAGATGTATTGGATGTTGTTTGGAATGGCTTATATTCAGACACCGAAGCTTTTAGAGGGTATATATATAGGTTATATGGAGGTATGAATGGGAAAAACATGGTACCTGCTACCCAGGGGAAGTCTCATAGAATTATTTCTTTTAGACAGCAGCAGGATTAGCATAAAAATACAACTATTTTTCGATTTTGGCTAAATCTGGAATTTATCCTGATGACAGTAGACAGTTGGTTGAATCTGATGTAAGAAATGCCTTTGCAGCAGTATTGGGTTCCAATGTTAAAATTACCTTCTCTTGTTTCAAAGATTGTATTTAATAATTTAATTCGCCGTAGAAGTGACAGGGAAGTATTTCTTAGGATAACTAAAAGTTTGTTTTGATGAGCAATTATAAATTCGAACTTGCAATTGCAAATTGAGTTAAGATGATGGAGAGATAGAGGAACAATAGAATGACTCCTAGTTTTCTGCTTAGCCATTGGTTTCCTGTGGTTCTGTATTCTACTATCCAGAGTTGTGATAAAAAGTTGTTATTTATAAAATTAACGATATTTCAATAATCATCATCTTATAATATTTATAAGGCTTTTCTTTCTAATTCATTTTAAGCTGATAATACTTTTTATTCGCTTTAATTGAATAGAGTGCTGAATTTTTAATCAGGGATGGTTTGATATTTCTGTTCTCCTGTAGCTTAGAGTTATTTAGAGTCCATTTTTTTTGTTGACTCAAGTGTTAATGATCTAATTACTCCATCTTTCATTTCTATCATTTTTAGCAAATCCATATTTTACTTTGAGAGTTTATTTTTAGAAGCTTTCTACTCCTAGATTTCATTGCTCTAATCAAATATAGTTTTTTATAATTAATTTTAGATTTCTTGTTGTTCAAGATTAGTTTATTCTAATTACTTTTCTATATTCTCTTATTGCTTCTACATTTCCGATTTAAGTTGTAATATTAAATTCTCTTGGTCTACTATTTTCTCTTTCTATTATCTAATTTATAATTGCAATTCTTTTATTTAATTTGAATATTCTCTTTAACTGAAATCTCCTTCTTGTCTAATTTATCTTATTTGTAATTCTAAATCATTTTACAAATCTCTTAACTTCAAAATATCAGAATTTTTTTATTAATCCTTAAGTACATAATTGTCTATTATTTACTGATAGTCACTTCTTATTTTATCACATTGTGTTTAATGCTCTGCATTTTATAATGATAATTGTTTTTCATATTGCTATTAAATTTAATCCATTTTTATTTTAATCTCCTCTTATTATAAATTAAACTTTTGTTTATGAAACTAATTCTCTTGTCCTAATAAAGCTATCTGTTATTCTAATTATGCTTTAATATGCAATATTTCAACATTCTATCTTTCTTAACAACTATTTAATTCAAATTGCAATTTCAATTTTTCTTCCTCTAAATTCTTTATCTATGAATACAAATTTACAAAACCTTTGCTCTTATCTTAATTACTTGAATCTTCATTCTTTAAATTGATCTACTCTAATAGATATTTAATCAATAAACTTACTTATTTAATTATACATAGATTTAAAGTGATCTACTTGTGCCTTTAAATGTTCATTTTCTTATTATATTCCCTACATCTATATTTAGATTGATAAATTTTGTTATTTCATTTTAGTTATTTATTCTGAACATTTTTTTATTAAAACATCTAGTTTTTCATCTTAAGTTTCCTCCTCTAATAGGTGCTTAAGGGAATAAATCAAAAATTATTATTCATGTTGCTTTTATTGTTATTATCTCTTTAATTTACTTGAACACTTAAACAACTTTTTTTATAACTATTACAATTGTCTGGTTCTCTTTTCAATCATCTAAAGATATTTCATTTGTCCAAAGTTCTTTAGAACTAATTACTATATGGTTTTGAAATGATCATAAGTCAGCAATTTGTATTATTTATTTTAAACCAATTATTTGAAAACCTCTTGTCTCCACTTATTCAAATAATCTATGTTCATCTAAAATTTCTATGCCAATTGCTGTTCCTGCAGTTTTATTATGTACTCTGTTTCCAATGACTGTTAAATAATGCAACCATCCAATATTTATAATTTTTTGTATTTCAATTTAGCATCATTCTCATAATTCTTAAATGAATTAGCGTAGATGTTCAGAGAAAGCAAACTTGGTATTTTGTTTGGCAATTTATCTAAATAATTATTTGATATATCCAAAATCTCAAGTTGTGGTAAATGAATTTCAAATTGCTCAATTAAATTATTTCCACACCTCAGCACTCTTAATTTTTATAATTGCTATAGATAGTCTACATTAGCAATACTATTATTGGATATGTCCAAATAAAGTATATTTAAGGGTATATATTCTAAATTTTAAATTCGATTTGATGCTAAATATAATTTCTCTACTTCTTGTTTGATTTGGTTTAATTATGTTAAATGCTCTACATTGCAGCCTTGTAAATCAATTTCAGAAATCTTCTATTTCTTTTAAAGAGATTTGATCAATTACAAAGGTATGCATTCACATTTTGTGTCACACATTTTGGTATTAATTATTTATAATTTATATTGGATAAATTATAAATTACTATTCTTGAATTTTGAATTTATTCATTCTAGAGTTCTTTATTTACAATTGAAGGATTCTTAAGAATAACTTAATTTGAATATTGAATTACAATTGAAATTATTTACAATTTATTTGTTAAATTTATTTAAGCAATTTCATTTCTTAATCAATGATTCATACTCCTTTAATGAACAAATCAAATTTAACCTATAATGCACTTTACGAGGAGCAAGTTCAAATTATTTAGAATTAAGACTAGGAATTAATTAAGAAATCTGAATAAATCCTCTTTTTAAAAAATAAACTAAGTGAATTAGAGTGCAAATTAGTTGACACGCAAGGAATTTTGTTAAATTTATCGACTAGACTTTGTACATAAATTAGTACTGAGATGAATGAAATCATAACAGATTAGACTGTTAGAGAAAGAAAATCAAAAAGCTTCTTTAGCTTTTAAAAACCGAAAAAAAATAATAGACAATTCATTACATATTTAAAAAAATAGAATAAATGAATAAAGAGGAATTGATTTTTATTTTTATTTAATGTAATTCTTTATTTGATTGTCATTACTTTATATAGAAAGTAAATTCATTTATAACTATTCTACCATAACTATAAAATTATCTAGTAATTTGATGAGATGCGGAATTAAAGGGATAATATTCAAATAAATTGCAGGATTGTTAAGTAAATATTAATACAAGTAACTGTACACCTTGGAATTGATAATGGTTTGCAGAATCAGGCTCTATGGAAGTAGAATTTCGATAACTTATAATTAGAACTGATAGTAAATAAAAATTTATATTAATTCATAAATAATTAATGAATTCTGAAGCTGTTTGCTTGAAACTTGCATCTAAACATTTTGATGAATAAATATTTTAAGAATTATTAAGTGAAGGCGATAAAAATGGATTAGAATATGTAAAATAAGTGTGGGAACCCACAGAAGTATCAACATCAGTTTCAATGGAGTCATCAGAGAGTTGTGGTTATGTTAAAAAAATACGATTATTAAATCATATAAATAAGTATCTTGATAGTTCATTGCACTCAACAATGATTAAGAGATTAAGGGAATTACAATGAAAACACAAAATTTTATAATTAATTTTGCATATATTAAAATGATAATTAAATAATTAATAAATAAATAATGGACACAACAAATGCCCCTTAAATTATTGAGCATCTCAATAAATCACTAAATTTCACTCCTTTTGTCACAAGATGGATTCCAGGAACTGCAAAATTTGTATTATGTGGTCAACCACCTAAAGCAAACGGAATTATTGAAATATTGCAGTTGAATAAAACAGAACTTAAAACCTTATCATCAGTTATAAATACTTATATCATTAGATAGAATAACCAAAAGGAATAAAATGTGGATAATTTTTGGATAATTTATTTGCATATGGTGATTTTGATGGAAAACTAAAAGTTATAGATCTAGAAACTAAAAAAGTATAGCTTAATTACATATTAGACCACATTTGAAGTTAAGGCACATGATCAAATAATTAATTCCATAGACACTTGCTTTAATATTGGAGCACCTGAAATTGTAACTGGTTCCAGAGATGGATGTGTAAGAGTATGGGATCCAAGATAAGCAGCACCTGTTGTATCATTAGAGCCCATTGAAAAAGATGTTATACCAGATGCTTGGAGCGTTGCATTTGGTAATTCATATAATGATGAACGTGTTATTGCTTGTGGTTATGATAATGGAGATATTAAACTATTTGATCTAAAATAAAATCAGTTGGTATGGGATACTAATGTAAAAAATGGAATTTGCGGTATTGAATTTGATAGAAAGGATATCTAAATGAATAAGTTAATAGCTACTACTCTAGAAAGTAATTATTGATTAAATTTAGGCAAAATTAATGTTTTCGATTTGAGAACTTTCAATAATGGATATGCATCACTAACACATGAAGGATAAAAGTCCACTATTTGGGGAGTCAAACATTTACCTTAGAACAGAGATGTATTTGCAACCCAAGGCGGAGATGGTGCTTTAAATATTTATAAATATTCATATCCATCATAAAGGTAGATCTAAGATGCTGAAGGAAAACCTAAGGGAGTTATAGGGAAATTAGAATTACTCAATAAATAGGATGTATGTTAATAGCCAATTTCTTCTTTGGATTGGAATTCTGACAAATTGGGTAAATGAAATTTTAGAATTTTAGGACTGGCTTGTTTGTGCGGGTTGGATTAAACTTGTAAAGTAGTTATTGTTACCAAATTAAATTTATATTGATTTATTGATTGAGTATAAATTCAAAATAAGATTTATCTGACATATCTTTATTACTAAAATTTACTTAAAACTAAAAATAACATTTACTTAAAATTAAATATTTTGAATATTTTTAAATTATTTTATAGACATACTTATAATGAAGGGCATTGAGTTTCGTTTCTTACGTTTTATAATTTAGAAGCAGATTAATATTAATAATTTAATTATATTATTTAATTAAATGGGAGAATTGTGCTCTACTGGTAAGAAAATAAAAATTAAAATTTACAATTCACAAGAAATTATGAAAATTCTTGACCAGGAGGATACCAGAAAGAATCTAGAATCTATTTCAATCTAATTGAGGAACTCTGTCTTGAATCTCTTTCAAATAATAGATTCATAGATGTCCATAATCAAACAGAAACTACTTTTCGAAAGTGATAGAAGTATTGCACACAATACTCTTCATTAATACTTAAGGATTTTGATCAATTCTTATTACATACCATTTCAACAAAATTTTTTGAATCTCGCTTTTCCGATACTCGAACTCTGTGTAGTCAAAGTAAGATCTTTATTTAAGTAGATCCTAATCGAATCATACTTAGCCATGAGAACCTTAAATTCGAAACAAGAAATATGGTGGAATTCTAACTACTTCTAAATAAGAAAACGAGTCCTGATTTAGGAATTCAAAATGGATGTGAAACCTTAGAAACCAAGTATTGAGGCTCCATTCATCGAATATCTACAATTATTAATAGACATAATCGAAGCTTAACTGAATTCCGCATGTGTCTTTAACTTATAAGAAAAAAAAAATATCCAATAAATTTCAGAATCTCATACAGGCACGAACATATTCTATAGTGAATTAAAAAAAAACATTGACTTATGATTCTTGTCAATCCCAACCTATTTAAATTTAAAAAGAAAGTTTTTTATTTTCCATTAAAATATACTAAAAAGTATTTAAGTGCTTATTTATAAAATAAATCTATACTGTTAAACAACATCTAAAATAAGAATTTTTCAAATTCTCAGAACCTAATCAATTTGTTCATAGAAAATGATACTTATAATTACCAAAAATAACGCATCATTATAAAATATGTGAAATTAATTTTCTTAAGTATTCATTTTATTAAAGAATAAATTAAATCACAATATTACTTAAAATTTTCTTAGACCTTTTTAAATCCAACATGTAAAATTAGAGGGTGCAATTAAGCCTTAGAGTACAAGCCTAAAATCACTTCTTCTTTAGATTCAACATATTAAGGATTATTTGAATCAATTAATTAGTAGAATCCTTCAACTGGATTTCTTGTAAAATCGAAGATAGGAACGTAATCTTTCTTAAATAGTATTTTATAAATGTACATTAAAAGGTAGTTATTATTTACTAAGAGGTAAGTTGTAAAATCTATCAATAAATAAATAATGGAGAACAGAGACAAACACTTTTAAGGCTTCCTTATAATTTACCAACTTTTTCCAAAAATCAGCTTCAACTATTTAAGGCAATAAAATTTAAATGAAAGAGTACTCCATAAGTAACATTTAAGATTGCTCAGGTGTTTCAATACTTAAATTTTTAAATTACAATTTTACTTTAAAGTATTATTTGGTCTTAAATTCATTCTGCTAGTAACATATTTACTGTGTCCAATTAACATATATCCTTTTGGAAGTGAAAATTTTCTCATGAATTCAATATGTTCCTTCGTAAGGTCCAAAGGTTAAACTATCAAGTATCTAAAAAATATCTCCAATGCGTTAAGCATAGTCTGACATCTTGCCTGAATGTCTATAGTTTAAGTAAAGACCCATGACTTATCCAACTGTTTCTTGAGCGTGCATTCTCTATAAAACTATGATATGACTGACAAATAGTTCTATATATGGTTATATCAATATTTTTACAAACTATGAATCGTAAGATCCTATCTGATCCTAAGAATATTGCTTAAAGGAGACCAACTTTTAATTCCAAATCTTTTTACAAAATTTTAAATAAGTCAACGCTACCCAAAAATATATAACAGCTCCCTTAAATTTTCTCATCAGTTATTTCAATCTTAGCTAAGATAATACTAACTTTTTTGAAGATGGCTTTTATGAACCTGCTCCTAATGATTATTATTATGATAACTAAGATTATTTTCGAATTTTATATTAAGAATTTTCTGAATGGCCTTATCGAATACCATCTTGCTTTAGTTTTTAAGATCTTCTTTATGATCTTGATTTTAATAAAGGTGTTTATTGAGTCTGTCTATTAGAGGCGTAATTTTAGGATGACTCAATGTCAGTCACATAACGAATATCTGAATTATCTTTTGGCTTCTTATCCTTATTCTTTTACTGTTCTTTCTCATGTAGCATTTTCAACAAAAATTTATGCAATGTGTCCATTTCTTTTGGTCTTTTTGGCTTAACTTATTGTTGATTGTTTAAATATTATTAAGGTTAAATGGGTTGACTCTGTTGATGAAATGGATTCTACGAATATGGAACCTAAGCATAATTATATTATTATGGCGGATATCCCTATTAAAATTAACCTGGTAAGGGAGGGAAGAAGGGTTATTAATATATTTAAGGGGTAGATTACAGAACGGGTGGACTTTGTTCAATTTTTTTGATCTTCTATTTCAAGGTCTTGAGTTCTTCTAAAATTTAAATACTGTATTTTTGTTCTTCAGCTTGCTTCAATCTTTCTAAATATTAGATCTATCTTTATTATTCCAATCTTGAATCTTCAAATGCTTTAATTAGATTATTGATTGTTTAATTTTAATGTTGAATTTTTCTTTCTAAGGTTCCCACAAAAGAACCATCTTCAACAAAATTAGGAGTTGATTACTGCTCAACAAAAGAGTCTTGTCTAGGATATTTATCTCTCCTTCTATAAAAATGAAATTCTCTTCCGCTCATTGAAAGTTGTTATATTCTTTGATAATAATAATAATATGTCAAAATTTTAGGTTTATTTTTTATCTTTAATCATAATCATTTTAATCTTCAAAATTACGTATTACGAGTAACTTCCTCCAAAACCTCCTTTGCTGGACATTAATTCAAACTTTTTGGATCGAATTCCTTACGATATTCACTATTATATTGGCCATTATATGAGGGATTTAAGTTTGCCTACATAATTAAAAATGGAGAAGTACATTTTGTTAGCTTTTAGCTGTGGGCACTCTGTCAGTTCTAAAGGGTTTATACGAAGATTTAGCTATAGATTCAGCAGAGAATTGCAAATCGGGAGGAGATAATGGGGATCTACATAGTTAAACAATATACTTAGTAGCTTTGTTCATGTTTTTACAACTCTATGCTGGAGGAGCTTACACTCCTTAATAGCTATCTTTGTATATGCTCCTTCCCATAAAAGGCATTTCCTTAATAATAGTAGGATTATTTTAAGGTAGTAGTTGAGGTGTATCACCCATTCCCCAATTCAAGTACATATTGTTGTAGGTTGACAATCCAGAAAAAGGGACTCCACTTACTGTAGGTTTCTATGAATTCTTGTGTAGTTCAGCTTTGCTATCATACCCTGGAAAATCGTGCTAATTAAGTAGATTGTTGACAAATACTTTATATGTTGTCACATTCCCTAGATCTCCTTCTGCCTTAGGTTGTGTGAATATATTCTGATTATATCGAGACCCGGTTTCTGGAGTCTTCTTCTGATATTCCTTTTAATAAATAGTGTAATTTCCATGTAATTAGGGTTTATGTATGCAATTTTTGCCATTACATTTATGTTTTCCACAGTTACACAATGCGCATAGACATTTACCTTTTTGTTTTATATTCAATCAACTTTACCTCCTAAATGATCAAAGTATTATGATACTTCTGTTTGATTGTCTCTATTTGTTTGAGAACTCATCAATCGGTCATAAACTTCCTAAATTTCAGTATTTTATTTTACCTTCTTTTTACTAGAAATCACATCATTATCGATAGTTTACTATGCATTTACACATTGTTTTTAATTAGAAGATAATTGTAAATTGGAATTAATCTTGTTAGAATTATTATGTTTTGGAGTTTATTAAGCCATTTGCAAATAAGTTTTTATTTAATTATTAAGTTTATACTAGATGTTTTAAAAAAATGAATAATTTAATGAGATTAATGTAAATCGAAAATATTTAGATACATATTTTAGATATGGTGCCTTAATATAATATATCAATTCAAATTAATTAGTATTATTTAATTATTTGCTCTAAATTCTGAAATAAGAGCGATAATTATTATTTTTAATTGGTTTTTAAAAATATCAACTCTTCTGTAGGTACATAAAGAACATCATATTCTGAATATTTCTCCTATTTTATTGGCTTTAAGTTCGATGTGATTAGTATATCTATACGGTAGTAAAATTTGAATTCTTCAATGATTTAAATGAATTCTTTTGTGATTTTAGATTTCAATCTGCATTATGTTTCCCAATTCTAATTCAGCCTCTCAATTGCTGATTTTCTCCCCTTCTGAAAAGGCTAAGTGATAAAAACTACGTCGTCAAGGATATAACGAGAATAATTAGTTCGAATTATTGGTATAAAATTTAAGTTTAATAATTTTAGTATAACATCTACTCCTAATTGAGAGATCAAATTGAACCTCTTCTGTTTCATGCATTCCAAAGGTTCGTTCTATGAAATTAATAGTTTATCATTAACTTACAAAGTATAGATAGCGACACTCCTTCTTAACATGATTAGATAGATGTTAATATAGAGCAGATGAAAATTCCTCAGAATAATTTTCTGTTAATTTGATGCTTATTTTTGGCAAAATCTCTTGGTTATTGACTAGAAACCTAATCTCTGTACAATCATTTTCGAAAGACTCTTTCACTAATATGACTTAAATCTAATCCATAGTGGAAAATTTGGGCTAGCTTTAATTAATATTATTAATATTAATCATGGGCGATGCTACATTCATTATTAGATTTGGAAACATTTCCTCTAATTTTTAAGTACAAAAGAAGGTTCAAATAATAATAAAAATTTGGCAGAATATTTTTAAAACCAACTAATACTTAAGTTCATAATTTTTCAAATATCTCAATTTGAATTGAAGCCTTACTCAAATTATTAATATAATTCTAGCAATACAAAAAGGGAGGTTATTTTTAAAAAATAACAATAAAATCCAACTAATTTTTAAAATAAACATATTTCCCTCCAAAAAATGATTGTTCTTATTTTCAACTTGTAGATTAACATGAAATATGAATCATTAGGTTTCACTAAAAAATGGAATTAAATATACAGAATAATGTAAAAAATTAAGTTTTAAATTTAAAAGTTTATAATAGGATTGGCTCTAAACCAGAACATTTTATGAACATCCTTGCAAATATTTTTATCTATATTGTTTGCATTCTAAATGATCAATAGGATAAATTATTAAACAAAAATATATATGATCATTTATAAGATCTATTTATATATTATATTAATTATTATTTAACTATCTTAGGTAAGCATTTACTTATTTAAATAAATAAATTCAGAATCATTTCTTTTATTTTTATAAGAAATCTTTAAACCCTTGTTAAGGCCCTTTTTTATTTGTTCTCTCACCTATGAGTTTAAGTTATTCTTCCTTTTCTAATACTTCTGGTCTCTGCTTTTAAAGTGCCAAGTATAATTAATCACTAGCTTTTTTACACTCAACACTTTTGCCATTGTATACTTGTACAGTAGCTTTGATTATATTGTCCCAATCGCAATTAAAATCTGAGGCTAATACTATTTTCACCAAGGTAGGGTAAGAATGTGTTTGCAATTTCTATTTTAAATCTTCTATTTTACATAATTGGACTATAATGTGATATTACACAAGATCTAGATGAGTTCATCAGAGTATGGCTTATGTGATAATATTTCAAGTGTTTGCAATGCTTCATTTTTTAAAAACTTAAAATCACTTTCACATTTTTCAAATAATTTATGAAGAATTTTTTCATCGTAAACATTATTGTGTTAGACTTTATAGTTTAATTATAAATACTTGTTTCTTTAATCAGCATCAAAGCATTTTTGGACACATTACTTCTTATACTATCAGTTAAGGGTTAAAGTTAATCCCACCATTCCTAAATTTTAAATTAATCATTGTGAAATTTGTTTTAAGCTCGTAAGCTGTCGATAAATAAAAACTGCTATTTCCAATCACTCAGATCATTTTTTTAAATCTCTTAATCTTGCAAATTTTCATAAGTTGTATATTAAACTTAGTCTTGCTATTATTAATCCATAATTTATAAAAAATTAAACTAAATAATATAAATCCATCAGTGAAAAAGTATGTTAGATTAATCATACCAATTAAGAATAAAAATATCTATTAAGCTTTTGCCTATAAGATAGGGAGTTTAGGATGTAATTGAAATTTGCATTCATTAATGTTTTTCTTATATCATAATACGAGACGATCCATTTTCTAAAAATAATACAAGAAATTTAAATAAAAATTAATTTTTTATTAATGATGAACCAATAATCACCTTTTTAGTCACTTTTTGAAAATATAATTGGATAAATGAAGAGAGGAGAAAGTTAGAGTGCATTGATTGAAATAGATAGATAATTGAAAAAGACCAAGTTTAATCAAACTGAAAAAAAATAATTGCAATTGTTAAAAGGATCAATATTGGTGTAGATTGGAGCATTGGGCGATGCTACAAAAATACTGAATGACAATTTAAATTAAGCTGAATTAGAAGTCCTCTAATTGTATTCTAATCTATGTAAGGATCTAAACATGATGAATAATTATTTTGAGAAATTCAAACCATAAAATTTGGAGTAGACAAAGGAATTTTATTCTCAATCGATATAAGCCCATCGATTTTAAGAGGCATCAACATATGCCATTAAGATTTTCAGGGCAGAAGGAGAAAAAAACTAAGAATACATGATGGAATATATTGTACTATTGAGTTAAAAGGAAGATATGGGAGGGAAAATTACAGAGATGTTTGTTGATAAGGTGGCAAAAAACATCAAACTAGAGAAGTAAAAAAATTGTAAATGATTTAGCAATTTGAAGCTTTGTACTAATGAAGAATTAGGAGCTTAATTGATTAAATTTTAATTGAAATTCTACTAGAATAACAAAAACAAAAATGTAGATAAAGTATAATAAATATTGGACAATCATGGTTCGCTATTTGTTGAATATTAATAAAATGCAACAATATCATTGTGGATTTACTAAAACAATCCTACAGGTATATATGATATAAATGAAATTTAGATTTTACTTACGAATAAACTCTTAAATACCATTATTAAGTCTATAATTCTTTGGCCACAGATTAAATTCTTATAAATTTTGAATGCTAAGAATAACTAGTATTAGCCTTCTACACTGAACCATTCTAATTAGAAATTGAATAAATCGAGAAACCCTTCTAAATAGTTCCAAAGGATAAACTATTGAGTCATATTTACAATAGTTGTTAATTATTATTAAAAACAACTAAAAATAGCTTAGCATTAAAACAACTTTTACTCATTTCATTAAAAATAATAAATCTATCTTAAAATCCCAACACTGAAGAGATCTTAAAGTTAGTTGAATTATTATTTTAATAATAAGGAGATAAATATACATTTTGCACTGAATTATTTAAGGCAATTCCAAAACTAAAACTGCACAAGGAAATTTACAACACTATTCAAAAAGTAAAGACCTAATCTAAGTCTAAAGAGGCAGAAACAATAGCTCATATCAATTTGAAGAAGCTAGAAATTTACATCTCAGAGGATCCTACAAAGTATCTTGATGAACTAGTAAAGTTGTATCAATCTCATCCAGTTCCAGAAAAAGTTGAAAAAGGTGATAGGTTATTATAAGATGAATATTTGATGATTGCCATTGATATACTGTATGATGTAAACGACTTTGATAAGATTTTGAGAAGTTTAGAATTAATAGATTTAGGGTTAAAAAACTCTCCATATAATTTTGATTTCTTGTTCAGATAAATCATCTTATTATGCGAATTAGGATAGGTGGAGTAGGCTATTGAATCCTTAACAAGATTGGATATAAAGGGAGTGTAATTTGATACATTGGGAATGACCTTTGCAAAATCCTTCCTTGAATTCGGAGGTAATTTAGATTAAGTTGAGAGAAAGAATTAACAAGCTTTAATATTTTATTTAGAAAATGTAAGAGAATCTAAGAAGAATTTATTGACATCATTCAAAATGAAGAATTATGTACCCTTTGAATCATTTCATTAATTTGAAAATTGGATTTCAAACTCTTATATTAAATTAATTTACTATTTTGTTCAATGCACACTATTTAATGAGAGACAGAAATAATAGAGCAATGTCGAATATTTTTGTTAGTAGATATAAAATAAATTAAAATCCGCATCAACCTTTTCGATTTAAGACACACATTTCCAAAGCTATTTTATTAGAGAATTTAGCAATTCAAATTAAAAATATGATAATTATATTGGAATATATAAAAGTCAAAAATAATTGTTATTAGAAACTTTGTTTTTAACGGTATATTAAATATTTTATTCTATTAGTTTAATAATGAGATGAATGAATTAAAAAACGATATCTAACAAATTTAAAGTTTGGTAAATGTGTACAAAGAAATTGTGAATGTCCAATAAAATTATAATGAAGTTGATTTAAATTACAGAAATAAATTGGAAAATTAATCATTATAAATAAAGTACTTAGAAGATTACAATGAGTAAATAGAAAAATTAATATCATTAGGTTTATTAATTTAGAGAGAGAACTTCGATTGTCGATAGCAAGATTCTATATTTCGCTGATTCAACCTCAAAATGATATCCCTACAAATGACTTTTTAGTTGATCTATCGAAATTATAGGATTTATAAAAGATCATAAAAAAAATACTAAATGGTTAAGAAATGCCAACAAACTCAGTCAGAATTCTGAATCGCTTTTACAAACATACCTTACCAGTTTTGATAGTCCTTATAAAATAATAAGCTGAAATAAAATAAAAATTATTTTCACTCCAAAAAAAGGCTTAGGGCGATTCAAAGACCATTTTAGAGAAAGCCCATAAGCAAATAGTTCTGACTTTAACTACTCTTAAAGATGAACTGGTACAATCAGGCACACAATAATTGATGATTATTAAGAACGAGCTCCCATAATATATTAGATAACAATTAAAGTAATGATAATTTGATTAATTCTTAGCAAGACAATAAACAATAAAGAGTTGATCCAAACCCTAGAATCCAATTTACAGTTTTAAGCCTTATCAATATAAACAGTGATTGAGGAAAAGTTAAAACAAATGAAATGAAAATAATATAAATATTAACGATTTCATTCGAGTACTCGTTAGAGAATTGAAATAAAAATTGATACGTCTTACTTAAAATTTTCAGGATTCTCTGACTAATTAATATTCTTCAATCTCATCCAGTTCTCTTTTATAATGTTATGAGCATTTTATATTTTTTCTATGATCGGTATCAAATCCACTTAAGAAAAACCCATCCATTAATAACATAACCATAATTTATTGACTTTTCTCATTTCCATTATATTGAATAAATTTTCAATAGCTCCAGATTAATTTCTCAAAATTTGGTTAAAACGTGGATAATTTGATTGTTCTCTTAAAGTGAAGAGAAAAAATAATCCATCAACATTGGAAATACAATTTACTAAATATATAGTAAAATCATCAAGTATCTCAAATTCTATTAAATTTATGTAAATTGAAAATAACCTACCTTCTTCATTTATTGATTACATAGTCACATAAGTATTTGCAATAATAAAAAGCACTATAATCTCGTTACTATATATTTCATAAGCAACATTTTGAACTTGTTGCTTGATATTTGCCTATTAGTTCATAATTAATATTCAACAATGAAATAAAAAATATTCTATTAAGAGTGATTACTTTAAAAGATTTGAAAGATACGATAAATTAGCTGCAAAGCATTTTATAAATATATTTTGTAGAATGCCTTCTAAAAGACAAAAATAAATTGATCCACAAAATTTTAATCCTATAAAATAATAAAGCAAAGGAAAAATTTTAAAAGTGGAAGGAAAGCAATGATTAAGAATTTGGAATGAATTTAAGAAAATCATGAATTTCTATTTGTGGATAAAATATTTCTTAAATTCTAAATTATTGAACTAGAAATTGCCAAATTAAATCTGATGTTTATATGTAGATAAGATGAATTGTTTGAATTGTGCTAAATTCAAATTTAAGTTTAAATAAATAGATCATACACGTATTAAAAGTGGTTTGTTTGTTAAATAAGATAAGATAAAAATCATAAATTAGTATATTGATAGCATAATTACACAAACAGTTATAGAAATCAAGTCAGAAAAGCTTTTACAGAAATATATAAAACTAAAATACATTATACAAAGCAATTTTAGCTTTGGAGAATCAAAAATTTTTAGAAATGAATACCCAAAAATTAAGCTGAAAGAACAACTTAAACATATTTTTAATATACTGGTTTATAAAAATTTGATAAGTCATTAAAATAAAAATATTATATTAAAAATAATAAAATTAATTCTTTTTACAGATTGAATAATTAATGTAATCTATTTATCTTTAGAATACTGATGGTTTACTTTTAATTCATCAATTGTCAGTCAAATTGATTTGAGGAGCTTAAAAATTCTCTCATCTACTTTATATTAAGCAATAACTTGAAGTATTTGAAAAGCTGAATATGAACTTATTTTGTTAATTTTCAAACGAATAAACTATATAAAATACCTTTAAAGGATAAGCAAAGAATAATATTTTAGTAATTTGCAATTGATATGATGTCGTAAAATTCTAATTTGATTAGTGAACAGTTACTTAACCAAAAGTGATTAATAAATATTGTTTATATATGCTTAAGTATAAGAGAATATTTATTCAAGAAAGTTGATAATAATATTTAATTAAGCATCCCAAAAGTAATTTCATCTCGTTTAGTCTCATATAAAGAGAATGTAATGGGTAGAAAGAAAGAAAAAAACTTAAAATAACAGAAATAAAAAGAGAAGACTTAATGGAGAAATTACTAATGTTCAAACTAGTGTTAATGTCTATCCAGAAGGAAACGATACTAAGAAGAAGAATAAAAAAAGAGATAAGGATAAGGATTGACTAAGGGAGAATAAATTATAATTTTTACTAAAAAAATTATGGAGATTTTGGTTATGCGACTATTATTAATCATAATCATAATCATACAAACAATAGCCTTGAAAAAAATAATTGATAGAGTTGTGGATGCACTGAAGAAATTTAAGTGCAAAAACCCAATTAAATTGATGAATAATGAATTTGTTCAAATTTATATATTAATTTTTTTCCTCGATAACTCTGCTTTATATTTATCTGGAATGGCGTTATCATTTAATGTCTTTAATTTAGTTTCTTTGATATTCTCCAATAATTTCTTCTCATTTAGCATTTTATCTCTAATTTTTTTACCTTCTTCCAATCTAAAAATTAAGATATATTATAATACTTGTCTCTTTCTTCTTGTTTTCTTTTTTCCTCATTGAGTGATATCTGCTTTCTGAGTTCATCTGCATGCTTCTTTACTAATGCTTCTTTTTCATGATGTAATTTTAATTCATTTTCTCTCTCTTATTTTTGTTTCTATATGACTCTCTAAAATTCATCTCTTTCCAATCTAGCCTAAATAAAAGTTAATTAAGCAATGTACCTATTCTTCTAATCGTTCTTGTTTTTCATATTGTTGTAATTTTCTTGCTTCATGAACTTCATGATTCAATTTCATTTTCCACTCTGCTTCCTTTCTTTCCTTTTCTCTGGCTTATCTTTCATTTTATTCCATTGCTCTTTTAGCTCTTAAAGCATCTAATTCAGCTTATCTATCTTATGCTTTTTCTTGCATTTCTCTCAATCTCTAAACTTCTCTTTCTTTTTCTTCTTTGATTCTTCTTTACTCTTCCAACAATTCTGCTTCCTTCTATGCCTTTTACAAATTGTATTTAACAATCATTTCTTCCTCTTCTCTTTCTTCCAACTTTCTCTTCTCTTTAACCAAAATAGCTCTATCATTAGCCTCTAAGATCTCTTCTTAAACCTTTTATTAAGTAATCTTCTTCTGCATAGCCTTCTATTATTCTTCGACTTGCAATTATTTGATTTGTTTAAGCATGACCTAACCTTCTCTTTCTTATTCTTCTTTATCTTTCAAACGAATGAGTTCTCTTTCCTTTATTTATTCAATTATAATATCGTGACCATGTTTTTACTCGACTTTTCTTTATTTATCTTTTTCTTCATGGTATTTAATAGATTTGAGCCTTTCAATTTCCATCATCAAATCCTTACGTTTCTCTTATACTTTATATTATTCATGAAGCTCTTTCTTCTCATGTAATTGCTTATCTCGAACAGTTACACATTTTGCATACATAACCATTTTGTTCATTTCCTTTACATCATCCATCTATTCATTCATGATCTCTGCTGCCTAACAAAGAATTAAAACCATAATCTACCCTTGCAAGAAGTGAATCTTTGACCACCTTATCTTCTTCTTACTGAGTTGAAAGAGGCACTTACTTTTTCTTTTCTTCCTCCATTTGTAACATTTTTTACTTTTTAGCCTTTGCTGCAGCCATCTACTTCTCTTTTTATTCCTCAAGCAATTTTTTTTAGTATAATTATTCTTCTTTGGTCGTTATGATAGCATTATTCTGAAAATATATAAAATACAAGTAATACCTTCATTCTTTGTAATTCAGCTTCCCCTATGAGGACAACTTCCGGATTAGACACATCTCCATTCCTAACATTTTTTGCAACTGATTATATCTATTCCTCGGTTCTGGGCTTAACTAAATTTAAATTGATAATATTACTTTATATTTCCTCAACAACTGGAGGCTTCTTAATCTTCCCACTGAGTTTGCTATTCTAAGAAATAATAATATCAATGATATACCATTATTTTCAAAAATAGTTAATATAATATAATAATTATATAAATCGAATTCAAGTGATTAGATTTGTTTTTATTATTTTTTTTCTCTTTCACCTCTTATTCACATTCTTTTCATTCAAATTTGGCTACTTACACATTAAGAACCATTCAAATGAGATTATGGGCATCAAATAAATTATTCAATAACTAGAATATATATCCAAAAATTCCATTTATCAAGTGATAAGATAGAATTCTCCTATAACTTTTGAATATCCAAATTAATCTATATGCCCTTTTTAATTTAACATAGTTTTCATACATATATATGTTTTATTTTATACTAATTCCTTGAAAGTCATATGATTTTATGTTTAATTACATGCTTATCAGTAATTAATACTCTTCTATGTCTAAAATTATCTGTAGATATTTTATGACGATGAGTTAGTTTTTCAAATTCCATAAATTTCCTACCCTTCATTTTCAACTATATTAAATTAAATTGATCTACTTTATTTTCATACTGTATCCCATCCAATTAATCAGTACAAATAAATACCAAAAAGCCTACTGGTATATGTTAATGATTATTGATTTTTATGATCATTGCTACTTACAACTGGACAATTTTTATGTCATCTTGTCATCAAAGCAGAAATGATACTGTGAATTACAGGATTGTCACTCCAGGATGTTAATGAATATGATGAAACTTATATTAGAAAACTTTTTGTAGAATTGTTGTCTACATGATATTTCAAATTCTTATTCACAATAGTTTATTAATTCATAGGTGTATATCAATATTTAAATATTTTATTTTATTATATTTCTTTGTTGATAAAGTTAACATACATATTTTTTTAGTTTTCTTTCCGTACATTCCTTTTTATTCTCTTTATATCCTTCCCTTTGCTCACCTTAGATAAAGAAACTTTGTTTGAAATAATTTTGTATTTTTAATCTCCTTCTTTGTTCATGAATTAATAATTAATAATGAAATTAAGCCTAATATTCTGTTTCATTGCTTTAATCTTAGCATAAGAGCCGACAGAAGCACCAGTATAAGAGGAGAATCCATAACCTGTTGAGACACCATAGCCAGTGGTTTAGCCAATAGCTGCTTTGCCCAATAACATTGACGCCTTGATATCAGGCCATCCTTTAATTTTAATTGAATTTTATGCATCTTGGTGTGCTCCATGCAAGCAGTTTGCTCCTGAATATCAACAACTTACCGAAAAAGCTTCTAAGCACTCTATTGCTTGTGCTGCTTACGATTCACAGAGAGACCCAGATAGATATGCTCTTGAAAAATTCAAAATCTCATCTTTCCCCACTTTCATCTTTTTCATTGATGGTAAGCCTTTTCAATTCACTGGGTAAAGAAGTGCTGATTCCATACTTTAATGGATGTTATAGGTATATAAATATAAACTATATTATTTTAGTTGGTCAATGGGCCAAATCCCACCGAAATCTTGACACAAGATCAATTTAATCAATTTTTGAATGACAATGATGTAGTACTCTTCTATTAAGGATCAGAAAACAATATCAACGATCCTAATTATTGGACCTTCTTCGAGATGAGTAAGACAAATTCAGATGCCGCATTTGCCTTCTCATATCTGTTCCCTATTGGTAAACCAGGAAGATTGTATTATTATTCAAAAGAAATCTCAGAGAAAAAGCAATTCAATCAAGCATTCACAAAACAAAATATTGAAAGATTTTTATTACAAAATTAATTGCCTGATGTACCATAATTAAATGAGTAATCAGAAAAACTAGTTTATTCTGGAGCTACTCCTGCCTTTATTTTATTCAGCAGTTTAGATGAGCAATCCATCAAAGCTGAAAAAGCATTCCTTGAAACAGCCTAGTTGTTTAAGAAGACATATCAATTTTCATTCACCAAAATTACAGATGAAAAATTTTTCGATTAATTGAATTAACTTGGTGCAGATGACAATGTGTTCCCTAAGATCATAGCTTGGAATTAAGGATTAAAATACAAATACAATGGACCCGATTTTACAGTCAAAGGAATCAAGAACTTCATCTTTGATTTCAGATAAGGCAAAATTGAAAAATTCATCAAATCTGAACCTATACCTGATTACACTTAAGAGAAAACTTATGTTAAGGTATCATATTATATTTATTATCCACTTAGAAAGTTGTGGCATTGAATTATGAGGAAGAAGTTATCAAAAGCAAGAAGGATGTTTTACTTGAATTCTATGCTACATGGTGTGGACATTGCAAACAATTTAAACCACTCTATGATTAAATAGCTTATGAATTGAGAGATAATCCTAACATCGTTGTGGCTCAAATAAATGCTCCTGACAATGAAATTTCTGATGTTTATCAACCTCATTCATATCCTGATGTTGTGTTGTTTAGAGCTGCAGATAAACAAAGAAAGGCTATTCCTTGGAAAGGAGAAAGTAGAACTGTTGAATCAGTTTTAGAGTTTGTTAGAAATAATACAATTGTTACAAAATGAAAAATCAATATTAAAAATATTTATGATAATTTTAAGAACATTATTGAAATAGAGATTTTCTACTCAAACTAGTTTTATAAATTTCTCAATTCGCGATGGTTTTGAGAATGAATCAGAGGATGACATAGATATTATCGATTCTCCAAAGGAGGAAATCAAAGTTGTATAAAATGAATAAGAATTGATGGCACTCATTAGCTAACATGTAGATCCTAAAACCTTGATAGATATATTTAACAAGAATAAATATATATTTAGCTTATAACATTCATTACTAACAATTCGCATCATCGCTCATTTCTTGAGTTCTGTAAAATATTATGAAAATGAACCTATTTTTCGCCAAGGAATCGGAGAAATATCAAAACTATTAAATAACTAACTTGAATAACTTACACCAATTGATTTGCTTGAATTACTTTGCTTCAAATCTAAATATTAGGTCAAAGGTCAATCATCATTACTCCAAAATGTGGATGATAAAATATTAGCAAATACTCTTAATTAGACATTAAAAAATTGTTCTGATTTCAGTATTAGACATTACATTAATATTTGGTATGATTCCTAAGTCTTAAACATGTTTTTGCCATCAATTCAATAACTGGTGGAAGATCGACTATAGGCTGAACCTCTTTCCTCAATGGAAGTGATTCTTTTAATAAGATGTGAAATGATGAAATCCTAAAAAAAGAAATATGTAAATTCCAATTTAGTTGAATTCTGTATTTCTCATTATGACGCTAATTCACTCTATTACGATTTCTAGCAAGTTACTTCATTTTACATTATGTTACTTAAAATGAAATATTAATATTTGAACCCTTACCTAGGGTCACATCCTATTCTTATCAAAATGAGGTAATTCTTAATCGATAGCCTCAACGTAATGGACGAACATACTATCTTATCAATCATAGGTAACTACCAATTTTTGCCTGCTGGAGTTACTCCAGTATTAGAAATCAAAATTAAGGAATTTTTGTTTAAACAATTAAGTTTGAGACCTTAAAAAATATCCTTACATTTTATTTAATTATTTTTGATTAATTTAGAACCAATTTGTACGACTTAAGAGGTTGAAAAATTAATTGATGAAATTATCTAAAGGCTATTATTAGAAATTCATCAGCATTCGCTCCATTAAGCTAATAAAGTGTCTCAAATGTTTTTAAATTTAAGCAAATTACCATTAACAGTTAACTCTAGATAAAAATTGACTACCTTTTCAGATTATGTAAGATAGGTCTTTAAATTTTCCTTTCCCGAAAATGGTCTTCTATATTTAAGATTTCTATGTGGATAAGAAGTTGATTCCCTTGTAACTGAAGAGAATGCGTTTACTCGTCCTCTCCACTCATATGCGGTAACCAAGAATGAAAAACTTAAACTCAAATTGAGTGGTTACTTAAATAAAAAAATTAAAGATAATCCAATAAAAATGATAAATGAAATGTTAAGTTTCCAATATTAAGATTCACAAATCTTCAAAGATTTGCTTCCCATTATTATAATAGAGTTTATGAAAAAGATTCATTATTAAGAAAGGTACTTGCCAAGTTTATTTAAATTATTGAATGATGTTAAATCTTTAAATCTTCTAAAGGATTGTCTTTCCTACAAAAAATCAGATATTTATCGTTTAGCAAATAGGCATAACTTAACAGATTTATAAGCTTAGATCTTTGGTGGTCGACTATTATAATAAGTAGAAAGATATCATAGACATGGTGTCTTAAATCTTATTCTGAATTCGAATCTCGCTATACAGATTGGAAAAAAGAATCCTGAGTATTTAGCTTCTATAATGAGTATTATAAAGTAGTAAAAGGATGGGATTGAAACATATTCATTTTGTAAGTACTTAAAAGATAACAATGTGGATTACAGATTAGTATTAAAAAATTCGTAACGCAGAGCTAGATTAGAAAAAATAGTAGATCTATATAATTCTGAAAAATGTGTAGAGAAGAAAATGATATTATTATACATAATTTTTTTTAACTGAAATAAATAAATGTATTCCTAATTGAAAAAGAATAAGTCTCCAGATGTTCACCCGTTGATTTCTAAAGGTTAATTTTCAAATGACCAAAAATTTTACTAAGAGTTAACCCAAAAATTATGGGAATCTCATCCTACAGACGAAAATTTAGAAACATCTGTAGAAGTACCGTAGATGCAAACGAAACGAGCATAACCATATTTAACCGAAGAAAATAACTTGACTCTAGAAAATCGTAAACTTAAGGAAACAATAATCTAGATGAAATTGGAAATGTATATTGTACAAATTTATTTAGGAAGTCTAAATTAGAGGCTGATCTATTGAAACAAAAAAATGAATTCTAAACTATATTACAAGAGTATGTAGCCTTCATAGATAAGATTTTGTAGGATAAAAAGGATCTATAGTTATAATTAGCATAATGTTAAAGGTAAGAAGTTCAAGAAAATTAAAATGAATTGATTGAGCAACTTCACTTTTTGCAGGAAGAAAATTATAAATCACTCCAACAATCAGAAGAATTTAGCAATAAATTAGTTTAAATAGAGACTCTCTTATTAAATTTAGAGGAAGAGAAGAAATCCGCTTATGATAAGATTGAATACCTAAAACTTTAAAATCAACAGCTAAAATAACATTATGAAGAGAAGCTATAGAATTTGAAATAGTAACATTTCGCTGATATTACAAAATTTGAATCTATAGTGGAAGAAGCATTAAATAAAAAGGACTTTAAGATATAGAAATTAAAGGAGCAATTAAGTTATTACACTGATCAATTTTGAATTAAATGTATAATTTTAATTATATTTCAACCATTGTATTATTTTTCAAATTCTAAATGCTTCTCAAATATGTCAATAATTCCTTACATATTTTCAGTGTCTTCTGTGTTGTGTTTGATAAACCGTTTATTTTTATTGAAACTTTAGAGAGTTTTATTTTTATGTTTGATATTCTCATCGATTTTTTCGACGATAATTGAATTAGATAATTAATTGAGATAATTTTAGTCTTTGTTATAATATTTATCTGTATCCAATCCTTGCATTTTAGAAATTGTGGGCAATCTAACAGTTTTAATGAGATCAGTGAACCCACTTCTATTGGTGGGAGTGATTTGTTGTCTGGATCTTTGTTCCTTCAATAATTTGAGTTATTCAGAATCCAAAGCATAGTTTTTGACTTCTCTGAATTCTTTTGGTCTAGTTCTCATATTTAATGGTCCATAGACATTAAGCAAATCATTTTTCTCAACAAAGTCTGTGAAAAGCTCTTATTTTAAAAGATTAAGGAGTACCTCTTTTTTTATTGAATAATTTATCTTGGATGGATTTATAAGCACTTTCAAAAGTAAAGACTTAGCCATTGTCATCATTGAATGGTTTTTATACAATTTTAACTTAATTTGTAATCGTACTTAATGTTGACATTAATTTTATACTCTGTTATTTTATTAGTAATGTAACCTGTAGGTTTTCGATTCGTGAATCTCTAATCAGAAATATTATAAAATTCATAATTATTGAGAGTGCTTCCCTTGAGAGAGTCTAACTTGCTTAATGGAGGCACTTTAGTCTTTATATAAGGATTGTCGTAACTTTCTCGACAGACTAAAGAGTTCGATAATTTAAAATAGGAAGGAGCCTCGTGAGAATTCCCGTAAGCAAATTATGGAAACACCTAATTATGGATAGTTATGAGGTTTACCTTTTTCCCCTTGAGAATTTTGGTTGGTTCCAATTATTAATATGTTTGGGAATATGAAGATCTTAGATATTAAGGCAATTCTTCACTTTCAGCATTCCCTTTACCACTCTTAGAAATAATAAATCAGTATGTTACTTTTGTGTTGATTTTATCTAATTCTTCTTTGCCAGTGAGCATTTTAATAATTATTTTTTTATTTTATTATATCTCAATTATTCTTTTTAGGTGGATAGTTGCTTAAGGGTCTCAATTCCATGAATTTTTACACAATTTCGTCTGTGACAAGAGCTCTTCTCTATTGGTGTTCTGTTACTATTTTAGTAATCACATTAATCAATTCCTTCTTGACTTCACTTGTCATCATGACACCCTTTCCATATTGAACTCTGATTTCTTCAAGACGAGCATCATCTTCAAGGAAGAATCTCAAATAATGATATGGGACATCAACAGTAAGATCAGCACCTTTTTCTTGATGTTCCTTTTTGGTCATACCACCACCAGACAAAGCATGCTTTTTGATCTAAAATCAATTAATTAATTATTAACCTTCTCTTCAATCTCTTTAGCAGTATCTGTTAAAAATATAGCTGATGTTGGATCTGTAGTTCCCATTTTGGTACCAAATCCGTGAAGACCTGGCAAAAATTGGGAATGAATGCATCCAGTTTTAGGAACCTTAAGTTTATAACACACATCTCTTGTCATTCTGAAGTAAGGGTCTTGGTCAATACCTTGTGGGACTAAACACATCACTTCATCCTTTCCAAAGATATGTTTAAATGATGAGGATAAGGATGGAGCTGCTTAAACTGCTGGATAGGCTACTTTGCCACAATTATCAGATTCATTCAAACCAAATATTCCTCTCAATTATGAATAGGTTATGGCATGTTGGAATTTACAAATGTTATGATACATGTGGCCTGCATATTAGGAACTTAAGAAAATGAATGTTTTGTTAACATCGAATCCACATGCTATAATGTCTTTAGCATTTTCATATCCATATCGTTGATATTCTTCCAATGTTGTTTCACTCTTATGGAAGAACTTCTCATCATCTGACAATTCAATCACTACTGGCACATCGAAAGCTTCCTATAAATATTTAGTAAATATGAATGGCATCAAATGACCCACGTGCATTGATTCTCCAGATGGTCCTCTACCTGTGTACAAATAGAACCCTTTGCCAGCTTCATAGGCATCTAATACCTGGTTTAGGTCTCGATGTGAAAAGAAAATGCCACGTCTTAGATAATGATGAACAGGCTTTTAAGTTAAGGCTTATATGCGGTCAAGATGAGTTTGCTCGATTCTCTAGCACCCGAAGGATTGGATCAACTTATCGTAGTCAATTTACTTCTTGGAATTGTTCACCACTTCATAAGGATTGATAATTAAATCAGGAATCTCATTTTGAGCAATTACTTACTCCTTTTATTGTTCCTATTCGCTTTATTACATAATTAATTAACATTTTTATTTGAGGATACTCACCAGGTTTACAACAAACAATTTAATCTCAAATTCTTTCACATTTTAACAACAATCTTATAATCCACTTTTAAAAACTAATCTAGGAATCAAACCTCAGTAATTTTTAAACACTTTTCAATTATAAACCCAATAAACAATGTTATTTAGGATGTTATTGGAATTATGTAGCTAACTTTTGGATTCTCATAAAAAAAACAAAGATATTTTTCTTAAATTATAGGGTAGACCAAAATTAAACTTAAAATTATGGTTTTCTTATTCTTACATAATTAGGCTTATCTTCAAGAAATCAAGAGGTTATACGTATAACTTACAATTTTAAGATAAAAATGAGGCAATTTAAGATCTGTTTTTAAAATAGTTGAACAATTGTAAATAATAAATCTCAATAAACCTTTACTATCATACTCGTATTCAATATCATTTCATCTTGAGATTTATCTATGGCCCAATATCAAATTATAAATATTTAAACAAGAATGATATTCTTATTAAAAAGATATATCTTTAGAAATAATAAATTCACTTAAAAATAAATGAATATTGTTCTTTAAATTAAATAGTATATTTTCCGTTAAATAATTTATATTCAAAATGAAAGCACAATAAATCCCAAGACTATTTTGTGTTGCAGACTACTAAAATGAAAATTTTTATTGTGCGCCTAAACATTAAAGAGTTTAGTCATCCTTAGCCATAAGAGAGAAGACATCAAATTCATTTCATTCTATGATACCTCCTCAAAAACCACAAATGAAATTAAATGATGAATAGAGCTATAGAACAAAAGAAGGGTTTTAAAGAGTAAAAACAGACTCAAATATGCCTATGCCTTTAAGAAATGGAAGAAATCTGAGTATCACTAGTGGAATCACTTCAATTTTAAGTAATAAAACAATTTAATTACCCTCAAAAATTGAAAATCCACAAATGGTAAATACATATAAAAATGAAATTGTTACATACATGAAAGATAGAAGTGTAATTAATATTCTTAATTTAGTGTAAATCTATTTTCAAAATGACCGCTTTCCAATTTTAAACAGAAATTACAGAAAAAATGCGTAGTATTCTACTAGATTGGTTAGTAGATGTACATCATAAATTCAAATTAGACCCAGAAACCCTGTTTTTGACAATATCAATAGTTGATAGGTATTTATTACCTAAATTTGAGAGTACTTGAGTTGCATCAGATACCGAAATCTAAATTTTAACTCTACGGAGTTGCAGCCTTATTTATAGCATCCAAATATGAAGAAGTATACTCTGTACCTCATGTAAGGGATTTAGTATATGTATGTGATAATGCATATCCAAAAGAGGAAATCTTGGAAGCAGAGGGAAAAATTATTTCAATACTTTCCTTTGATTTGTTAACGACAAGTCCCTACAGACTATTAAATGTATATTAGGAAACAGCTAAGTTAGAATTGAAAAACTTAATGCTTAGTAGGTAAATTTCATTTAAATTCTTTTAGATATCTAATAGAACTCTCCTTATTGGAATATTCTATGATTCAATATTCAAATAATGTGTTAGCAAGTGCTGCTATTTATCTGGTGAATAAAATTAGAAGAATTCATCCCTCTTGGAGTCAAGATTAGATGGTTTCAATAACTGGCTTAAATGAAACTGAAATCAGAACATGTGCTAAAGAAATGTGTAATCTTTTACAAGGCCAAGATAAGAAGCAATTTAATTCGTTAAGAAAAAAGTTCTCCTTACCAAAATATTTGGAGGTTTCAAAAATTAAAATAGAAAAGCGACCATCTTCAAATTTGCAAAACGTGCAATATTGAAACAATTTGAGAGAGCAAATTTTGCTTTTGATTTAATTAATTAATATTATAACCTATATTTTTAATTTATTTTATTAAGGTAATAAAATTCTATTGTAAAATTTCCATGGAATCAAATAAATAAATTGATATCAATTATTGATTTTGATGAATTTATAATTATATAATAAATGAAATCTTGTAATAAGAAAAATATACTTGAAGAGATCAGGAATTTATATTTATAAAATAGGAGCTATGAATTATATATATAAAAGGAATTATCTAAATTAATAAAGAATAATATGATCAAATTTTATCTGTTCTTTTGTGAATAATTAGTGATTCATGTTGCTTATTTTCTGCGTATAATTAAAAATTATCTCGTGTAATAGGTAGAACAAATTTAATCACAGTGCCTTAAACTCCAGTGGAGGCAACATAATTAATAATTTCCATAGGTTTTTAAGTATCATATGCCAAACATCTTAATAGTGTTTATGTGGCTGCTAAACCAAATCTGCAATCATTCAATCTATTTTTAAGCATTTCTTCTTTTATACCTCCACCATTATCTGAAATTTCGATAATAATCTTATCTTAATCACTGTGTGCTTTAAAGATGATCATATTTTATTGTTTTAGATCCTATTTCTAGCTCATTTGTTGTTGAGTTTATAGATTTTCATTTTTTTCGTTTTGTATTCCTTAATTATTGAGTTCAAAGTTTTCTATTGAGTTGTTAATGATATTGATTAAAATTTATTTAATTTTCCACTTATCAGATTAAATGATTACTTAAGTTTAATGATTTACCTCCTAAGTAATTATGATGTTGTGTTGATTTAAGATAGGATTTTATTAAAAAATATCTTTGACAATATTAAAACTACTTAATATATTAAATTATTCAATATCTAATTAAGTATGACTAAATAATACAAAGAAATTAAAATTGTTTTGTTTCATCATTATTAGATCGAAATTTAATTTTTCTATTTATTTAAGTATTTCCAAAGATTGTTAGTAATATGCAATTTATAATTATTACAAGTTCAAAATCTAACTCTCATGAGGATTACTATGAGTGGATGTGAGTTTTTAATTTGTATTGCATTCCGGAGTATGAGAGAGAACTGTTTAATAGGGATTACTAATGCCTCCGATATGTCTTTCTGACTTTTTAAATATGGTGTCATTAAATGACAAAGAATAATCGAATTCTCTTTAAATTAATTTATGATATATACTTTAATTATTATTATAGAGTCTTTTTTAGAACATTAACTGATTTTAGCACTTCTCCTGAATGAGTAGCCAATCGACCAATATATCTATAAAATGTAGATCTTTATTAATCTAGAATCTCGCTTTTAATTAGCTTGTCAACATTTTTCATTTAAATAATAATGGACTGTTATTTTTATGGATTAGTTTTATCATCATCAACTAGAAATATTGATAAACTCAGATTGTAAACAATTTAGTTAAGGCATAGATAACATTACAAGAATGTTTTATTATTAGGCGTTTAAATATCCACATTAAGAGGAGAGGGTTACAATCCAGAGAAATCTTGAGATAGATCATTTTGATTTATGTATCTCCTATCAGGGGATAGCATAGATTTTTAATCATCTTCAGCTTAATTTACATTCTATCTATCACTAAATTATTTCTATTTTATAATATTTTGGGGAGTTTCTTATAAATAATTTTTCTCTAACCATTATAAAAAAGTATTATTGTCTTATAATTCAAACTATGCAATAATGGAAGCATTCTAGGATTATCTAACGATTATCATATGATTAAAAAATTAACACAAATTAGTTTTGTTTTCTGATAAAAAATTTTATAAAACGAGAGATTGTTCTTTGCTTTCCCAAGTTCGATTAAATTTAAATTTGATGATGTCAATTTTACAAATCCAATCATCAGTTATTTAATTAAATTGTTCCCAAATTGATTTCTTTGATTGAGATTGTTAGATTATTGTCTAACACTTTTTCAATTCTGCTTAAGAATTTCTTTAATTAGTTTTGAAATCCTCCTATTTAGAACCAATAAGTTAAAATTCAAAATTATCCTATAATCCCAAGAGAACTAATAAAATTATATTGGAGATGATTAAAATTATTTGATGATTGCAAGGATTTGTTAAAAAGTTGTAAACTATTAAAACTGATATCAAAATAATTTAAAAAGCATTTCTAGTCTTCTTATAGTACATCTTTTAATCCTATACAATTAATTTACTTGAGTATATTCCATTTAAAAAACCAAACAAGAAATAAATGAATTCACTGCTGTTTATTCCGACAAGAGTTATTCTTTTAATAGCCAGAGCCCAATAAAAAAATGGTGATATATCTCCTAAAGGTAATATTGAAGTTTACCCTTATTCCATCCTAATTGTTGAGTGATATAAATCCAAGAGAAAAAAGTGCCACATAAAATAAATACAATGTCCATTATGATTGAATCTGAGAGATCATTGATGAAACACTCTGCGAGAGCAAGGAAAATAGAGATTAGAACGTTTAAGCTCATTCCGAAAATTTACATGGTCTTATTCTTCATAAGAACACCAATTAATGTATTTATATATATATATAATTTATAACATCAAATTTCCTATTCAAATCTTCGATATTTTGTTTTATAGTTTAACAAAATATATAGATACCCTGGAGTAATGGTTAAACATCCAATCCATAATCCAAACTATTCGAATTCAGGTAGCACAATTAAGTAATTTAACACAAATCCAACCATCTTTCACTTTAATTTAATTATGAATACATTAGCCAAACACAACAAACCAGTAACCAATACTAATTCTGTGGCAGGGTACAATTTTTCAACGTAAGCCTATATAGCTATAGGATAAAACGAATTTAGACCCACACCCATCGCAAAGTTAACGAAAAGCAACATCCAGAATCCTAGATATTCGATGACGAATGCTTCGAAAATCAAAGTGATCATCCCTATGGTTGTGAAGATCTTGATGTATCTATCATAATCAGGTTGTATTCCCTATTTAGCTTATGAATCCAATTTCATCGAAGCCCACAAACCAACTGCCACTCCAGAAATCTAATAAACAGTCCCATTTATTGCAACTTCAGCCTAAAGTTTACTAATTACTGAAATACTTGAGTATAACCATAAGGATACATCTCAAAAGATATGATAGTAGTATACACCCAACCCAATCCAATGACTTTTATAATTTAATAAATTTACAGATTCCAAGTGCCATTAAATCAATTACTGATTCTTCTTTTGTTAACATCTTTACTGTAGATTTCCAAATTGTGTCTTTGACTATATTCTTTATTTACATCTATATGTGTTACATCTGAATTTGAAGCTGGATGAGGAGGTCTATTCCTCAAAAACATCAAAAGAAGAATTGCTCCAACTGTATTAAATATGGCAATCATTAGATTCATTTCTTCTATTTTTGTGTTCACCACACTCTGTTCATCCGTTATTTTAAAATAAAAAGATGAAAATCCGTACGCAAATGCCATTCCAATATACTGAAAGAAACTACCTAGACTAGTTGCCAACAATCTTTCAAAGATGGAGAACCATTTTTCAGAGAGAACTTCATAATGTACATTTTAATTACAAACTGGAACTATTAAAATCATAGCATCGCTAATTCCGATTATAAATAAACCTATCATTGTCATTAAATATGATTATCCTCCAATCCAAATTATCCATGCCCTTCAATTTTATTATTCAACTCTATTACCCTATAGCACTTATTACTCCAATCAGATGCAAACTTAAATCCAGTCTTACCAATAATGGTTTTATACAAAAAGGAGCCAAAACAAAAAAAGTGATATAATACATATTGCCTATCCATTGCAAGTCTTATGGTGGAATTCCATAATATATTGCTGCCTAATCCCAAATCGGACTGTAACTTACCAATTACATTACATTAGCCATTCTACACCTCTAATAAATTGTAATACGCAATAATTGAATATGAGAATAGGACCAGCCACCTCTGAAATGAAGACTTAATTTATTTTGGATTGTATTCTATAATTACAACTTCTTTGGACATTTTTATCCTATTCAAATTAATATGCTGAAATGAAATTGAATAGCAAAATATATACGTAATACTAATTAGAACATTAATTAAATTTTAATTATATAAACATTTTAACAATGAAGATAATTGTATAAGTTAAGTGTTTGTTTAATTAATAAAATTCTCAATTAGTTAAGCTTTTCTCATCAACCATTATATTGAAACAAATGTGTTATATTTTTATTCAAATCAAATTACACGCTAAGTTTTTTTTTATTGAGTTTTCTCACATTATTCCTAACAAGTGATGGTTTTGGATTAAAGATTGTATTATGAAAAGTATTTTTTAGAATCTCCTTATCAGTAATATAAAATTTATTCATCATATCCTAAAAGGAAAATGCAAACTTTCTCCAAACTCTATCCTATATTAATACAACTAAGTATTACTTTAATTGGCTCTTATTAAGCATTGCTATTTTTCCATGTAAAATAAGGGACGAATAACAATATCATGAACATTAAGAAGTACTTAGGTTCAAAAAAACTTAAATTATCATTGTAGTAACTTCTGTAATTTTCATGACTTTCCATTTATTTATAAAATTTAATCAATTTTGAATTATAAATGAGTGAAGAAGACAGTTAAGAGTTGGATAGTGAATAAGAAGAGGAAGAAGAAGAATATGAAGAATAGGAATAGCAGGAAAAATAACCTCCAAAGGATGAATTGAATGAATTTAGAAAGTATAATGCATTTTCAAGCTATGCGCAATTGGACAGAGGTTAACAAAAGCAATACAATGATCATAACCCATTAGAATACTATTATTAAAATAATATTCCAATACCTTACTAACCAGAAGTTAATTACCACGATAGACTTTAAAGGCATGAATATTAAATTTATAATGCTAACCTTGAACTTAAGATGTTATAAAAACCAAAAATGCAAATGTACAATTATTATGAGAACTATCCCCCACCAGCACCGAGCTATCCTCCACCAGAATAATAACACAGTCCTTCTATTTATCCTAAACCAAATGCTCATCATCATTAGCCAAATTATTATTAACAAGCTCCTCCTCCTTCTTTATAATATTAAAGGAAAAGATCACATGAAGAAATTATTCCAAACCCATATTTGGAATAATATAATGATTAGAGAAGAAGAAACTCATTTAAAGAATAAAATTTCATCCAAGCACCGCATTAACATATGCCTCACTATCCAGTTTAATAATAGTATTATAATCCATCCCCAAATCAATATGCCCCTCAACAGAAATAAGGGTTTTAATAACCACATTAATTTCTTTATTAACAACCAATCCAAGATGAATACGATCATTATTAATAGTATAATTACGCAAAATAGTCTCAAGATAACAATTTTTATTAATAATAATAAAGACCTTCAAGACCTCCTTTGCCCTAATAAAATAGTCAGAAGGAGGAAATGAAACTAAATTTATAAAAAAGTGATGATTAATAAATTGATTAAGAATTTCAAGAATTCATTCGATTTAAAGAGGCAGCAAAAAAGTAACATAAAATAATTGGTGACAACGAATATTAAGATTTCTTAGAGTTCAAAAAATCAAAACTGCAATAAAGAGCAAATAATGTTGGATAATAAATAAACAATGCTGAATAATAAAAGAATAATGTTGAATAAGCAGCTCAGTAAAAGTAAATAAATGATTTGTATAAAAGAACAAAATAAAGTACATTATTTTACTAATATATAGTTTAAATTGAAAATGATTTGAGGCCAAAATTAGCGGAAAAAAAATTTGAAAGAAAACTTGGTGAAAATTACAATTAGAAATAGATAGCTCCAAGATTGGATACTAATTTAGAGATTCAAAGGGCAATGGAAATTCTGATGAAGAGATGAATAAAACTAACTGAAATTACCATTTTATAATTTCAATCAACAACCACTTATTATTTTTTGAATAGATTATATATTTAGTTGTAAATTAATGTACATCATTTAAATGAAATTTATATATAAAAATAATAAATCAAAAAGTTTAACTTATAGCTATTTATGGTTATGCTTCACTTTATTATTCAAGTTAGCCACTCCATTAATAAATTTTGGTAGTTGATTTCATTCCATTGAATGTAGATTTAGGTCCAATTGTATAGCTTCCCATTCCTTACATACATACCCAATCTCCTACATTCATGTCAGTAGGAGCAGTAATATTGTTAGCAATAACATCAGCTCCATCACATGTCATTCCGAAGATTGAGACATTACCTTAGTCAGAAATTTTAGAATTCTCGGATTCATCAGAATTAAGAACACTATAAAATTGGTCATTCTGATTTTCAAATGATATTCCATCCATCAGAATACAATTGAAAGAATGATACAGTGATTCATTAACATGATAACATAATCTACCATGCTTTATTCTTTTAGTCAAAATTCTAAATAAAAGTGAACATGAGTTAGCACTAAAGTGTCTTCCTGGTTCAGCAATTACTTCGTATCCTAAAGGATCATTTTCAGTTCTTTTTAATGCGTTAATAGCATTTTCATGAATGTTTCCCGTCGGAAATCCTCCTCCTACATCTAACATTTTCCATCTTGTGTCCATACTATCTCCCAATTCTCATACAATCTTGGGCTAAATCTATGGCCTAAAGATAATAACATTTAATACCTTCCCAAATGAGGATGATCCTTAGATAGCACTTCCACAATGGAAATGAATACCACGTAATTGAATTCCCATTTGCTGGATTTGCTTAAATCTTTTATGAGCTGCATCTAAACTTGGAACATCGTCTCCAAATTTACCAGAAAAAAGAGTAGCCATTTATTCAGGGTTCTCCTCAACAATAGATATTCTCCATAGTATTTTCATCTATGGAGCTATCTTTTGGATCTTTATTAGTTCCTCTATACTATCTGCACTTGTGATTTAAACTCCTTTGCTTTTTGCAAAGATGATATCCTTTTCTTCCTTTACAGGATTACTATAAACCAGCTTCGAAGCAGGAACTCCATATTTCATCACCATTTAGATTTCCTGAAAAGATAACATCAATATTTTACTCCTTTTGAGGCACAATCAAAAGTTCCATAAGGTCCATTAATAATATCATATATTAAAGGCTCAATAGGATTGCTTTTGATTGCGTAATGTGGTGTAATCCAAGGGAGAGTTAGTTTCCATTAATTTATCTTGTTCTTAAGTTCATTCGAATTATATATCAAGAATGAATGACCAAATGGGTCAATTCTAGCATAATTGAGAAATTCTTTCTATTATGATATGGTGAGCTTTCTATTATCACAACCTAATATTAGATGAATTAGATAGGTCAACCTCTTAAAAAGTATAATCTAAAAGCGTATGTGATGGTTTAATTTAATGACCTAGATAGTCTATGGTAATTGTTCAGCGTTTTAAGAAGAAAAGATGTTTTATTTTAAAAATGATGTCATTTTATGTAAGTTGGATTTAATTCTAAATTATTACGCAATTTTTTATGTAATATAAAATAAAATGATTCCAAAATAACCTTTTATAGTCATTATTATTTTATTATCCTTTTTTCGTTACCATCCTTACATAACTATCAATTTGCATAACAAAAACAGTCAAGTCAAGAAATGTTCATCTCCCTTCCATATCTACTTAAAGATATTATAACAATTGCTAATTAGTCTGCTATCATTTCTACTTCGACAAGGAAGCAATTCTAATTTGAAAATTATAAGAATGGGTAAAAAATTCTTGTTTGTCTCCCAATTTACCATCTAGAGGGAATGCTTATTTTACGATCTTTCTAGTAATTTAACTTTCTTCTAACACAAATCGCAAAAACCAAGCTAATTTCCTCAACAGAGTATTGATTTAATCTCAAAACATAATAATTAAACAGGAAAGCAAAATAAAATTAGTTTTTAGTTCAAACAGCTAAATAATGGAAAGCAATCAGATACTTAATCAGTACTGATTAAGTCATTTAAATAATCTTATTTTTATTATTTTCTAAAGAATTAAAAATCTATTGAATATGCATCTTCTTTGATCTTAATTTTAGACAGAAATACGACCCTAATTAATTTTATTTAGTATTGTCCCTACTTCTGCCCAATAATAAAAAAAGATGCTCTTATCATTACTATAATCATACATTGCTGTATAATTATCATATTAAACTAAACAGAACTAATTAGCAAATTCCTTAGCTTATCTAATATTACCTCACATTCTACAGGCATATAACCATTTGTTTCTGGAAAAGAGAATAGTATTATCATGTGGAATATTGATTTTAATATAATGATTTTCTGTTGGGAAAGTAAGATTGCTCTACTAAAGTATTCTGATCATCCGATCCCCAAGTCTTAATTTTTTTGTCTACTTACATTCCAGTATGAATAAAAGCTAGCTTCAATTGATTCTACTATTACATAAATTTCTAAATTATATAAACCTCAGTATAAATGAATATAAAGATTATATGTTAATGATGTGTCATTTGTAAAATTATGTTTTTAGTAAATTGTTTAAAAAAGATTATAACTCCAGTGCCTAATTGCCAGCACTATTAAAGAAATTGTGATAAGAAAGCTCCTTGCTGTGGTAAGTTTTACCCTTGCAGGCTTTGTCACGACTCGGATTAGAAGGGATCAATTTCTGATAGATGCAATACAGAAATCATGGATCGATACAATGTCACCGTAATAAGATGTCGTAAATGCTTATGTGAACAACCCCCAACTAATAAGTGTATATAATGCGGAATAAAATTTGCTAAATATTTTTGTTCCATTTGTAAATTATATGATGACGATCCTAATAAAGACATTTATCATTGTGATTAATGTAATATGTGCAGAAAAGTAATTATTATATACTAATTTAGGGAGTTAAAGAGAACAATTTTCATTGTAATACATGCGGCATCTGCTTATCTAAATCAATATAAAATTCACATAAATGTTTAAATCAAGCAGCCGAGAACGATTGCCCTATTTGTTTGTAAAATTTAAAGGCTTCTACAAGTTATATTATGTAATTACCTAATTGCGCGCACTTCATTCATTCAAAATGCTTCAATTAACTAATTTAGTCCAATTAAAGAAATTGCCCAATTTGTAGCATTCCTATATTTGTAAATATTAGATATATTAAAGAAAATGTCTGTAAATGAGATTGAATAGTATGATAAATTAGCCGAAGATGCAAAAAAATTATTATCTCCTCAAGCCTAGATGTTAAAAGTGTAAATCAAATGCTTGGATTGTAGAGAAATTTCGAAGGATATCACTTCTAACTACTATCTAAAATGCAATCACTGTGGATCATACAATACAAAATAATGAATTATTAATTAAGCTCCTATTAATTATTTCATTTATTATATTTCCTCTTTAGCTTCAACACTATTAAATTAGAATTGAAAATTTTGTTTGATATTGAAGTCTAGAAAGTATAAATGTTAAAATTAAAAAATAGGCTATTAAAATTACTATAAATTCAAAATTTTCTAAACATATTCTAATTTTAACCTAATGGCTTTAAATGCAATTGGGAATTAGGTTTTGTTAACTCTTAAGTTCTTCCAGAAGTTGGAGGTCTGAATATATTATTATCAATTTTAGTAGGATTTTATGATTATTTCACTTATTAGGTTTTTTACGTTGTTTATGGTGACCTTATTCTAAATTAATTACCAGGTTAGGGTGGAGATAACAATTGCTATTATTGACCTACTGCTTTTGAAGGAGGTTATGGAGTTTTTTATGAAGAAATTGATTATCTTGTTGAAGAGGATTTCAATTATTAGTTATTTGATTACTACTGTTACTATTATGGTTTTTATTAAGGATTTTCATCATTCAATTAAAATACCCTTCCATAGGTTGGGTTAGATGTTTTTTACTGTGGTTAATTATTTTGTTAAACTTTTTATTACTAAATATTGTTTTATTGATTTGGTTGCTATTAATATTGTTATGAAATGGGTAGTTATTAATTTTATTTCTTTTCTTGAATTGTCTTTGGTTTGTTGACTACATTTTAGCAAATAGAAATATGTTTTTCTGCCTTGCTTGGATCAAATTTTCTTTGGCAATAAGGACATTGAACGTAATTACTATTTGAAGATACTGGAGGAGGTCCCAATTATTTAATATCACCTCCTTCCTCTTATATTTTTTTCAATTGCCTATTATACTTTACGGTATTAATAAATTCTTCATGATATTTCCTCCATCCTGTTTTAGGAGCTTTTTGAACTTCAACTACATGTTCTTTTTTTTCAAAATACTTCTTGCCTTTGCAAACCTTCATGTGTTTTTTAATTCTGTCTTATGCAAACCTTCTGTCACATTTTTCACATGTAATTAAATCAATTTCATCCTCTTAATTTTATTGATCTTCATCGGAATAATTATTTTAATTTTACACTTATTATTTTTCTTAATTTTATGATTATTAATTGGAAAATTATTTTGGTTATTCAGTCACCTTCTAATTGCTGTTATCATTTTTTTAGAAATTCTCGAATACTGAGCTCATATAAATTGTTTGGAGTGCTTATGATGGATTTGGTATTTATATTAAATCATCATAGATTTAAGGTTTCGTTCCTTAATTTTTACAACTCTAAACATGCTGTTTCAAATCTTATACATTATTACAATCTTAAAAACATTTGTAACCTAAAAATAATGTATATAATATCTACATTTCAAACTCTTATCATTAAAATTAACTGATGTCTTTGAGAAACTTTATTATTTTTAAACCTATTTTTATTATTATTATTTTTGATTCTACTGTGGAGTTTCATATTTTTATTCTTATTATTATTATTGTTACTGTTATTTTTAAAATCCATTTGCTTATGTTTATGATGCTCCCTTTATATCTTTACAATTGCTTTCGTGTTTCTCAACTCTAGATGGCAAGAATTTCCTTCCACATTTCTTGCAAGGTACTAACTCAACTGTACCTCCCTCTTCGACAGCATCTAGAGCTTTGAAAGGGTTATCAGCAGTACAAGCCTTGGTATGATGCTCCAAAGCTTCTGGTTTAAATGTTCTGCCACAATTCTTACAAGCAACCAAGGCCTCCTTGTTGTATTTATTAAATGCCTATGAATTATCAACATATATTAATTACTCCATTGTTATATGCAATAATATCTTCCATTGTAATGTCCTCTTTATTTAATAAATCCCAAAGACCTCTTGGAGTGGTAGGAGGATTCCTTCTCTCTGCTTTTGGCTTCTTCATTTCCTACACTATAAACATTTCTTTGCATTAAGGTATATGAATTCCCAAAGATTTAGTACCATATTCTCTCCCGCATATATAGCATACCAAAGTCTTTGGTCGAACGGGAGCCTTATATTCTCCCGAATAACCATTAGAGTTTGATTTTCCCTATTAACCTCCTCCATTATCCCTATTCATTTATTACTGGACTTCTTTTGGATTCTAAACAAATCCAGGAAGTGGTTTAAAGGGTTTATCTGCCTTACAAATTTTTAAATGGATAGGATAACTTTCTCTATTGAAACTAGTGATAATTCAAATCCTATTACGTTCTTCCACAGTATGCGCATTTCTCCAGACTCTATTCTTTATAAGCACTAAATGCTTGCTCATTATACGATTCAGTATCATAATTTCCACTTCCCCCTATTGCTTTTGGAGGTTATGGCAAGGGTCTCCTCTAATTCTTCGGTTTCTAATGAAGAAATATGGGAAATTAATACTTTTGCTTCCTCCATGAGAAACTTCTCCTGGCAAGTCTTAAGATGAATCTCTAAACTTTTTGTTCCATATCTAATTTAGTAATATATTATACTCTCTTCCACAAATATAACAAATTAAGGTTTTTGGTCTCACTCCTGGATTGTAGTTTTAATTGTTCAATCCTTGCATATTAAATTATTATTATTATTATTCATATTAAAAGCCTATTACTTATGACACTGTGAGCCATCTAACTCCTTCTTTGATTGTTAGCAAAAATTAAAACCCAATTAATAGGCGTATGCTTAGCTTAGTAATCAATGGTATTATGAAAATGCTAAAGCAAAATAAAATAGATAAAAAAATTCATAGATAAATAGTTTTTAATATAATCAGTACAAATTTGATTAAGATTATGGAAAAATGATAAAGAGGTAATAAAAACTATATGTATTAATCAAAAATTTAAAGAAATTTAAATGTTCATATACAACAAGCCTAATTTTTATAGAGGAGGATTAATCTAAACAGTGCTTTTTAGATTACTATTAATAAGACTTAACTACATTTGCTCCATCCTTTTACTATTTGTGGATAAAGAAAAACCATACAAAATAATATTAATTTTGACTTATTTATAATAATAGATTGTAAAGATTCTTTTTGATTATAAATATTTCCAATAAGTGTAATTAATTCAGATATTGCAAAATTTAGTCAATTAAAATAGGGAAACCAAAAAATTGTTCTAATTTTATTTTGTAAAAACAAATGACTTTTAGTGTAACTAAATTCGATTATAATAATAATTATTACATATCTTAAGAGTAGTGTTTAATAAAATGAAGAAATAGATGATTTGAATAGAAAAATATTCTTGAATCTAATAATTATATAAAAAGTTCAAGAATATTCTTCTTTTTTGCTCTCATATAAAAATTAAGTTCATATGAATATTCTTTAAATTAATTAAGTTATATAAAAATGGGATCATATCCAAGTTGTTTTTGCTGCCCTCAATCTTATTCTAACGGGTAATAAGATATTAATGATAATGAAACGCATGTGACTTTTATTAAATAACCAATTTTTAATTAAGCTGTTCAAATCAATCCAGATGATGATACTTCTTTACTCTAAATTATGGCAACATATGAATAGTTAATTAATCGAAAATCTTTAAGTACAAGCTTTCATTGCTCCTCTAATAAAAGAAGTCGTTCGATATCGGCTGATAATAAATAATAAATGAATAAAGAATCTATTAAGAATGCGAAGCACTCCAAAAAGAAAAAATTAATGTATTGTAGGTCTTTAAGTGCCAACTAACTTATTAATAATGGATCGAAATAACAAAACACAAATTATAAGCCTAGCAGTATATTGAAAAAAAGATCTTATACTCAGGATTCTCAATTATAGAAGAGATTTAAAAATAATAAAGTTTCCTTCTTGCCTTTTATTTTATAATGTAATACTAAAATCTGAATGATATATATTTGAAAAACAGTATATTTATTATAAAAATTTAATTAATTACAGAAGAGATAAGAATTTAAAATATTCATTTCTTTTTATTAGTTTCTTTATAAATATATATATAAATATAATTACTTAAATGGGGCAAATATAATAGATATGTGCAAAAAATATTTCAAATTGTGATTCATCAATTACAGATTTAAAAGAACGTACAATTAAGAGAGAGTACTTGAAAAATAAAAGGTCTAAGAAAACTTATGAATAGTAGTGTGCAGTGATAACGGAAACTATATAAGAACTTAAATTATAACTCCCTTAAGATGAAGATAAATAGAATTAAGATGTAGAAACGAATATCAGTATAGTTGATTCATTCTACAAGTAAGAAACAAGAAATCTATCTCAAAGGGAACTAGATGAAATAACTGATTAAAATGTAAATAACAAATCTGATGGAATTAAAAATAGATCAAAAAGTCTATTTATTCACAATATTCTCCCAGAAATACCACCTAAGAGCATTCTAAAAAATAGAGAAGCGCTTTAGGATTAGTAAAAAAGAAATTTGTAATAACAAAAAAGAGTTAGGTTTTCAGAAAAAGTATTTTAAAAGAATAAATTATTACCAAAGTAAACTGGATACAAGATTGTGTCATATATTTGATTTGTTATTATACTACTTGTTTTATGTGTATATGAGATGTAAATTTCATTCTAATCATAATTAAATATTATGATTTAATCATTACCTCAAATATTCATTCAATAACCAATTTTTTTAATTGCCATTACGAAATAAATTTAAGATCATAGACAAAAGCATAATATGAAGAATGAAGTAAACAAATCTATTATATTAAAATAATTTTATTTTGTTATAATAATTACTACAAACATGTAGTAATTAAACTATACATATTCATTAATTTTTCAAAGAAAATTCAAACAATACCTCAATAGCTATTTCAGACTTGCTTTATGCGATTTCTAACAGTATGCTTGTTGAATAATAAAAAATCATGCATTATTATTTTGGATTAAATTTGAAATCTGATAACACAATTTAATCATAGGAGAAATTGGATCAGTAAAGTGACAAATTTATTTGAAATATTGTAATGCTTCATATAATCATTCATATTATACTTCTTTTGTCAAGTTGAAAAAAAGAGAAATTCTGAATGATTCTTGAAAACTTTATTTTTAATTAGAAGCTTTTCAGAACCTAATTAAAAATAAAAGAGAATTTATAGAACTTATGGGTTCATAACCTTGCTGTTGCAAAACTCCTTAAGACCCAATTTAAGAAATGAAGCTAAAAATGGAACAAAGAAACATCAATAATTAAATTTTTGTGGCAGATCTCAAGAAACCTATTCCTTTAGAACAAATTCTGCCTCTTCAAGAAGAAGATGACTTTGCACTATTTTTGGTCATGGAACAATATGACCGTCTCATCACAAAAACTAAACGAAAGTCTAAATCTTATTCACCTAATGTTGATATTTTGAGTGTTTCAAAAGAAAATTTTACTTCCTATTACCTGAAAAGTAAAAGCAAACAAAAACCTTCCAAAAAAACAAGATCATTAACTACAAAGTTATCTACTTCTTTTTAAAGCTAAGGAATTAGAAGCATTTTGAAAAAAAAAGAACTTATCAATAATAAATCCTAATACTTTCAACAAGTATCGGACGTTTAAAAATCAATAAAAAGTGTTCATTTTGATGTTGCTTTGAGTCCTAAAAATACTATTAATAGAAAGGTAAATGTAATGAAAAGAAAAATATTCTTAAGATCATATTTATGATAACTTAAAGCTGAATAATTATTGCATATAATCTTTGTATTATTTTACATGATCATCATAGAAAAATATTTCAATATCTAGGAAATGAATAAATTCATGAAATTGAAATGATTTTATTTGGCCAGATAAATATTATTACTTTAAAGACCTAAATAATAAATTGATATCTGAATAAAAATTAGAAGAGTTTAAAATATTATTTTTGATCATTCATTATAATCATATGAGAATTATTCTATAATTTTTGAATAATAAAAATTCTATATCATTTGATCCAGTTATTGATTAGAATAATTAATATTTATATGGATAATCGCAATCATATTTAACTAATTAAAACTATCACACCTTAAATGGTTTAACCTCAATTTCTTTTATTTCTGTTGGTTTCTCTGCTGCTGTAGTCTGGCGTGAATCAGGAGAGCGAGAAAGTTTTGAATCACGCTTTAATTTCTCAACACTTCTTTAGGCATATTCTCTAAAATTGGTTTTAGACCTATTGAAAATTTAATAATTGAAAACTAATCAGGTGCATCAAACATTCTCTGTTATAATTGAAACATAAATTTCTTAATTTCTAATCTATCATTAGATTTTTTGATTTTCTGTAATGTTTCTAAACGATCAATTAACTTAAGCTTCTCAAGATTCTCAAATCTTTTAACTGCATTTGCATGCTTGGCAAGCTCAAACTAATTTCTTTAACTAATATTTTCTTCAGACATAATTTTTATTTACTAAATAAAATTTAACAAGTCTCAGTGACTTTAAATATTGAAAAATAAATTAAATCCTTATACATAATGATTGAGATTAATTAGAAATTTCTCATGATCCCAATCAAAGGAATTTGATAGAGCAATCAATCAAGTAGCAGCCTAAAGTACTATTAATTATTTATATATGTATATATATATTGATATAAAAATTATTGCAAAGATATTAATTTAATCTAAATGAGTGAATAATAAACACCAAATCGAGGGAGATTTTTATCACCTTAACAAGGAAATTAACAATCAAGAGTCAATTCTGAGAGTCACGTTATCATTCCTAATGACAAGATGAAGAGATCTAGTGCAGGGTCGAGTGTAAGAGTAATTAATTCAGTAATCAATGATCTTAATCCATTAGCCTCCTGTTGCCATGACACAATCAGCTGTCGTAAATCAGTTAGAGTATTTCTAAATGCCTAATGGATCCATATAGCCAATGATAACATCAAGAATAGTGCCCACACTCGTTAGACCCCAATAAAGTAATGAATATCGAGATAATTGTTAGCCATTATCATTAAGTAAGATGGAGATGGGTCTGACTTGGATAAGGTTAGTTAACTGTAAATAGAAGTGGAGTAATGGAAGGCAAGATTCTTTGCTCTTTAAATTACAAGCGGTGGCACAGGATTGGAAGAACTAGTATTTAATGAAAATAAACATTTTAGACTGGAATGTATGAAATGAGATTAAAGATACTGTCTGATGAAAATGGAAAGTTGTTAGCATTAATTAAACAACTTATCAATGAAAATGAACAAAAAGACTTAGCAATAGCTTAAAGAGATAATAAAATTTATTAACTTGAATTAAATTAACATGAACATGATGCACTCCAAGAATTGCTTAAGAAAAAACAAGATGAAAACCTAGAAGTAATATTTATTTGAATTTTCAGTTAAGAGGAAAACTATAAGGATTGGAAGAACTTTTGATAGATGCAAGAAAATAAGAAATTGAAAACTTTGAATTATAAAGTAAGATCAAGAATTTAGAAAATGAATTGGCTATGTGGAAAGACAAATTCAAGTTGTCTGAGGAGGATAGAAACAGATTATTATAGGAATTAAGAGAATTGTTGGAAAGAATGAATCAATTGAATTTGGATACTGTTAAGAGAGGTCAATTATCGACTATGGATTTGTTAGAAGATGAGAATAAGAAGTTGAGAGATTAAATTAATTAAATATTAAATGATCTAGATTAATGGAGAAAGAAAGCTTTGACTTTAGAATTATAAGTATTTGACCTCCAGGTTCAAGTGACTGATTAAGATAACAATAATAAGTTATTGGTAAAAGAAATCGAAAGATTAAATCAATAACTAGCATCAAAACAATAAGAAATAGAAAGGTTAAAGACTAAGTAATAAATAATAATATATTAGTCTTTAATAAGCCGAGGATCATATAAAAGAATTGCAGGGGTTGAAACAACAAGTTTAAGAAAAATAAAGAGTAATTGATGAATTAAAAAGAAAAAATGATGAACAAGCCAAATAAATTCTAGAGAGTGAGAAGTTGAAAAAGCAATTGGATCAGATTAGAGGTTACAATACAGATTTGCAAAAGCAAAATGGTGTTTTGAATTATTAAATTGATCAATTAAACAGAACACTTGAAAATAAACAGTAAGCTTATGATAAACTAAATAATAAATTAAAGTTTGTAGAAAACGATAATAACACTTTAAGATAATAGGTCTTGGAAATAAATGAATTATAAATTGAAAAGTAAAGTTTGTTGTCAGAATTGTCATCATTAGACAAAGAACTCAAATTAAAGAGTGAACAATTAGCTAATGTTGAAAAGGAATTATAGAATTTATAAGAAAAATTATAATAATTGAGAATTATTGAATTAGAATTAAACAGAGCGAAGTCTTAATTAGATATGAAAGACAGAGACATTGCAGAATTGAGAAAGCAAATTAAAGATTTGACTGTTAAAAACTTTGAATTGGAATAAAGATTGAAAGAATTGATCTCTAAGGAGACAGAGTATTTGAAGATTTTCTAATAATGTGAAACTTATAAATCATTGAATGATCAACTTAACTTATAATTAGCTTAATTAGAAGCTGAAAATTAATAATTATAATCCTAAGTTGATGGATTAGCAGAATTACAAAGCTAATTGAAGGTGTTACAATAAAAGTATGAATAGACACTTAAAATTAATTCTGATTTAAGTTCAAGAAATTAATAATTATAATAATAATTATAGAACATCTAATAATAGAAGAATGTGAATAATTTAAGAGATAATTAAATTAATATCGAATTATAAAGAAATAACACTCTATTAAATTAAAAATCTTAATAAATAGAAGATTTGAGATTGAAATTGGCTAAAGCTGAATAATAAATTGATACTCTCAATAATTAATTGTAAAACAAGCAGTAAGAATTAGATAACTAAATAGTGTTAAATGCAAAATTATAAGACAGGATCAAAGAATTGGAATCTGAATTACTCAATCTTAAAAAAACTGTTCAAAGCTTATAAGACTAAAACAATGCTCTTAAAAATGATCATCATTTGTAACTTTAAGAATTGAGAGAAGAAATTCTCCGCAAATAAGAGGAAATCAAATCCCTTTAGAAATTAGCTGATTAGTACAAAGAGAAGTATTTAGAAAACGATCGCTAATTAGCTGATTTGAAAGGTCTTGAAAGAAAACTGAATGATGTTACAATCTAAAAGAATTAATTGGCTGATTTAAATACAAATTATCAAGATTAAATAAGCAAATTACAAAGTGAGATTAGATCATTGTAAATTAAGATTCAAGAAACTCATTTGTTTGAAGATTAAAATAAACAATATGAAGCAATTATTGAAAAGTTAAAAGCAGAAAACACACTAAAGAGCAAAGAAATCACTGAACTTAATATCTAATTGCCAACTTATATGTAACAAGTTTCTGATTTAGAAAAGAAATTATTAAGAACGGATCAATAATTCTAAATTTATAAGAATGAGGTAGAAAGATTGAGATAAGAGAAACAAAACTTATTAAAAGAGATTGAAGAACTTAAGAGGAAGAATAAAACTTTAGAATAAAAAGTCAATGAATTGAATCATTTATAAGAATTGATTCCTTAATTAGAATAAAAGGCTAATAGGTTACAAAATCAAGTAGACAAATTGGCAAAATAAAACTTAGATTATAATGACTAAATTAATCTTTAAAATGAGTAATTGAGTTAACAAGAGTTATAAATTAGAACCTTATTCCAAGTAAAATCAAATTTATAATAATTGGAATCTAATTATTCTTTGGTAGTGTAATAATTGAATGATTAAAGACTTTAATCTGCAAAATTAGAATAAGCATTTTTCAATGAATAATAATAGCATTAGAAGACTGCTGACGAACTAAAAAAAGTGACTAAGGAATTAGATCAATTGAAAAATAAAATAGAATAATAAGAGAAGTATATTAAAGAATTAGAAGGAAAAATAATTAAAGATAGAATATTAGAATAGGAATTAAAAGAAGCAGTGGGTTTCAACCTTACTTTGGATACTAAACTCAATCAAGTAAGATAAGAAAATGAGTCTTTGAAAAATGAGATTGCCTAATTGAAAGAAGAATTAGAGTAATGGAAGGCGAAATATTTATAAAAAGATAATGAGGTTAAGACATTGTAAGTTTATAAAGCTGAAGCCATTTAGATGAGATTAATTAATGACGAATTAACAGATAATTTCAATAAATTAACAAAATAATTGAAAGCAATAACTTTAGAAAAGTAAATAATGGAAGAAGAATTATAGCATCAGATTGCAGATTTGAAATAGAGAATTGCAGAATTAGAATAATTGGTTGCTTAAATTGAACCATTATAAACATAAGTTAATGATTTATAACAATTAGTCAATAAATTGTAAGGTGAAAACAAATAATTAGCCAAAAAGTTAGGAGAAGCTTAGAGTAAAGTTAAAGAACTAGAAGGAAAAATAGAGGCATATGAAGTAATGGAAAAAGACTATTAAAAATTGTAAGCAAATTATGCCGAAAAGTATTAATATTTGTCATAATTTTAGAGCTTAAGATTTGAGAACAACAAAGGAAGATTTAGATAAAACAACTTTATAATTGGATAAAGTGACAAAGGAGAAAGAAAATCTAGATATGAGAATAGCAATGTTGGCTGCTGAAATTGAGAGATAAAAACATTTAAATAAAAATAAATAAGAAAAAATAGATGAACTAACTAATTAAAATACAGATGTATAATTTAATATGTATTTAACTATAGTTATCAAATGTTGTTGCATAACTTGAGCCATTGGATCCAGAAAATACAAGATTATCAGAATAAATTTAAGAAATGAAGAAGAAAGCAGATCAAGATTAATTGGATCTAATGAAGAAGGATGATGAAATTAATAAGTTGAATAATGAGGTTTATGGATTGTAAAATAAAGTTGCATTACTTGGACCAGAAATAGAAAGAGCTAAGCTGAAATACAATGGTGCTTAAAATACAATAAAGGAACTTGAAGAAAAGCTATAAGATTATGAACATTTATAACAGGAACTTTAAAGTTTGGATAATGCCTTAAATTAGGCTGAAGAGAAGGTGCAAAATTTAGAGAAAGAAAACTCTACTCTTCATTAGACTTTGACAGCCAAGTCAGATGAATTGAACTAAGCCAAAGCTAGGTAATATTATTTAATATATTTAGTGTTAATGATCTTTAAAACTAGTTAAATTTGGTTAATGAATAATTGATAAATCAATAACAATTAGAGAATGAATTGCAATAGAGAGATCATGAAAATTAATAATTGAAGGAAAAGATTGGATAATTATAATAATAAATTGAATAATTGGAATAGATTAAGGTAACAAAGATGTTAATGCTATTAGTATGATAATGAGGGCAAGATAGCTATGTTGGCAACCTAGATTGAAGCTTTGAAATACAAATACTAAGTTGCTGAAAATAAATTGAAAGAACAAGATGATATAATTGGATAATTAAATGATGATTTGGATAACTTTGACAAACACATTTAAGAATTGGAAAGTGAAAACCAAGATTTAAAGGCTAAAATGCAATAGCAATCAATTAGAGCTTATTGATATATTGATAAATATAATATATAATAAAATAAATTAACATATGTGTCCTAATTTGACATTAATTATGCTGTTAACTTTGTTGGGACTTAGTTTATCTTAACAATGCACTTGGACAGATGAGTCAGGATACACTTATAATTTAAAGTCTTTAGATAAAGATGGAGGATGGCAATTGAAAGACGAAACAAGTGGTATGGGGATGTTTAGTATGGTTTACATTTTCAATTTTTGTGATTTTAAACCAATTAAATGTCATGATAGATAGGTGGGAGCTATTGAAGCATTGGCAGTAATGGGATAAATAACAGAGAATTGTGATGTAGCAGGATTGGTAGAAACTTAAACATTCGAACATTTAGATGAAAGAGATATAAATAAAGGCATAGTTGTAAAGTACACTTAAGGAGACTTATGTATGGATCCAAAATAACCAACAGGGGTTATGCAACCTAGACAAGCTCATTTTTTTATTGAATGTGGGGATGATGATTCCACATTCACAGTCTTACCAGATAATGAATGCATAGATCAATTCAAAATTCGACATCATGTTGGTTGCAGAAATGCAAGTATCTATTCCATATCAATAATTTAGGTTCTCATTGGTTTCTTAAGTTCCTTTTTATTATTTGTTTATATTTTGGGGGTCGATTCCTATACAATCGTAAGAAATTGCAAATAGAGGGAGAGGAAGCTATCCCTCATATTCATTTAATCAAAACTCTTATTCCTTAAGCCAGAGCAATCTTTCATTTTGGTGTAGATAGATTGCAAACTCAGGTTCAGAGATTTAGACATGGTGGCTATGACAGTATATGATTAAATTAATTAATTAAAATATCTATGTACAGATTTCGATAACTTTGGAAATTCAGTACACTCTAATTCCACAAAGGAGTTAGTGAGCACTAGAATGTTTCCTAGAATGTAGTCCTACGAGGAGTCACTCTCAAAGGCAGATATAATGATTTACCAAATATGCTCTTCTTTCCTGAGGCCTGTGATCCTGTCGAAAATTGGATCCCATTCTTCAGTGACCCAGCCAACAAGGTAGAAAAGTGTGTGAATTTGATAGATTCTTGATTATAGAAATGTGCATATTTTGAGTCCAAGAAATTTTGGTACATCAGATAAACATTACTCATTCGATGTTGAAGATCTAGCCAATGATGTTGTTAGATACATGTATTATAACAAAATCACCATGGCAACTTTGGCTGGACATGGATTTGGAGCAAAGGTTGCCTTAGCTGCTGGATGTTATCATCCTGAAAGAACAACAGGTGTGTTTTGTATTGACTACTCACCTATGGATTAAAGATATCATGAGGCATTTACAGAATTCAGAGGCTTCATTAAGAAATTATCTGAAATTAATACTAAGGAAATGACCAAATCATAAATTGAGGCATTTCTCAAGGACAACATAGAGGTTAAATTATTTAAATATTTCTATCTAGTGTGTTAAATGGAGATCTATTTTCAGTGATAACCTTGTTAAATTACCTTCAGGATAATGGGATTGGAAGTTTTCTCTGAAATTCTTAAATGACAATATTTCATTCAATAAGGCTGACTCTCTTGCCTTCTGGCCAGTCAAAGCTGGTCTTTATACAGGCAGAGCTCATTTTGCATTCCCTGAATTTTCAAGATGGGTGCATTTAGGAACCAATACTCTACCAATGTTAAAGGTATGCCCATAAGTGAGAGGTTTTGGACATGATGTGCATTCTGTTTAAGGAGATAATAACACCTTAAGTAAAAATATGAATTATAATTAGACCATTGGATTTACGAATTCAAAGATCAATCTTTTGTCTTTGCAAGCCGATTCACTAAGTAATTACTATATTTATTTGAGATTCTTATCTATGTATGATGGTGTTCATCTATTACTCAAAGACAGAACTGAAGTCGGAAAGGAATTCGTTCCTTCTATCATTTATTCTAAGAAGGATCCCAATCATGTGTATTCAGACTATTCTCCTGCTCATTATTATCATAATTGGAGATTTAACAATGTCTACAAAAATTTAGATACCCAAAATAAATGATATAATACCATACAATAATAAATAGAATCTAAATACATTATATCTTTAATTAATAATTCTTATTTCAATTAATTAATTTCCACTTTAAAAACCTTCATAAGGGCAAACAACAATAAATAAATCTAAAATCTTTTTTTTAAAACTGACTCAGTAAGAAAATTAAATATATCACTCATATAAATGTAAATAACAAAATTGAAAATTATATTAATTAATGGATTCAAGTAATTCTCAGGATGATTCATATTAAAAAGTACATTAAAATTGTGAATTAAGGATTCACTACTTGATTTGATTTTAAAACAAAAAAAACCTGCATGTTATGAGAAGGAAAAAATATCAATAGATTTCTCTAATTCTATAATGAGCTTAGGTATGTTCAAGAAACCGAAACAAATTTATATCCAAAACACTCATCACACAAAAGAAATCCATATTTCAATGATCAAAGGTAAACCAACTAATTTATTTAAGAGATTAGAGATCAATCAGTCTTTTAAGTAAAATAGATATCTTGAAATAAGAGAAAATTCAAAGGATAATGTCCTATAGTAGACAGATATTTGGTGAGGACTAATAAATTGAAGCAAGAGTTCAAAGAGTGATCAATACAGTCAGAAGGAAGAGTTGTCTTTGTTCTAATTGTGGCCAATAAAGTGAGTTTGAGAAACGGTCGAATACATTTTAAGTAAGACCCCAGCATCAAATCAATTCGGAATTGAGAATAATGAAATACAACACAAGAAATTAAATCAAGTAGCAATCTTTAATTAGAATACATAAAATAAAATAATTATAAAGCAAAAAATATCATATATCAAGTTTGTCAACCCAAATGGAGAATCAGTTTCAATATAATCAAACCCCAGTTTTAGTAGAACCTCCGTTGGTTGATCTAAAGCTAGATTTCAGAAAGAAAATAACTCCGAAACCAGTTGTACTAAAGTAATATCTTCCTACACAGAAAAATTATTTTGTAAATCAGTATCATATAACTACAAGAGTTAAAACAAATATTACTCCTATTTAAAAAACTCTACCATCCCTTTAATCCTTTACTCAAAGCAGGAAGCATCTTTTTCAAAGTAAATTCAATTGACAATTTAATCTGAATAAATTGTAATTTATAAGAATTAATATATAATGTTTGATGACACTTAAAAAGTCATATAACTAATAAATAATTTTAAACCACTATCGAATTAGTTTTTTTATCAAATAACATTTTTTAATTTTTCACTTATATTATATTTTAAATGAGTTCAAGCACAAGAACTAGGTATTTATATATTATTTATGTAAATATAGAGCCAATAGCTAACAGAGCTAGATATCCAAAAAAAGCATTCGGAAATACAGTTCTGATTACTATGACTCAGATGTATCGGACTCCGAACCAATGATTAAGAAGAGAATTGTAAAAATATGGACACCTGAAGAAGATGAGATGCTGTAAGACTTTTATGAAAAATTTAATGGAAATTGGACACAAGTAGCCTAAGCAATACCTGGAAGAAATTAATCACAGTGTTCATAAAGATGGAAAAGAATAAATCCAAATAGAGTATAATAGGAATTATTATAAGCTTAAAATGAGAAAGCAATGGACAGAAGAGGAAGATAGACAGGTGCTACGTTTGATTTAAAAGTTTGGAAAAAATTGGAAGAGAATTGAAAACGAGATGACTGGGAGAAGTGGGAAATAGATAAGAGAAAGATTTATCAATAAGTTAGATAAAACCATTAATCATGATCCATATGATGAGAGGGAAGATGAAGAAATCTATAAGTTGTATATAAGTTTGGGTCCAAGATGGAGTGAAATATCTAAGAACTTAGTTGGAAGACCTGTAATCTTTTCATCAAATAATAAAGGAAAACTCGGTTAAGAATCGATTTTACTCTCATATAAAGAAGCACTATAATATTTAAACTAAGGAATCCGATTCGGATGGTAAGGAGATTACTCCTCAATAGCAATATACAAAGTGTGATTTCAGAGGAAAAGATTATTTAATAGAATAAATATAAAATGAAGATAAAAAACTAGATACAATACAGAGTCAGTTTGAGCAAGAAAACTCAATAAACAACTTATAATAACATAACCATTATATGTAAACCTCATTTAATGGACTTGGCAAAGCAGGTATGTGATAATAAAATAAATTGCATAGATTCTCTAAATTCTAATGGAGACTTCTTGTAATTTGGGCATTAAATGAGTTTAGAACAAAAACATCTCTATGGGACAGATATCAATCAATAAGGATCCAATATATTTCAAGATGTATAACTTCCTTATCATGATTTACTTGATGATCAATTAGAGCAATAATCATTATCAAAGAAAGCATCTTTATTTTTGAGAACAGACAGCGATATTGGTAATTTAGACCTATAATTACAATATTAATTAAGTAAAATGAGTATGGAATAAGAATGATAAATAAATATATATATTAATTCAATTATCATCATCTACATCAAGATCGTCATCATCTTATTAAATTTCTGGTAGTTTCCCACATTATTCTTTAAGAGAAGTATAGAAAATAAGTTCAAAATTGTTTTTGAATTCAGGCAGTGGTTTTTTCTTTGTAGGAGGAGGATACATAGGATCTATTGCAATTCTAATGGTATTTTCGACTAAATGATTTATCAATCTAGATAATAGAGGGCAACAAGTTTCAAGACATGGATTTGTATTCACTTCTATCAGCCACGGTTTGAATTCACTGTCTATCATAAAATCCAATCCAAATAACTCAAAAGTATAGAAATGGCGATTTGGATCTAGATGTTAATAAGATGCTTTGACAATGTCAGTGCATAAACTCTTTAATTGTTCTATCGTGTTATTAAAATTTAAATTATAGATTTCCTAAACATACTTAGAAAAATCATTAAAAGAAACCTTAAAATAAATGATTCATTTACTTTATTTCCCGTTTCATACTTCCCATAGTTCTTACTGTACTTTTGAACAGCATCATTAGTCAAATGGGTGTATTTACAGTCTGTGTCATCCAAATTAAACTCTTTGCAACTTGTTCTTATATATCCTTCCTAGTACCAGTAAGCCTTGAATTGATGATTTATACAGGTTATCAACATAAAACATCGTATATCGAACTTCCTTTTGTTGTATAATAATGGTTTATTTATATATTATTGCACAATAAAAGTCTTCTTTACACCATTTGAATGCAATTCCCTATAAGACACTAGTCTTTTGACTTAAGAAATAGAATTGACTACTTCTATTCCATTACCTCTGTTTGATTATTCCCCTGGTTTTATAATCCACACATTTATATTATTCCTCCTTGCATATTCTTCAAATTACTAATACACAGGATCCTTTATACCATCTTAAATATGAAATGTTAATGGTATAAATTTAAATGGATCTTGTCCTATTGACTCATAATAGGATTTCATATTGTAATACAATGCCTTCTTATTTGAGATTTAAAAATTGCCTTCTAAGTGATTATGTACTCTTAGGATATTACTCGAAACGAAATTTGTATACTTTTCATCTTCCAATTTCAGCTTAAATTTCTCATATACTTATTTTTTCTAAGCTTTTGTAAATGTTGACTAATTCCCAGTTAATGTTATCAAATCCTTATAAAATCCTTGTTTTCTGAGTTATGTCCAATAAAGATTCACATCAATTTAAGGTGAATCCAGTAAAATCCACCAGGATCGAGACTTTAATAGTTGTCTAACAAGTTATCCATTATTCCCTTTTGTTATAAATGCCTTGTAGACTATCTTCTCTTAAGGAATTATCATTAATAAATTTGAGAAACTTATAATTGTAGCAAAGTCTGAAGGATTTTCAAACATATTTTATTCTTCTTATTTATTTGGAAGAGCCTTTTTAATTGCGAATTTGTTTCTTATTGTATTGATTCTTCTTGGTTCAAGTGAATGAGGCTCAGCAGTTTCAGTAAAACTTTTTCTGCCATAAACTCTTGTTTCACTATATTTTCTTATTGAAATTTCTTTTTTTGAAGTAGTAATTAATTCTGCTTTAGGAGGATAAGGCAAAATTGATGGCAGATTTTTCTGTGTATTTATTTATGGAATCTAGTTATGTTTCGAAAACGATTCTTATTGCTTAATTAAATCTACTAATTATTGAAATCCTTTTAACTTGATAATATTCAACTTTGGTTAAAAGAGTCTTGCCTAATTGAAATTAACTTCCTGAAATCTTGTACTCCCCTTAATGACCAATTAATCTAATTCATTATAGTTGTACATTTAATAATAATTATTATAAATACAAATTATTAATGAAGTCTCATTTTTTTGTTTCTCAACTGAATACATATATGATCTTTTAAATTATTTTAAAGGGCTTTATAGAATTATCTTATAACCTCAGCTCATAATTGTAAAAGAGATTGCTAATAAAAAGGAAATACGTTTAAAAAATTAATAATTAAGGTAATTTGGAATGAAAAACAATCCAAAATAGCGTGAATCTTTACTTATATTTTAGAAATAATTCCACTTTAGTAATTTTGATCTAAGGTCACTATTTATCAAAGTTTATAAATTGTTACATGAAATCGTACCGGGTCATTAAATGCCTTTTGTACCAATTTTAGTTTAGATATTGAATGTATTACAAATATAGAAATTACAAAAGTTGTAAGTTGTTAAGATAATGTTATCCCTTAAAACAAATAATGAATTCAAATTTGTAACTATTATTATTAAGATATTATTTTTTAGAAGGATAAATGTTCACTGATAATATCTTACAGGAAATAAATTTTATTAATTGAAAGAATTTCATTTCTGCATTGTGAGAATGTAGAGACTTCTTATCATCCTACATAATTTAAATTTTCCTTTTGATTTTAAGTTCTATTGATTATTCTTTGCTATCTTTTGCATCTATAGATTGATAATTTCATAATTAAGCTAAAAATTTTATTGTATTATCAAAATTGTAATATAATATCTGTTTTGAAATCAAACTGATAAATATTTAAACAATTCGAAATAATCATATAAGAAATTTGTTACTTGTCTAATTAGATAAGTAAATTAATATTTTTATTTAGACACTAGGATTTATAAAATATATTATTAATAAAAATATATTAATTTAATAATAAACTCTTAACAATATTTTGTCCTTCATAAAAGTCTCGTTTTATTAGAGTTAAGGAAATGATAAAAGGTTGAATTTATATTATAATCTTAAAGTATAAGTTTAAGAAGGGCATTACGTAGTATTTTTTATATTTTATTTATTCATTAAATTTTTAATGACTGATTTAATAAAACAATTAGATGGCATGTTCACAAGAGAACACCTAGAGAAAAATAAATACCTTCTAAAAAACTTGGATCCAAATTTGAATCTACCAATAGTGGCACTTCAAAAAGAATACTCATTAGCAAAGCATACCATTGAAGAAATTTTGGGAGTAAGATAATATATTTATATGATAGGCTTTGAAGCAATGTAAAAATTGCAAATTGCATGAAGGATATGTGACTCTCTTGATACCTCCACACACAAAGAATATTATAATAAATGAAATCAGCTAAACAAATGCAGATTTCAAAGCTTACCTGATTGAAAAATATCTGAAGAACGTTGAGTGTGAGATAGCATTTGAAGGCGGATGTTGTAGGGTGACATTTAAGGATGATGAAATTGGATTGAAGTTTTTAGATTAAGCAGTGAATGATCCAAAAGATCCATTAAAGGCATATGTTGAACCAGAAAATGTGTACTAATCACTTACAAAGAGTTTGGGATTCAACAATTAAGCACAATACTTATATCAATACAGTAATAGTGTATAAGTAATGTAGATAACTAAATGTTCTAAAATTTATATATAAGAAAGGCTTCAGATGATGTTGCAGGATAGACTCAAGCTGAAAAAACTGCCAAACCATATTATCCTCCTGTTCAATAGCAATAATCAAATCCCAGAAAATAATCAGGGTAAGAAAGAAAGGGAAGCGAGTAGGTCGAGCATTAAGATAAAAAAACAAAGACTCCAACATCAGGACCCAAAGAAATTTATGTTGAAAAATANTAAGTTGTTAAGATAATGTTATCCCTTAAAACAAATAATGAATTCAAATTTGTAACTATTATTATTAAGATATTATTTTTTAGAAGGATAAATGTTCACTGATAATATCTTACAGGAAATAAATTTTATTAATTGAAAGAATTTCATTTCTGCATTGTGAGAATGTAGAGACTTCTTATCATCCTACATAATTTAAATTTTCCTTTTGATTTTAAGTTCTATTGATTATTCTTTGCTATCTTTTGCATCTATAGATTGATAATTTCATAATTAAGCTAAAAATTTTATTGTATTATCAAAATTGTAATATAATATCTGTTTTGAAATCAAACTGATAAATATTTAAACAATTCGAAATAATCATATAAGAAATTTGTTACTTGTCTAATTAGATAAGTAAATTAATATTTTTATTTAGACACTAGGATTTATAAAATATATTATTAATAAAAATATATTAATTTAATAATAAACTCTTAACAATATTTTGTCCTTCATAAAAGTCTCGTTTTATTAGAGTTAAGGAAATGATAAAAGGTTGAATTTATATTATAATCTTAAAGTATAAGTTTAAGAAGGGCATTACGTAGTATTTTTTATATTTTATTTATTCATTAAATTTTTAATGACTGATTTAATAAAACAATTAGATGGCATGTTCACAAGAGAACACCTAGAGAAAAATAAATACCTTCTAAAAAACTTGGATCCAAATTTGAATCTACCAATAGTGGCACTTCAAAAAGAATACTCATTAGCAAAGCATACCATTGAAGAAATTTTGGGAGTAAGATAATATATTTATATGATAGGCTTTGAAGCAATGTAAAAATTGCAAATTGCATGAAGGATATGTGACTCTCTTGATACCTCCACACACAAAGAATATTATAATAAATGAAATCAGCTAAACAAATGCAGATTTCAAAGCTTACCTGATTGAAAAATATCTGAAGAACGTTGAGTGTGAGATAGCATTTGAAGGCGGATGTTGTAGGGTGACATTTAAGGATGATGAAATTGGATTGAAGTTTTTAGATTAAGCAGTGAATGATCCAAAAGATCCATTAAAGGCATATGTTGAACCAGAAAATGTGTACTAATCACTTACAAAGAGTTTGGGATTCAACAATTAAGCACAATACTTATATCAATACAGTAATAGTGTATAAGTAATGTAGATAACTAAATGTTCTAAAATTTATATATAAGAAAGGCTTCAGATGATGTTGCAGGATAGACTCAAGCTGAAAAAACTGCCAAACCATATTATCCTCCTGTTCAATAGCAATAATCAAATCCCAGAAAATAATCAGGGTAAGAAAGAAAGGGAAGCGAGTAGGTCGAGCATTAAGATAAAAAAACAAAGACTCCAACATCAGGACCCAAAGAAATTTATGTTGAAAAATAATCATTAGAAAAGTAGGAGTAAAACGTAAAAAATGTTGAGAAGCCTCCTAAGGTGTAATAGAGTCCAGTATTTTAATTAATTTTATTAATAGTATGTTGAAAAAAAGTCAACTTCAAGAAAAACTTCAGAATAAATTTAACCAGCTAAACATAAGTATTAATAACAAAATAATCAATAATAGAGGAAGTAAAGACATTCAGGGATCACCAATAAGAAAGGCAACAGTTCAATACAAAAAAGATAATTTAATTGAGATATTTAAATAAATTTCAGGAAACCTGAAAGCCAATCCAAAACTTTAAAAACTAAGTGAATAAGACAGGGCATTGTTATTAAGACAAAATGGTGAATTAACATTGGAAGCCATTCATCCTACACCATGTATTAGAAAGGAATCAGTAAGAAATTATATTAAATAAAATAGTATGCTTCGCCTTAATAACATATAAAATAATCCCCTGCATAGATTCCCTAAAGAAAACCACAATAATGATTATTAATAATAAATATAAAAACGGATTAAATGTCACACAAGTCTCTATTTATGTTGCTATTAATAACAATGGCAATTGCTACAGAGAGTCCTGCTCTTTAGCAATTAAGAAAAAAATTAGAATAAAGCGAATACAATTCTCAATTGATTGATATGTTGGAATTAAGTGTGGCAGGAGGATAATTAGATCGTGTTTTTGAGTTGTTATAAAAAATGATGGATGATTTAACTGGGTAAATTAATTCTGCAAATTTGGAATATGCTTCAAGAATAGCTGCATTTCAATAGAGCATAGAATAATTAGAAGCAAATTTAGCATCATTATAAAATGAAGTTTAAACAACAAATCGAAAAATAGGAGAGATTACATAATCAATTTCAACACTTACATCTACTAGTGTTTCCATTAAGAAATAATTAGAATCAATAAATTAAAGAGAAGAATAAATTCGCGATAATAGAGCAAAGGAAATCTAATCTGTAGAGACTAAATAGACTGCTGCTTAAAAGATATTGGGAGCTTTAGAAGAAATTCATGATCGATTGGTTAAGGCTGTTCTTTCAAGTCAAGGTTCTTTTCTTGAGGAGACTGAAAAATAAGAAATAATAAAATAAGTGAAATTAGAATTGGGACTTAATCATCCTATTGCTTTATTATTAGATTTATCTGTGAAGTAAATGTTTCTGGATAATTAAGATTGGATGAAGTAACAGCTAGAAAAGCTATTGAACTAATTGAATAAATAATTGCATCAATTAAGGATGATTAGCAATTCAGGGAGTAAAATCAAACAGCTGCAGAACAAAATTTTAATTCATTAATTAATGAAGTGTCAATTTTAAGAGAGAAATTAGGATAGGACAATCAGAAGACAAGCAGCTCTTTGAAGAACAAATAAAACGATTTGGTATGCATAAATAGCTTATTGACATATAGAAAATTACATAGAGAAGGAATACATAATTGTTTTTGAATTAAGACAATACTTAATAATTATTGGAAACCACAAGAGTTCAAAAAGATTTATATGATTCAAATTTCAGATCCAATGCTAGCAAGAGAGAAGGACAATTGAATTCGTTAAAGACTGCCTTTTAAATTTTAAGAGACAACGAATAAACATTGAAAAAATGATTAGATTTATTCACAACAAAAACACGATAATTCTTAATCATTGATATATATCCAAATTCTTTTAAAATCAATCACTTGAAGATGAGGATTATTTTCTTTTTTTAGTTTTTTATTTCTTCTTCCTGTCTCTTGAAGATGAAGAAGATGATGAACTTGATGAGCTGGAGGGGCTTCTCTTTTTATACTTCTTACTCTTTCTTTTGTGACGTCTAATTAGTATTTAATACATACCTTGAACTTGAGCTTGAAGATCTTCTTTTTTATCTACAATTACGAGCACTAATTCATATCATCATATTAATTACAAATGTCCTATTCTGCCGCATTGATAGCATTCACCGTCTTTTTTCTTGGCTCTGGCGATCTCAACCACGAATGTGTTCCCATCTAAGTCTTTTTAATTCATTTCATTCACTGCTTCTGTAGCTTCTTCAGCTTTTGAATAAGCCTAAATAATATATGCTAAAATACAATGAAACAAAAACGACCCTTCCAAGAAAATTCACTAATTTCTCCGTATTTGGAAAAAAGAGTTTTGATATCTTCTTCATTTTTATCTTTTGTTGAATATCCAGTTACAAATATCCGATTTTCTGTCTTACTCTAATCACTCATTGACATCCTTAAATTAATTAATTTATTTATTAATAATTAAATTTTATTTTTATACAATGGGTCAATGTTAAGTACCTCAAATGCAATAAATTGAAGATGATTTTGCTGCTATTCAAAGAAATGCTGTCACTCTTAAAGCTGTCCCAGAAAAACTCAATTAATTGGAGGCTCAGATAAATGGCATCAAAAGTACTGCTGAGCAAGTATTATCAACTCAATAAAACTATAGCTCACTACCTCTGTCAATCATATTACATAAACCCTCGAGAACATTAGAAAGAGTCTTCCGTGATACAATTTACAAAATTGAATTATAATTACAGTTATTATGTTATTCAATTAAAACCTTACGAGTCTTACTTTAAAAAGTATGGTCCATCATGTTGTACTAGCATTCCTAATTAATTAATGTTAATTATTCTATATACTTCTAGAGTATCCAAAAGAATTTGAAAAGTTCATACTATCATTTCTTCTGAAAAACCCTTGTCTGTTATACACTAAAGGTGACTTTGGCAATCTGCTATTTTCATCAAATTATGAGATGGAATTCATCATTAATCGTTGATCACCCTGTTCTACTTTTTCCTGTTAATTTGAACAATTAGAGCATAGACAACTTTCATGACATTTCTAATTGTTCTGAAAACAATCGCAATATCGTTTTAAGCATTTCGATTTTTTGCATTTGCAACTAATTCCAATAGGAACTTCTTTCTTATCAATATTATTAATTAAATACTTCAATTGATAAATTTTACATTTTCAATTTATTTATGGCTTCATCTCTCTCCTCTACATAATCTTCAGTATTATGACACCCCTGGCATTAACACTGGACAGTACACATATTGCCATTCGCAAAGCAATCACAATATTGTTTCAAACACATTGATTTGTTACATTTACACTTTAATGATTTAGGAATGTTTTACGATTATTATTAGTCACTCACCAATTAAATATAAGTGTTTACATCCATGACATCATAGAGTTTACCATCATAACCTTATTTAAGACAATTTAATAAGTTCAAAACAATAGGCTTATTCCTAGTTTTTTGAGCCTTAAAACCTGACATTTATTAATGCAATTACCACTTTTCTCATTAGGATATGTTTTAGTGATTTATAGTTTTTTAATACCAGGATTGAATCTAAAATTCAGATTTGTAATCTTGTTATTAGATTCCTCATTATCAATATTTACTTTTGTAATGACTGGTTCGCCAATCAGCTCTTCTGACTTTGTTTTTGATTCTAAATAATAAATAAATAATTTAAAATATAGATAAAATAGCTTATTATATCCATTAAACTATCTTATGTTTCATACCTGTAGGAATTTGGGAAGGTAAAAACTGTTTCTTTTAAGCTCTAGTATTCATTAAAAATTTTAATTATTTATATAATCTATGCATTTGATGTCAATAATATTCTAAATTAAATTTGGAAGGATTATAAAATATATTGAATTAGATGAGATAAGAGTTAATTATTATTAGATTCTATATTTTGTATAATATTTTTATTTTTCATTATAATATATTATAATGACATAAGAGAGAGGAAGTGATAAGAAATAAAATAATATTTGCTTTATCAGAGGAGGGAACGAGCTAGATGATAATTTAAACGAATGGAATTTGGCTGAAAGTGGTTTTGGGAGATAATCATTTTAAAGGAATTCATAAGCACCAAGAATGTAATACTTAATGGATAGAGAAAGTTAATAAAAGCAATAGGATGAAGAGTTCGTAGAAAAAAAGTAATTATTAGATTTTTAATATAGATCATTGATGAGTCTGGAAGACCAAATGTTATAAAAGTAATCTATCTAATCGTTTTAATCAAGAGGATCTAATTTTAATTTATTTAATCGATTTTCTGGATATAACATGAATGATTAATAACCTAAAAATAGTTTAACATTTAGTTAAACATTTGAATAATAATAAAAATTCAGTTTGGAAAAAAGTGAGAAGAGCGAAAAAAGTGAAAAGAGTGAAAAGCAAAGTCTTGAACAAAGAAACTCCTCATTCAGACCATCTAATATATCAAATAGAAAATCAAAAGAAAATGAATTAGAAATCGTGTTTGAATGGTAAGACGAATCAAATAATCAAAATGCAATAGAAGATTTGATTAACAAATTAACTTTGGAGAAATAATGTGAAATCATCCCTGATCGATTATCGTTAATACCACTGTCTAAATAAGGGTGTATTTGTAAAAAGACATAATGTCTGAAATTTTATTGTTAATGTTTCCAATAAGGTAAATTTTGTGGAGAGACTTGTGAATGTCTGGATTGCTGTAATAATGAATAGAATAAAGAGTTAATTGAATAGACAAGAAGTCAAATAAACAGAAATCTAAATGATGAAGTTAAATGCTTTTGCAAAAAAAGTAAATGCTTAAAAAAATACTGTGAATGTTATAATGCAGGGAAAAAATGTGGGGTTGATTGCAAATGTGAAGGCTGTATGAATTACGAAATTAATCTGCATGAGGCACAAAGATTAAGTGAATTTTAAATATAATAATAAAAGAGAGTGTAATTATCATGAGTAGAATTTTGAATTTTTCACTTTATACATAATAATGCTTGATAATTTAACTAACTCTTCGACATATTAGGTTGATAACGAGTTTATTTAACCCTCACTGCAATCAATTAAAATATCGGACATCTGTTATATCTATTACATCGGTAATACTTCTGGCAACTACTTGTGCACCATTGAAAATCTTTGTTATTGTTACTGTTGTTTTTAAACTTTATCCTAATTCTCTTTAGCAGCACTAAATAGAGTAGAACTTCTATGATGTTACAATGTTTTTTTCCTTTGCACATCTTATACTTATTATTATTATTATGTCTAAAGTGTTGATTAATTAAATTTGGTTTTTAGCACAGTGTTCCTTTGTTGAGAATGAGGTCGATGCTCAATTTGAGTCTTCAACGTAGTCTTGAATCTCTAAAACTAATCAAAAAGGTCCATCTTATTTGAATTTTAAATTATAAAAATGTTAAAAATTATCGAAATTTTCAATATTAATAACTTAGATTCTGAATCATTACCTCATAAGAAAATTAAGTCCATTTTATAATTATCAATCTATAGATATTTTATATATGCTTATGTGATCGTATTGCAAAATCAATCAAATTTTGGGGTACGTCCAATACTTCTTTGGTAATATTTAAGCATTCTTTAATCTTAGTCATCCATCCAAGAATCCAAACCATTTTATTGATCCATACTGTTATTCATTGCTTCTTCATAACTGATGAAATCAGCAAACTAATCAAAGGTCTTTGAACTATCAGCTTAATTCAACCTCATACCCAGATAAGAATGCAATCAAATCTTCCAAACTTCTATGTGGTCTTGAATAAGCCTCTAATCTATTTTTGAACAATATTTTATCAGCTTCAGCATCCAATCTTTCCAATTCCTTTTCGCTTTCCACCTTTTTGGGTGCAACATATTTTGGATCATAATAGTTTGATTTAACCCAAATGAATGATCCAATCATACCTGCAAAGAAAAAAAAGTTGAATCCTCTTAGCTAATTTTTATATAAATAAGTTTAATTACACAGGCTTCACTTCTTGCCATTCTAAATACAGTATCCTTCCATCTCAAAACTCCTTTAGTTTTGAACATACCAATATCATCCTGATTAAACAATATATTGGCCTTTCTAATTATGATAAGAACTTAAATGTACCTCCAAACACGAAGATTCCAACTTTGTTTTGAAAAGTTTTTATACCACATTCCAAATAAATAATATTTATTAATTAAACAATCACTTGATTTGTATCTAAAATACTTATATCTTTTATTTAAAACTATAAACAAGGATAACCATAGTATTGATGATTAATAAAATATCCTAAATAAACATATCTTTTAATTGAGAAACTATTGTTTTCATGTCTTAAAATATATGAAATTCCTATGGTTATCACTTTAATATATCATTTATTTTGAACAAAATCACGAAGATTATTAGAGTTCAAAAACAATTTCTTTAATAATCAAATTATTAATTCGAAAAATTAAGATTCCTTAAAGCTTCAAGATTATTACATTCTGTTCTAATGTCAATTACGATAACATATAAATTAATAATATAATAATAATATTACCTAACTTTTTCAATTTTTGATAATACATTTAATAAAATGAAAAATAAAATTATGATATTTTGTCATAAATCATCATCATTGTGAATAATCCTGATTCTTTGATTAATTAAATATTTATTTTATTAAATGGGCCTTTGCCGATCCAAGGCAAGACAAGACAAATAAGAATTTTCAAAACAACCTACCACAAAAAAGCAAGAAACCTTTGAAGTAGGTCCAGACAATTTTGCAACACTAAAATAAGGCTAAGTTACAAGTTATTATAGAGTTGAAAAATCTCTTGGAAAAGGTACATGGTCAAATTATAATGAAGGTGCTTATGGAGAAGTTCGATTAGTCATTCATAAGCAAACAGGATAAAGAAGAGCTATGAAGCAAATAAAGAAAGACAAAATTGTAAAAGAGGAAGAAGAAAACTTATTAAATGAAGTCACAATACTAAAATAATTAGATCATCCAAATATTGTCAAATTATACGAATTGTTCCAAGATAAAAATAATTTCTACTTAATTACTGAGTATTATAATGCAAATATTTTAGATATTTAGAAGGTGGTGAATTATTGTAAAGAATTTCGGAGTATAAGACATTTACTGAAAAAATTGCAGCTGAATTTTTAAAATAGATATTATCTGCGGTCATGTATTGCCATGAGAGAAAAATTGTTCATCGAGATCTCAAACCAGAAAATATTTTATTAGAATCAATGAAATAAGATTCAAATATAAAAATAATAGATTTTGGAACATCAAGACGAATATAAGAGAATTAATTTTTGACAAAGAAATTAGGAACTGTAAATTTCTATATTTAATCATTTAGCCTTATTATATTGCCCCTGAAGTTTTGAAAAAGAAATATAATGAAAAATGCGATGTTTGGTCATGTGGTGTCATATTATATTAGATGTTGAGTGGTTAATTGCCATTTGATGGATAATCTGATGAGATTTTATCAAAAATTGATATCGGCAATTACAGTTTTCCATGTAATTTAAATAATATTAATCCGTTTAGCTGAAAATTGGAATGGAATATCAGATTAAGCAATTAGTTTAATTAAGAAAATGATGGAAAAGGAACCTAGTAAGAGAATTACAGCAAAATAAGCATATGAGGATCCATGGATTTAAAATAATGTTCATGTGGCCAAAATTGATGCTCGATAACTTAAAAATTTATAATCTTTTTACGTATTATAACAAACATATAAAGAGTAAAAATAAAGTAAGAACAGCTTTGATGCAGTTCATTACGACCTAGATAATGACAAACTAAGAAAAGGAGGAGTTGATAACACTATTTAAGTCTATTGATAAAAATGGAGATGGATTATTGAGTAAAGAAGAGCTGTTAGCTGGTATATAATTAAAAATAGATTAGTATACAGTTAACAATATGATCCACTAAAAGCTTTACAAATGGTTGACGAGGTATTTGAGAAAATTGATATCAACAAAACTGGAGCAGTTGATTTTACTGCTTTTGTGTCTGCAGCATGTTAATAAGAAAAAATACTCAATAAGATTAAATTGGAGCAAACTTTCAAAATCTTTGATATTGTAATAATTGAATAACTACCTTTATAGAATGGAGATGGTTAAATAAGTAAGGATGAATTATAAGAAATAATGGGAGGAATAGATGATCAATTGTGGTAAGAAATCTTATAGACATGTGATGGAAATGGAGATGGCGAAATCTAATTCGAAGAGTTTATTACTTATCTAGTCTAAAAATATTGATTTATATAATTAATATTTAAACAATCACTATTTATTAATAATTTCATAAACCAACAACTCTTTGTTTATTTCATTGGCTATCAACACTACAGTGTTTTAAGTACTGGAAGGCATTTGAACTAATTGAAGTTTGGATCTGATCATATTCTCAGATAATGATAAGGCAACTTCGATCTTTTATTCATTTTAAGCCCAGCCCATATCGTTGTTCTACAATCTCCAAAATCTTAGAGATTTACTAGATTATAAATATGTTATCACAGAGATTGTTTCTATTTGATATTATTTTCAAGTACCTTTATTGGCATCTTCTGCTATGATAAAATCACAGATCGAATTAGAATTTTTCTGAATGTCAGATTCTAAAATCACACATTAATTCATCAAATTGACAATCTTTAATGACCCTTTAATTATTATACAATAATACCCTCTAGATTTCCAACTAACAATAAATTTGGATTTGATTAAAACTAATTAATTATTTAAATCTATCCAAGCATGTTCCCACATTAAATGATTGATTCACAGTAAGTATTTTCAAAAGACTATTGGTTGTATAACATTTTCCAAATTGATAATGTTTAATCGTAAGAACTACAAATAAACTTATCATGTTTTTTTAATAATAAAATCGATGATATCTGTTTCTAATGTTTTCCCTTGATCCCATTCTATTACAATTTAGATTACTAAAAGTTATAAACTTCCACAGTTCCAGCTTAATCTCCAAGTACAAGACAAGAATTATCTTACAAATAGCAAGTCTATGTAATTTAATTGTTGAATAGATATTTATGATAGATTTAAGGGACAATCATTGATGAATTAGTAAAATCAAATGCCCAAACAACTAGTTATTCATTTGATAATGTAAATAAGTAAGATGAGGGTTTTGAGTTATTATGTTGCTGTAATGGAACTACCTAATCAATAGATTTGTGTAATTATATGATTGGAGTTGTATGGGTAGACAATGTATGAATACGCTTTTAAATTGTATCAAATACTCTCAAATGAGGATCATTACTACATGTCATTGCAAATATCTATGGAGTAACAACTTCAATTGCTGATACATTAAAATCTAATTAATATTTTTTTAAAGGCTTTAATGTAAAATCACTGCATTGCCCTACTATAGTTTTTGAATGCATTGCTATGCTATTTTAAGGAGAAAATGTGAGCTTTTGATTTAAACGGGGAGATTTCGATATATTTTAATTGCTGTTGTAATTGTTTGCCATATTTTCAGTTGGTAAGGAATACTACTTATGAAGATTTTTGGGTTAATATTTAATGGGGGATACTATCTTTCTGGGCAAGGTAATGTTGAGTTTTGTTTTAAAATGGTTGTGGATTTAATCAGCCAATTAATTTACGAAGCTATCTATGCCATCTTAAAATGCAAACACCGGGAGGTTATAAGTCATTTCAGTTATTGATTCTGCGCATTACTTGATATTTTCTATTGGATCATATGGCTTGTTAATTAATTTTCTAATTGAATTAATTAATTCTTAGGCTTCTTTTGAATTTGATTACTGTAATTTAAAAATTAAGTTATGCACATTACTATAAGGATTACATTATTTCTATAAAATATAAGAGTCATCCATTATCAGTTTACAGATTTTAAATTATTCTTTATATTTTGTATAGAAGTCTTCTATATCTTATTCTAATTATGCTTGTGCCTAATTGCATTTTTCCACAAAGAGATCTTTCAGATAATTGAAATCTTCATTAATTAAAGCCTTTTGAGCTTTACAATGTTCATCAACCTTTTTGAGATGCATCTCATTATCTTCACACCATTTTAAAACAGAATCAATCTAATTGATATCTCTAATCTATTTTAAGGTTTTCGAACCTTCTTAGATAGTCTTGGCTACTTTCTAAAGCCATTCTGAAATTTGAACTATATTTGAATAATGCTCAGAGTGAGCGTCTGGACACATCTGACAAATTAAAGGTGAACGATTACAATTTGGATTAATACACCCTGTTACTATTAATTCTCTTCTATGAATTGGACATTTGATTGAAATATTTTATTCCATTAACGGAACTTTTAATATATAATATTTAATATGCTTTAAATCTCAGGAGGTATTAAAGCATTAGTAAGTAATTTATCCTAATTATACAGTCTATTAAATAAATCATAATCAAATAGGACTAAGAGATTCTTCTTTATTTCTAAAGTCTATCAATATTGAATTTAGATTAAATGGGAATAAAATTACTATTAAAATTATGTATTTTTTTTGCAAAAATATAAAATCCTATTCATAGAAGAATTAAATGCGGGAGAAACCAGAGACGAAGCTTAAAAGGAATGTATTAGATTTTGCTAATATTTAAATTAGATCTTTGATTGAATAAATTAAAATTTTTAGTAGTCAGCAGAAGAAAATTGCAATTATTATATTTAGATTCAAAAATGATTCAAAATGAGTAAATTTGTGCGACAATCTAAATTTAATAATAATGATTAAACTTTAATAAATAATAATATTTTATAATAATATCTTATTTAAAACATGAGCTTAAGGATGAATTAAAAATATATAAGATTATGGCTATTTAAATTAAGATTTAATTCAAATATCCATCCGTTATAGTTTAACTTAAGTATTAGAAGTAAAAAAAATAACAATAAAACTGTAAAGTAAGTTCCTAAATTTTATAAGGACAGAATACATAGTTTATTTTAATAATATTTTGGAAAATGTACTAATAATAACAAGTTTTTTAAGTAAATGTTATCATGGTTTTAAGTTATTTATTCCTATAAATTTCATACTTACTTTTTTAATTTCATTTGCCATCTTCAGCAAAGTGTCGAAACGATTTAAAGTTTTTAAGATTGAAAATATTCTAAACAATAGGAGTTGAAGAACAAATTTAGAATCTTGAACAGTTCAATTTATAATGGAGAATTCAAGAATAGTGGTTGGAACATGAGGGATGGGAGGAAGGAAATTTGTGTTATGAGATTATGGAGATAAGAGAAGCTTAGTTATTGTTTATATTATTAAATTTAATGCATTTTTTTGTTCATGAAGAAATTAACCTTCTTGAGGTAATAAACTATGATTAATATTATCAAAGGCAGCATAGGATGGAAAATTGGATTTTATTAAAAAACAATTGCTCTCTTTAACTTCAAAACAACAGGATTCATTAACATCTAAACACCTTTAAGATGCATGTAAGAAATCTGATTATTATGGAAGAAATGCCTTACATTATGTAAATAAATACTTTATAAAGGCTGCTTATAGAGGACATTACGATGTTGTAGAGTATTTTCTCGATCTTCATTGCCTTGATCTGAATTCGAAGGATAACTAAGGTATAATCGTATTTTCTAAACTCTTGAATAGGGAATTCAGCTCTTATGTTGGTTTGTGTAAGAGGATACAATTAGGACATTGATGAATCTACTATTAAACCGAGGGATAAGTAATTGATAGCAGAAACGAAATACAAAATAGCTAAATTACTTTTATAAAGGGGAGCCACGCTAGGCGAATATTTAAAAGACTATATAAATAATCCATTACATTGGTCATGCTTTTACGGTGATTTTAAGTTAACCCAGTTGTTATTATGGAAAAATCCTAATCTAAGTAAGAATAATTCTAAGATAGTGCTGAAGAAGAACGATAGAAAATAGTTTCCAATCGACGTAGCATTAATGAAAGGAAAAGATCAGGAGACTCAGAAAAAGGTAGTGAAATACTTAATAGTTAAATTCTTGGCTCATTTCTTCAAGAGTGAGCAACATATTCAGTAGTTAAAAAGTTTAGATGAAAATATGGAAGAGAGCGAATTCGATCTCAATTAGGAAGAAATACATAAGGATACAGTAGACAGACGCAAGTATGAAATGGTTGGTCTGAATTATTTGTTTTGGGCAAGTGTTTTAGGTGATTTGGAGTTGGTGAAGCCATTATTAAAATAATAATTCTCTCCATTTGCTCCCTCATATAAAGGAAGAAATGCAGTTCATGCAGCTGCCTACCATGGACATGATAAATTGATAGAACTCTTTTTTGAATCTGAGAATTAGATGAAAAAGTTTAATGTTAAGAAATTGGTAAACATAATGACAATAGAAAAGCCGTAATCAGCCCTACATATTGCAGTTGAATAAGTATTAAACATAATATTGATTTGATTTTAGGGACATGAAAAGATTGTGAGGTATTTAATTAAAATAGGTGCAGATCATCACTTATATAATTTTAGAAATCAAACAGCCTTTGCATCTTCAAGATCGGTAGCCATCAAGGAATTGAGATAAACATTATTAAAAACTGAGAAGAACTTAATTAAAAGTGGTTACAAATATGTACTGGTCGGAACCAATGCAAGTGAAAATTTAGTAAAATAGCAATTGGACAATATTAAGACTAAAGTGAAAGTAGGTAAATTTAAGGCAGTGCCTATACGATCTTATGATGAATCTTGTTTCTATTATATCATTAAGGTCTCAAATGAATTGAAAAATTTAGTTGCTGATTATGAGAAGATGATGATCTATAATTTTAAGGAAGGGATAATTTGTCAATTTGACAGAAGCAAAGCAGAGACATATGAGAATTTTCATCATTATCATGATCAATAGATTATTTTGTCATTATTGTATGACGAATTTGATTTGGATTAGTTTCTTCATGATAAATTGTTATTAGATCACTTCCCATTACATGATGATGAGGAGAAGGTACTGATCTATAATTAATGGAAAAGAGAGAAATGGGAACTACTCAAAGAACCATTATCATTGAAATCAAATTAATGTAGAACACCAAGTGCAATTAAAGCATATTTTGGAGCAGAAGTTGGATTCTTTTTTGTATTTTTAAGTTTCTTCACTACTTGGCTATTCATTCCAGCTGTACCAGGCATAATGCTTGGTGTTTATGTCTATGCAACAAATGAAATCAACTCTTTATTTGTTCCGATATACACTATAGCTTTAGCTGTTTGGGCAACTATCTTTTTTGAATTTTGGAAGAGAAAACAAAGCGAAATGATGTTTCAATTCGACATGCATGTTGAGACTGAAGAAAAGTAGACAATTCCATCATTCAAAGGACAATTTTGGATTGAAGATGTCACTCACAAGATTGAGATTAAATATTCTACTAGAGACAGATGGAAATACTATAAATCAGTTACACCTTTGGTGCTTTTGGCTGTAATATTGATAGCAGGGGAGTAGATTGGTTACTATTATATTATTCAATTGAAAGAACGCACCACTGAATTTACTATACTGTGTTCTATTGGTTTGGGCATATCAATAAAAATTACTAACGAAATATTTAACTATTTTGCTAGATTATCGCTTGAATATGAAAATCATTAGTATCAAAATGAATTGGAGGATGTCTACATAATAAAAGTGTTCTCTTTTGCTTTTTTGAATTCATTTGGTCGTTTATTCTACAAATCTGTCATTGATCCAGACGCAGATGAATTAAATATCATGTCTATTACATTTACTATTGTGTGGGCCATCATGCACTATCTTAGATTTACGATTATCCCTTTGATTCATTACTCAATCAAGAAGTATTTCTTGAATAAAGAATTCGAATTGTTTTTGGAAGGAAAATGGAGAAAAATGTACACGTCATAAATGGCCAGCATTTTAGATAATGAAACTCAAAATCAGACCAATAAAAGCTTTGACAGAAAAAGTATGGGCTATAAAAAGTTCCTTAGATCGGTTGAGTTGAATAAGATTATGATTCCCACTCCCAATCATGTTGATCAATTTACTTATTTTGTAAGGCTATTCAATATATTTTAGATTCTCCAATTTTGCATGGTTACTATGTTTAGTGCCAGTTCGCAATTAATACCCATTGCTATTTTGATATTTAACATTATCAATTTGGATGGTCTCCTTTATGGCTTCATTACTTTTGTAAAGAGACCCAGAGCTGAAGCTAAGAAATCAATTGGATTATGGAATAGTGTATTACTCATTGTTGGATACATAGGTACAATAATTAATTGTTTGACAATCTACTATGCAAATTAAGATTAATTAAACAATTTGATTGGCAAAGTAGATGAAACAGATGAATCATCAGTAATATTCGCATTAATTTGATAGCAAGCTCTTCGAAATTTCTTACTTCTTATTGCTGCAGAACACATTGTAATTGGGCTTAAGTTTATAATTGAAACGGTGATTCCTGATGAGCCAGGATGGGTGACAAAAGTCTTGAAAAGATAAGAATACTTATTGGAACAAATGATGAAAAATGTCGAAATTGATGGTTCTTAATGTGAAAAATTAAAAGATGATTGATGATGTTATAATATTTTAATTAAAAATTTCTATATTTATTAAAATAATTTTAATGCAGAACAATCAATAGCAACTGAAAACTTCCAATTAACTCAAAACTAATAAGCCTCCTATTGATATTCGATCGTCAAGAAATAATTATGAGTAATCAGCAGATAAGTCTTCAATAAATAAGTCCTTTAATGATAAAAAAAAATCTATTCCAAAAGCACATGCTATTTTACAAGAGTTGTTTTACAAAAGATAAAATTCTCAAGAGCAATTATTTAACAGAACCTCCAGTCCAAAATCATAACTAGACAACACATCTATAAATAAATCATAACGATCTATTTCACCTCAATTGCTTTATTAAATGCCCTTTGAGATTAAAAAAATCTACTAATAAATTAATCACAGACTAGATTAATAAAAATAATAACAAAATTACAAAAATAAAGATACTTAAAAATATAAGACCGAAGAATCAAAGTCTCATAAAAATGAATCAACAAGTTCTACTATAAATGATTCAGATGAATAAATTTAAAATTTCATTAATTAAGAGGAAATCGTGTTTACCATCATGGCAGTTATTAGTAGAAAAAAGAAAGTCATCAATTAATGTAAAAATTATCTTAATCGAATATCTCTCTTTATATTGGAAGAAAAGGATAAAATTACATAACAAATACTATCTAAGTAAATACATCTAGAGAGAATAGGCATCTTGGTTATTCTATACAAAGCATTATCAGATACTTTTGAAGAAGATCAATAGAATTTAAAGAACCTGTTATTCTATATACACAACAGTATGATTTTGCATCTTCAATTAATCAATCAATCTAATACTCTCTCATAATCTCAAAGGGCATTAATACAAGCCAGATTAAATAAAGTCAGACCATAAAAAAACTATCAATTTTTAGATATCAATTTAATCCGTAAAAATTGCAATGTCGTTTATTCACTCCTCGTATTATTGTACTTATTTTATCAAAATTTCTTAGTATTGAAAATTCAACAGATGATAAACTTAGCTCTTTAGAAAAAACCTTGGCAAACCTAGATAGAATCACATTACATTAGGGAACCGAATTCATTAAGCAGGAATATCAAAAAATTGTATGATTTCTTACCTTATTTTGTAGTTGTCTCATATTGAATAGTTAAGATTGACAATGGATTCATAAGATTTCTAATTTGACTATGAAGAAGTGATAGATTGTTATTAGATACCTTATTTATCTAAGACGAATAGATACACTTTAGTAATAGATCTAGATGAGACATTGGTTCATTATTAAGAAGTAACAATTGATTTTGTATATAGTTAGTAGATGAGGGCCAATTCTTAGTTAGACCTTTTGCATAGCAATTTCTGAAGGACATGTCCAAATTTTATGAGATTGTTATTTTTACTGCTGCACAACAAGATTATGCAGATTTCATTTTAGATCTTATTGATGAAGATAAATCCATCACCCATAGACTATACAGATAACATACCACTTTGGTCAAAAATACATATGTAAAGGATATTTAAAAGATTGGAAGAGATATTAAGAAAACAATAATCATAGATAATTTGGCTGAAAATTTTTAACTGCAACCTGACAATGGAATACAAATCTAAAGTTGGTACGGGGATTTAGATGATCAAGCTCTATTATTGTTGTCCCCATTATTAATGTAAATTGTCTAGAAGAAGATTCCAGATGTAAGGGATGCTCTAAGGAAGTTCAGGGACCAAATGCAAAGAAACATAGAGGCTGGAATATCAGATCCTCATTTGCATTTAAGCTTAGAGTGAAAAGATATATATTATCACAATTTTTGATTATTTAAATATTTATTTATCTTATCTAAATTGATTTATATGGAAATCTCCTTGCATTTTCTATATCATTCATTAATTTTTGTTTTCTTAATTTGGTAAGTTTATAATGCTCCGATTGCTTATTAAATTGAAGTTACTCTTTGCAAAAATGGTCGAATTGATACTAACATAATTATAATTCATTATATACCTTATCCACTAGCTGTCTTATATTCAAATAACATAAAGTTTTAAATAGTAGTTCTAGAATCTACTTATGTTTCTCCTAATGAATTGTACAATAGTTGCCAATCAAGAAATCACCTTCAATATCTTAAACAGCTTATAGAATTTCAGGAGCTGAATAATTGTAATTTTTTTGAATATGAGAAAGTAATAATATTCTAGATATTATGTTTGTAATTAATTTTTTTGATTGTGCCATCTAACCAATCAAAAATGTAGACTTCTCTTCCTTCTTTAAAATTTTTTTTCAATAATTCTCCAGTAATCAATAATTCACTAAGAGTGCCATATGGAATTGAGAATATTGGACTTGAGGCATATATTTTTAATAATTATTCTCGAGATAACTTGAGAATTTCAATTTGAATCCTTTACCTAAGAATTTTTCAAATATAAATTAGAATACTTGAACTATATGTTATAATTATTGAACATAGTATCCAAATCTACCATCGAGTTTTAATGATTCATTATTGTAGAACTGCCATCATATCATTTCTCAACTTTCTCATTTAATTTATTCCATTATCCATTCTTAAATGTATACCCAACATCAAAAATTTTATCAGTTATTCTACCTGATTAATCTAGAGTTCTTCTTTGGCCACAAAAGATATAGATATTACTCAAATTAATCAAAAATCATACTTATTGTAGCACCCTCCCAAATAGTTGAATGCATCATTTGGTATATTGGGGAGATAATCGACAGAAACTTATTTTTCTAAAGTGAAAGGGTCTTTAGGAAATAGGATTCTGTCAAATAAATTGGTTGATTCCAAATTTTTTACTCTGCCTCCCATTACATAGATGATGTTCTCCTTTTCTGAGCCTTATTCTTTTGCAAAAAATTAATTTTCATATTGGAAGTGTTTTTCTGGAGTTGTCTTAATTTCATAATCCTAACATACTCCTAAAAATGGATAATATACAACAAGCTCTAGATATTAATAAACTATACCACGCTTCCTGTATTCTTTCCATCTTTGTAAAGTTTCTTAAAACCAAAAATAAATTGAATCCCATTTCAATTAAATTTTAGGATTTTCTGAACATAGCTTTTTACTATTCAAGTTTTGCTTTTAATGCTTACTTCATTTAATTAACCTAAAATCTTTCTATTTTCCTTGATGCAGTTTGAAAGATATGGAGTCTTTTATTTTTAAAATAGTATAATTCATTTGCTCAAGTGTCTTAGATTAAGATTTTCATATTGAGATTATTTTTGATATGGATAATCTAAATAATAGGGCATGCTCCAGGAATTTTAAGTTGTGTCTTTCTACAGGAAATCTTGAAAAAAAAATGTGCATTGGAGATTTAACTTTACTTCTTATCCTATTTTATGTGAAATAGAGAGTTCAACATAATAAGAAACATTTTTGATAAATGTAACTCTTCTATTCTGAAACATTCCCATAAAGTATTTATTCCATGACACTTTTCAATTGGTGAATTTAATAGTAAATAAATTTAATGTTAAAGAGATACTTTTATAAATGGGTAGAATATCACATATCAAAAATAAACCAGAGACAGTTTTTGATCAATGCCACCATCTTCAGATACAAACAACTATTTCGGAAAGTAACTAAAACTAAAATATTTGATAGACGATAAAAGCAATTAAATAATAGAGACACACTGAGTATCAAACCTTATTGAAACAAAAAGTTTTCAAAGCCTTCAAAACCATAATCTAAAATGTATACCCATTCATTCTACCTTTCAATAGAGACAAGTTATTCTTAAGTAAATCAAAATTCTCAAATTGAAGAGATATTTTGAAAAAATGAAAAGTGTAGCATAAGGTTAAATAAAGGACAGAGAAGTTAATAATGCCATTATTGAATGTTACAACGATAAATTATTAATGAAATGNAATGTATACCCAACATCAAAAATTTTATCAGTTATTCTACCTGATTAATCTAGAGTTCTTCTTTGGCCACAAAAGATATAGATATTACTCAAATTAATCAAAAATCATACTTATTGTAGCACCCTCCCAAATAGTTGAATGCATCATTTGGTATATTGGGGAGATAATCGACAGAAACTTATTTTTCTAAAGTGAAAGGGTCTTTAGGAAATAGGATTCTGTCAAATAAATTGGTTGATTCCAAATTTTTTACTCTGCCTCCCATTACATAGATGATGTTCTCCTTTTCTGAGCCTTATTCTTTTGCAAAAAATTAATTTTCATATTGGAAGTGTTTTTCTGGAGTTGTCTTAATTTCATAATCCTAACATACTCCTAAAAATGGATAATATACAACAAGCTCTAGATATTAATAAACTATACCACGCTTCCTGTATTCTTTCCATCTTTGTAAAGTTTCTTAAAACCAAAAATAAATTGAATCCCATTTCAATTAAATTTTAGGATTTTCTGAACATAGCTTTTTACTATTCAAGTTTTGCTTTTAATGCTTACTTCATTTAATTAACCTAAAATCTTTCTATTTTCCTTGATGCAGTTTGAAAGATATGGAGTCTTTTATTTTTAAAATAGTATAATTCATTTGCTCAAGTGTCTTAGATTAAGATTTTCATATTGAGATTATTTTTGATATGGATAATCTAAATAATAGGGCATGCTCCAGGAATTTTAAGTTGTGTCTTTCTACAGGAAATCTTGAAAAAAAAATGTGCATTGGAGATTTAACTTTACTTCTTATCCTATTTTATGTGAAATAGAGAGTTCAACATAATAAGAAACATTTTTGATAAATGTAACTCTTCTATTCTGAAACATTCCCATAAAGTATTTATTCCATGACACTTTTCAATTGGTGAATTTAATAGTAAATAAATTTAATGTTAAAGAGATACTTTTATAAATGGGTAGAATATCACATATCAAAAATAAACCAGAGACAGTTTTTGATCAATGCCACCATCTTCAGATACAAACAACTATTTCGGAAAGTAACTAAAACTAAAATATTTGATAGACGATAAAAGCAATTAAATAATAGAGACACACTGAGTATCAAACCTTATTGAAACAAAAAGTTTTCAAAGCCTTCAAAACCATAATCTAAAATGTATACCCATTCATTCTACCTTTCAATAGAGACAAGTTATTCTTAAGTAAATCAAAATTCTCAAATTGAAGAGATATTTTGAAAAAATGAAAAGTGTAGCATAAGGTTAAATAAAGGACAGAGAAGTTAATAATGCCATTATTGAATGTTACAACGATAAATTATTAATGAAATGGTTTCTAAAATTAAGGAAAGCATCAAAAATTTTGAAAAAGAGAAAGAATAATGAAAAAACAATCATAAAAAAGAAGAAGTAATTATATTTTGATAAATGGGTGATTGAACTGTAAAATTATAGATTACACCTCTAATTACTTTAAGATTCTACTGTATATTATAATGAAGTCTTAATAAAAAAAGCGTTTAAAGGTTGGAAAAGACATATGTTAGATTCAAAGATATATTAAACTCAATTGGAATAGGTTTGTAAAATATTTAAGAGTTGGAGGAATTACACAAAAGAATAAAACAATAAAAGAAATTCTAAATACTAACCAATACATAATAAATGGAGAAAACAAACATTTTTTAATTATTGGAAGGATGCAACTTTGGATTCTTAAAAAGATAAACTAGCGAAAGGATTCTACATGTACAAGATTTTTTAGAGTTGGAAATAGTATATAGAAGAAATCAAATAAATATAATTGAAGTTGTAGGATAAAGAATTAATACTGACAGTCTAAATTGAGAAGAAAAGAAAAAAACGATATTTGATATTTTGGAGACGTGCTTATGAAAGCAAAATAGAGAAGAAAGGGTTAAATAAAGTAATGTTACAAGCAAAGTTGAAATAAAGAAAATTGGAACTTTTAATTTAAGGGTTTAGATCATTCAAAAATAACTGGAAATTGAACAAATATTAATAGTATAAGAGGATTAAATTTGTTTAAATGATCTTTTATTCAATTAAATATTTTACAGATCTTTCGAAAATGAAGATGGAATAATTAATAAATTATTAAAATAAAAAGAGATTACAATAACTAAGCAAAGTATTTAATTCATTAAAATATGATTACGATTTGATAAAGTAAAAAGATGAGAAGGCCCAAAATTATTATAATAGTATATATAAAATAATATTTAGAAAGATTATAAAGAGATTACTTTCAGTTGTTTATAAAAGGAGTAATAAAATAATACTAAAGGGAGTTGAAATTAAGTTCCCAATTCTACATCTAAAGAAGAATTATCTATACATTTGGTGCTTTGAAATCACACTGGGAATCTTAAAGGAAAATAAAAATGAATAAGAAAAAGTTAGAGAAATATTTAGGAATTAAGCAATTTAAACTGTTAAAGAACTCATTCAAAAAAATGAGAGCATATCTTATAAGTTTGAGAAAAGGAAAGAAAAAGTATGATAAATATTTCGATTTAATTATAGATTATTGTAATTAGAATTCAATGTGTTTTATCAATGGAGGCTATAGACAAAGTTGAAAATGCTAAAAAAGCAATGTTGATATTAATTAATAATAATATTCAAAGATACCCAATTAATAATCTATTTTTTGAGAGGTTTAACAATTCTCTCTGTACCAGTAGGAGTGATGATAAGAATTTCAACATTGTCACCCGTGTGTGTGTCTCTTTAAGCAGCACAACCGAAGCAATCTAATATGAGATCTAAATTTTCTTATTGAGTTTAAGGGAAAGTTTTATTGATTTTATTGTAACCTTTGAGTTAATTATCTAAAACAGCTGTCCACCGCCTTAAACACCATAAGTCATTTAATCATAACTACCAATTGCATCATACCCATAAACAACTCCATTGTTATTTTCATCAAGGCTGCCAATAAGTTGAAAGTGTAATAAGGGAAAAATCTTTTAGAATAAAGTTCTCTAGATAGCAAATGAGCTACAGTTTGTGTTGAAGCCTTGCTTATTTTATAATTAAATACTTAAACTTCATTTTAGAATTCATATAATTGCAGTCTTTATTACAAGAATTTCCTTAAGGCTATAAAATCTGCATATTAACCAGCAGTAGCTTAAACACACTTATCAGTCAATTATGATAACTTAGTTGCATCTCGAGTGAGTATATTATAACCATTGCTCAATCTAGGGTCTACTGCTACTAACACAGATCCAGGAATTCCAACAGCTTGCCATTTTTATTAGATGTCTTACCTAATACAGTTCCTGAATTATCATGATAAGGACTCCATTAATCTGATTTATGGGTAATATTTGACATAACTGGCCTTTCTGACTTGAAATGCTTTTTTACTTCATTTACTGGGATACACATTTAAAAAATAATGAAGTTCCATCATACTAATCTAATCAATTCTAATTATGAGGATTTCATTATAAATAAATATAATTTATCAATGAAGGTTAATAAGAATTTGTAAGATGCGATTATTAATCTGAATTCTTTAAGTATTCCAAGGACTGAGATAGTTATTGGAAGAATCTTTAGCAAACCAGGATAATTATATAAAGATTTGTTTACAGAGGATGAGATTAAGAAATTTCAGAATAATCTGCATATTGCAGAATAGCAATTAGCAAATATTGTTAATGCCTTTACATTTGTATTAATGCATGTTGTTGCAGAAAGAAATTTGAGTTAAGTTGAAGAAGTACTAGCATAAAATGGAATGGTATTATACTATTCTATATTTAATAGTCCTAAGATCATATTGAGGTTTTTAGACAATAATGGATACAATATGGAAATGAGTATTCTATTAGAATAAGAGAGAAGCCAATTGCTGTTCAAGACGTATTACATTCTTTTAATTGGAAAATCAGTTTATAAGTTGATGAATCAAGATTACCATAAAAGAGTATTCTATAATAAAGTATGAATTACAGATGTAGCTAATTTTATGAATGTTGACGGTAAAATTGAAGATGCGAATGATTTATATTCATATGATGCTAGAAATCCAGCTACAACCTTTGTGTTCGAAACTAAACCCTCTGGAGAATCTAATAAAGTTGAGAAATTTAGTATAAAGTTTTAGAAGGCTTAGATTCAAGATCTATTTGAAAATTTAGAAAGCATTTAAGAAAGTTTGGATAAATTAATTTGATAATATTATTATCCTAATTGTTAAATTATAAACATACATAAACCAAAAAAATGAAAATATAAACTGTAGAATTTCTATTAAGAAAACCATTCCTAAGGTGTTTAAGAAGGGAAGAGGGAATGAAAATAAAAGTAATGTTAGACTAGGAAATTCTTCAGTATTGATTTAATTCATACCTATGCTCTAAATGTCGTTCATTCATATATTAATTCTCATAATATTGAATTAAAATTTGATCCAGAAGGGTAATAAAATTATTACAAAAATATCTATTATTATGATATTTTATTATTTGTTTCATAACTTCCATGCCATTTTCATCAACAATACAAAGTGCTCATCGTTGTCAACAGAGGCTGATACAGCGGCATAATAATCAAGCCATTCCTAATAGCTTAATTATCCATTCCTGTCTACATCTCCAAAATTCACTAAAAATTCATCTAAAACTTAGTTTTCAGACATTTGTCCATTCTTAACTTTTGGATGCAACTTAGTATTGTATACTCCTCTTTATATTATTAGGCAAGTCAATACCTTATGTCATCAACAGTTATCTTTCCATCTCCTGTTTTATCAAACCTTTTGAATGCTTAATCAACGATAGCCTTTCTAGTTGGGTTGAGTTAGCCCTAAATTAATAGTTATCTGGTTTACTCTTATGGCAACTAGGAATTCATCAAAATCAATTGTTCCACTTCTATCTCTGTCCATGGCTGCGAATAAAATCTTACATTATTTAATTATCTACATCTATTTCATTCCAAGAGAGTTGAACTCCATTTTCAGCTAATCCAACCTTTAATTCATTCTTGTCCAATTTTCTATTTCCATCATATGAGTCCAAACACCTGAAGCATATACCCAAACTCCTAATTGTCTTTGTTCCTCTTGCATTCAAAGCATCTCTTACTCTCTTCAACACTGTCTAATTAATTGAATTATTTACATATATTTGCAGCTTCTTATTATTATCTATTCATTATTTTAATATCTAAATATTAATACTATCTCAAATATATAAATATATGTTAATCAATATAAATCTTTTATGTACATTTGGTTCTTTAATTATATTCTAATTTCCTTTTTCTTGGTTTTTTTCTCTTCTTGTTTAACTACTATTAAACCATGAGTTTTTCCTCTGGTAGCTTTGATTATAGGGTATAATTTGATTTTTGCCTTTAATTATTTTAATATGTCGAGACTCCTTGAAGCTTGTTTATATATATATATATTAATCAAATTCTTCCCTATTTCAAAGATATGTGAATCAATTTATTTAATTCTTTCATAAACTTAAAGTATAATAAATAATTTATATATATCAAGACTTGAATTAATATAAGTAAATATTTTTTCTGCATTATTATTTCTTATATTTTTCTATGATTCTATCCTTATTATATTGTGGGTAGTAGGAATTTAAATTGCAGGCTTATTCAAAGGTGTTGTGAAATTATTCTTCATTTAACGGACTATTCTCGTGATATTATTTATAAGTATCAGTTTTTAACTTGTAATCATGCTTCTCATGTTTCTAAGTTGCATCGTGCTTAGTGTCTTCTCTTATTTTTTAACTTTCTGTTCGGATGGAAATTGTGTATCTTTAACTCCTTGATCTACTTTACATTGATAATTATTTAGAAGTGTATGAACCTTCCTTTAAGTTGTTATTGTTTTTCTCAGTCTCATTCATTTCACTAACAGAGGGTATAGCTTAAAGTGGATTTTTTATAGATTTGGTATTCGTATAACTCGTACCGATCAAAGACTTCTTTTTTCTTTCTTGTGCAACAAATAAACTATCATCTACAAACCCTTTTTAAAATGGCTATTTCTCTTCTTAATAAAGCAAAGGAGGAGATCCAGTTGGCAAAGGAGATATTCCAATACTACTTTAAGGAATATTGCCACTACTTGATTGACTACTAGATTTATGCTAATATTATTGTTATTAATATAGCTATTGTTATTGCTATTACTACTGTTATTATCTTTATCCAATAGAATGATTAGAATATTTATCAGAGTCTTATTATTTTGATATTTTTCGTTTTGGATGTTCCTTTAAAAATACATTAAAAGAACTCTATGATAATTACGAACTTGGCAGTTATTGTACTTTAACTGGAATACCACTTATTTTATCTATTTAAGAATCATTGGATTTATAGCCTGATATGGATTTTTGAAATTTCGATTCTTCATCAGAATGGACACTAATAGAATTGAGAGACCTTGATCTTTTCCTAAATCTCACATTTTTTGATTGCTAATGCTATTGCTGTTGTGATCTATGAGTATTATGAGTAGGTTCCTAATATCTAACCTCTTGAGTCTATTTTGTTTAATGAGTCCTTTCAATTTGACTAGGATTAGGTTCCTCTTCTTCAGATGAAAAAGAGTAATTATTTTCTTAGAATAAAGATACAGCATCTTCAAATAATCTCTATCCAAATTTAGCATTAGTAGTCCTCCTGCAATTGCGTTGATATTAAATTCTTTTGTTAGGAACTGAAAACAAATGTTTTGCTAATAAAATCTATTTGTTTATAATTAAATGTAATCTATGACATTAATCTATCTCATGATTGGTTTCTCCACACCCAAAACATTTAACACCTAGATCTAGCTTCTAATTTTCGAATGTCCATTAATCAATGATCATTCTATAGGTTTACTATATTACTTAAAATATTACATAATCACCAGGGTGAGATTGAAGAATATCTAAAAACATTTGCTTAGATAAGTAAGAGAAGGAACATGCAGTATCAGTTTTGATGCTGTAAGGATGAACATTGTTCATAAAGAATGGACCATGGCCGAATATGTCTCCTTGTTTCATCTTCCCTATGTAATATTTCCTATCTTAAAGATCCACAAACATTTCAGCTTCTCCACTCACTAATTAATATAAAGCAATTCCATCGTACGTCCCATTTTCAATAACATACGAATTTGGAGCCACTCTATATTCTTGAACATTCTTAGTCAATTCTAGTAGACATTCTTAACTGAAATATCTATAAAATATGTGAATACTAGTAATGAATTACCCATATAAACAAATTTAGATTTCTTCCTTTAAAGTCGGACTTAAACAGTTAATAATCTTATTTTCATCAACAATCCGAAACTTCTCTTCCTAAGTCCATACATTCTATAAGTATTGTCTAACCCTAAATTGCAAAGACTGCTCGAAATTCTTTCTTTGCATGTATCTATTTATAATAGCCATATTTTCATTGATTTTCTCATCAAACTTATTCATTTCAGTAATGATCATGCCTATTGTATTGATTGAATATGCAAAGACAACACTTGCTATAAACATAGTACAAACACAAAATAAGGCTTCTTCATGATTAGCTGGTGTTAGGTCCCCATATCCCACAGTAGTCATTGTCATAACAGACCAATAGATTGAGTAACTATAGAGAGCGAACCAAGAATCTTCAACTATTCCTGCTTTATTGATCCAATTATTTGAATTGTTTTAAGCTACAACATACCACAGACATCCAAATACATGGGCATATAAAAATACTGTCCCTATCACACTCAAAAAACGATATCCAATAACGAATCTTGGATTACTTAATAGTCTCCCTTCTAACGAATGGTAGACTCTACTAAGTGCATTAGATCTTAAGAATGATAAACAATTCACTATCTTTATCCCTGTATTATCTGTTTCAAAAGACTAAATTAATATTAGATTTGCGAATATTGGAATTATTGATATCAAATCAACAAAAAAGTATTTCCTTAAATATCTTCTAGCAACTCTTTATTATTTAGTTACAACCTCTCCATTTTCGTAATACCCTGTTCTAAATCCTAAAACGATATCAAATGAATAATATAAAAACATCAAAATCAGAATAATTTAGGAATTTTCTTTTTCAGAAATGAAAAACCAATTCAAAACATTCAAATTGAAACATATTTGAATCGATAATTGGAATAGTGATGCCAAAGTCACAAAAAACTTTAATAACTCCCAAATGAATAAAAAGTTCCCTTGAGGATCTATTGTTTCATTTTTCAACTTATCAAGAATCTGTTAAATTTTGCAAACACTAAAATAAGTTTTGAGTGCAATAAATGCCTTCATGCTCTCAATCCTCTTCAATGCTTTTTTCTATTTAGATTTATCTCTAATCTTAATGAAACTTATATTGTTATATTTCTCATTGCTATTACCGATATCAGAACTCAAATCTTGAATTAATTACAATTGCGATTTCTAAATTTTCTTGGCAAATGGAGATAGTAACTTAATTTTTTGTATGAATTTCCTCGCCAAATGCATTCGATTTGTTAATTTGGAAAAGATCTTTGAGAAATGCTTGCTTTTTCGTTTAGGAGATTTGGATGATTAAATGGCTGGACTATTCATAGTCTTGCTTTTTCTATGATCTTCTGGTTCCCCCAATTTCTTTAATTCAATATTTGGACTATCTAAAGGAATCAAATCATCCCTAAGCGATTGTTTCAAAGGTGATACATCAGACATGTCTACACTATTCCGTCGAATCTATTAAGAAGACTTACTTCCTTTACTCTTGTTTTCCTTGTGACTATCAGGGAAAGTCTTGTGTTGGATCACTTGATCTGGCTTAATGCCTTCAAAATCAATAAATGCCAAAATCTACTCCTCATTCGGTCTCCTCACTTACATCAAGTTCTAATTGTTGAGTTCATTGAGATAGTGATCAAGACCGTTCTGATTACTATCGCCTGACATATTGATTGAACCAGAACTTACAGGTTGTAAATTCATTATTTATTTATAAAATGTAAACTTGGGATTCTGAATTACCATAGACTATGCAATCAAAATTGAGTTTATTATTAGAATAACGTCAAAATCTGAAACAATAGGAGTATCAATTGAAATAAAAGGACTTACTACTTGTTCATAAGAAATCATTATCAAGATTGCAAAATCAAAATTAACAGACAGTTGAAACCCTTTTGGAAAATGAAAAGACTGAATTAATAGACATTTTAGATTAAGAGTTGATCACCTAAAATTAAAGACAATATTCATCAAGAAGAATGCCTACTTTAGAATAATCAGCAATATCATTTTAAGAACAATCAGCTGTTTTTCACAAATCAAATAAAACTAATAGATCAGCATCAACCAATATATCTTATTTTAATACATAATCGCCTTAAAGATTATCAAAATTTAAAGTTGACAACAATACAAGTCGAATACAAGATCAAGATTAAACCATTAAACAACTCTAATCTCTAGTTGCAGAACAACAAGAAAAGTCCCTCATTCAAAATCAAGAGATTTAAATGTTGAAAGAACAAAACTAAACATTGACAAGATAGCTAGAAATAAGTGAAAAAAATTTCATAAAATTTTAAAAATAAACTGATTTATTTAAAGAAAATCTGGTAGAGAAATTGAAGTCTTATGCCCAAAAATTAGAAGTGTTAAACGAGAATGAAGAAAAAATCTTAATGATGCAGAAGGAGAATGCAAGATTGAAATAAGAGAAGGAGGAGTTACTCTTTCTTATGAGGAATAACAACACTGCAGCTCGAAAATGACCAAATTAATTTATTTATTTATATATGGATACAACTACAGCACATAACTAACCTTAATTTGAAACATTTGAGTCAAAATTGATTACAGTTCAAGGAACTTCTTCTCTTCCCGCTGAACACTTATACCGTTTACGAAAAACATTGCATCCATAGACTACTGCTAATTAGTTTCATCTGAATAAAATCTTAAATTCATCAGTTAATGGTGCGAACCATTTCTGCCACTTCTGCAATAAACATACATCAACACCTACATCAAAGTATTGTGCTTGTTAGGACAGGTAATATCATCTATTATGTCTAATAACTCACATAAAATTAGAATATAAATAAGGAAACGGAATTATGTAGTGCCCTTATTGCAATTTGTATTACCCCACAGTTTTAGAAACTAAGTAGATATTACAATTTAAGTTAGCTTATCATATCGAAACTTAACAAGAAAGTAGTAGATCACATATGCATCTGCCTTTTTAATTTTACTATTAATAATAATCGTTGAATTGGCCATTATGATAACAATGAACCTTGAACTTCCATTCTATTTCATTTTAGCCATACTCATCTTAATAGAGCTTATGATTCTACTGAGATTAATTCGAAGGACAATAATGGTCGCTCGAATTGTAAAATTTTCGATTAAAGAATATTAATATTGTGATGAAATTATATAAACTTTTTATGCTGAAAACTCTTTTAAAATAATCTCAGCACTAAAAAATAATAAAGCAACTCAATTGCTTGCAGAATGAAAATATTTTATTACTTATTTAATTTATAAAAACTGATATTCTCATTATAATTAATGTTGTTTATAATTAAAAATTTTTTGAATTCTTATCATTATTTGTAACTCAATTCTATGATGTATTTCTACAATACTTCTACCAATATCATATTATTCATGAATACAAATGTATTACACAATATTGAATATATATTTAAATTAATTCAAGAATTATTTCAATTAATTTAATTTAATAACTATAGAAGTTCTAAACATAAAGTACTTTCACTTTCTTTTCTTAATTAAATAAAGAAATAAGATTCATGAGTACTAAAATAGAATTAATTCATATTCTTTAAATTGATGTCATATTTATTATTTGATCCTTAAATAACATTTTTGTGAATTGGTTATCTGAAAATGTAGATTAAATTTCTTGATTTCAATCTTTAATAATTAATATAATTGAACCTTCATTAAATATAATTCTACAAGTATATTCTGAAACTTGTGTAACTGGAATAATAATTTTTCTAATTTCAAAAATGTAACTGGCAAATTTTTCAATTTATAAATTTTTTGCTTATTTGTTATTATAACATATAAGTGGCATTGACCTTATCATAAATTTAAAAGTTGATATTATTGGAACTTAATATTTTTTATTCTTAAAATCAGTTCTTTTCACTTCTTCATTTGTTTAAAATTTACAATCTTTAATATTTATTAATGGTTAATATTCAAATTTTTACGATCTTATCCTTCTTTTAGATTTTATTCTTAAAAAATACCGATAAACAAATTTAAACTTTTGAGAAAATGATCATTTCATTTTGAATTTAATTAATATACAAACTTTAGAATTTTGGGATAACTTTTGATTAGTATGAATTGTAATTTAAGAAATTATGTTTGAATTTAAAGTTATTTTGATTAATTATTCCAAAGACTTTTTAAAATGAATTGATTACCAAATAATTATGCAGTTACTTTGATTTACTAAGTTAATTATATACTTGAAAATAACCTGATACTTAACTTAGTCAATTTTTAGGATGTAGATTGTTCTTAATTAATTTTCTATTTGTATTCACAATATTGAATGAAGATATAAAATTCAAGCTTATTTATTATTAATTATTAATTGATAAATTAATTTAATCAGATGACAGAAAGAGATGAATCTATGAAATACTATCCCTCAAGAGAATCTGAAAATGATGAATAAAGAAAGCCTAGCTTTGCGATGATGAATATCGTTATAAATTAACCTCATCCAGTATATATTACAATGCTATTTTTTATGCAAAAAACATAGATTTCAATGCAGTTAGCCAAGGAAAATTAAATGACAAGGAATAATAATATGCCCATTTGGTATAAAAGTAAACAATTATAAAAAGTCAACTGAAAAATAAAAATGTTTACCATTGGTAAAAAAAGAATTGAGTAGAGAAGAAAATGAAGATTAAGCAGGAAAAGTTAGAAAAGTAAGGAGTCCTTCAAGCGTAGGAGAAATCTATGATTAAAAATCAAATAAAAGTTAATCAAGCGCAAGGAGCATCAAGAGTGGTAAAAGTGGCAAGAGTAGTAGGAGCGCAAAGCCTATGAGTAATCAATTAATCAGTGATGAGCCTAAGAAGAAATAAATACGGAGAATGAACAGCAAAATTAAAGCTAGATTTCAGAAAAAATAAAGTTTAAGATAAACATCTGCAATTTAACAATTCGTTTCTTAATTTATTGAAGGATGGGCATTCTCGATTTTAATGGCCATAGTTACACTTTATGCACTTTTTGGAGATGATATAAGAATCTTAAGTGTCAATTAAGATTAAGATGATATCTTCTTCATTCTCACAATAATAAGCATGTCTTTTTTTACAATAGAAATAATTTTAACATCAATAGCAAATCCAAATTATATTCTAAATGTAATTAATTAAGCGCTAAGATTAGTTTTATTTTTTTCTTGATGTAATATCGACTGCAACAATGATTTTAGATATTGGATGGATAACAGATTTATGGTATGGAGATGAAGGGGATATCGGTAATGCTGCAACAATCAAGGCTTTGGGTAGGGCATCCAGGGTTGCAAGAAAAGCAGCCAGAGTCATTAGGATTATTCGTCTAGTAAGGCTGGTAAAACTATATAAACATGCCAGACAATAATATGAGAAGGATTAATAGAAAAAGATTCTTCAAGAAATATTAAAATAAAATAGATTAATCAGTGATGAGAACTAAAGACAATAATAATAATAAAAAATCAATTCATAATCTCAAAAATAAATTTATATTCAAAGGAATTAATCTTTTCCATCTCCTCCTCCATCTCGTGCCCAATAATATAAAAATATTGATGATAAGTAAGAACAAAGTGAATTGTAATAACAAATTAAGGAGACTTGCAAACCATTTATAGGATAAATTTAATAATAATAATAATAATAATAACAATAATAATAATAATAATAGAATTCTTAATAAAATAATTTAATAAATAGTTCGTAATTGTCTGCTTTATCTATTCAATAAGGATAACCATCAGATCAAAATGCTTAAGGAAGTAGTAGTAATGATTAGATAAGGTAGAGTCAATAATCTCTATAGCTCAGTGAAGTCGTTCATGAAAGCAATGTGGGTTCTCGATTATCTGATTTAGTAATGAGAAGAGTAATAACAATTATTTTAGCAATATTAATAAGTATACCGGTATTAACATTAGATACTTATTAAGAAACTATAAACTCTTATGATTCTGGTATTTTTAGAATTGGTTAATTTAGAAATAATCAAAAACTTGTACAGATCCTAACAAGGCAATATGTTCAATTTCATTAGGATGAGATTTTTCCAATTTTGGCTGTGTTTGTATTAAGAAATAATGTAACAAACTAATTCCCAAAGTTAAACGAGACAAATTTTTAAGTATTCAATTATTCTCAAAACCCTGATTGGTTTTCTTCGACAAACTAAAATATCGATGAGTACAGATTCTCTGATAAACAATATTATGCTGCTGTGGATACAAATAATAAATTAATAACATGTTCAGTTGGTGATTTAGTTGACTACAATCAAACAAATGCCATTCTCTCAATATTTTAGACAGTATTTGTCTGCATAGTTCTGGCCTCTAGTGCCATTTTATTTAATAAAAACGTGAATGATTTGGTTATAGACCCTATAGAGAGGATGATGGAAAAGATAGAATTAATAGCTCAGAATCCTTTGGAGGCAGTAAACATAGAGGAGTAAGAGGATCTGATAATGGAGCAATTGGAATAGAATGAGGATCATGAGAAGATAAAGGAGAAGTATATAGAGAAGCAAATGGAAACATATATTCTTTAAAGGTTGATCATGAAAGTGGGAGCTTTATTGGCAGTAGGATTTGGGGAGGCAGGCTCTGAAATCATTGCAGAAAATATTAAGAAAGGAGGGAGTGTAGATCCAATGCTTCCAGGTAAGAAGATAATGGCTATATTTGGTTTTTGTGATATTAGAAATTTCACCGATGCAACTGAAGTCTTATAGGAAGATGTAATGGTATTTGTGAATGAAATTGCTGAGATTGTGCATTCAACAGTTGATCAATATGGAGGATCCGCTAATAAGAATATAGGTGATGCGTTCCTATTAGTTTGGAAATATTTACCAATGGAATATCATCCCAATCCATAAAATCCATCTAAGTTGATCGTGAAAACTGATCATCATATCAAGCAAAAAGGAGACATGGCAGTGTTGGCTTTCTTGAAGATAATAACTTCAATTTCTATTTCAAAGAAATTGGAGAAGTATAAGAAGCATGCAGGTTTGAATGCAAGAATGAAAGATTATTCAGTGAAGATGGGATTTGGATTACATATGGGATGGGGTATCGAAGGAGCAATTGGTTCATCTTTCAAAATCGATGCTTCTTATTTGAGTCCTAATGTCAACATGGCATCTAGATTAGAAGCTGCGACTAAATAGTTTGGTTCTATAATATTAATAAGTGGTGTCTTAAAACAATATTTGACTTAAGAATGCTAATAATAATTAAGATAGATTGACATTGTCACAGTGAAGGGTAGTGTAGAACCAGTGGAAATTCACACCATCGATATGTCAATAAAGAATTTGATCCAAAAATCAAAGGAGTTGAAGGATAAATTTGACACTACCAAGATGAATCAGAAAGAATAAAAGCAATTTCGAGTTCTAAGTCGATTCAAAAGGGAACAATTACAAAAGGATGTTTCTAAAGACAAAGTTAATGTTGCAACTCAATTTCTTACTGATGAAGAACTCCTTTATGCTAGAGAACCTTTTACAAAAGTAATCTATTTTTATATCTTACATTTTAGGAATTCTATCAAACTTGGAAAGAAGGGTTCTAACATTATATTAAAGGCACATGGGACAAGGCTCAATTAGTATTCTAAAAAACCTTGGTATTCTATTTAATTTGAGTTTTTAGAACATGATTCCTGAACATAAGGACGGTCCTTCCAATACTCTTTTAGATGTGATTCATTCCAGCGGTGGAAAGGCTCCACATGATTGGAAAGGGTATAGGGAACTTACAGAAAAATGAATGTTTTTACATTTTAGATTTATTACTATAAGGGTCTTGATTTTTCAAAGTTTTTTATGTTATTGAATTAGTATTCGCAAAATCCATTAGATTCTAAATTGAAATGTTGAGTGAGTTTTATAATTTATTTAATGAATTCTCAAGCACAACTGAGATAAGACAATAAAAAATAGATTCACATTTCTCGTCCTTCCTCCAGAAATAATAGTTTTCTGCCTGAAATAGTTTAGACTCCATCCTAGAATTAGTTTCAAAAACAGTAATCCAACTCAATCTTCAACTCGTCAAAAGGAATGGATTAGCTTAACTTATTCAAAATCTCATAGGTCGAATCCAATGCTGATCATATTACATCACGTATGGAAATCTAGCGCAAAGAACTCATTAGAGAAATATTTAGATAGGACAAGAAGCATACAGTGCTCAAACCTTTAATTAAATAATAGGAATCTACCCATCGAAGTAGATTAAGAAAAGATGATCAAATTGAAGATTAGCAGACTTAATTAAAAAGCATTCTAAAAAGAAAAAGCTCTAACAGTAGAGAACATGCTGATATTTTTGATTTCTTTGAGTTAGATAATTAGGATTTAAAATAATAATAATAAAAGCCAAATTTCAATAGACTTAAGCACAGTAAATAAGTTTCACTTCAACCAATTGAAAAGGAAGTCCATTCTCCTCAAATCAATCCGGGAAAGAAAATAGTTTCATTTAATAAACAAATTTAAATCAAAGTTATTGATCCAAATGAGGAAAAACCGAAATCTAATTAAAAAACATTTAGAAGAATGTACACAGTTGCAGATCTTCTAGATAAATCCTGATTTTCATTTATATTTATCATTGCCATTTTTCATACTTAATTGTAATTTTTCATCAATATATCCTTATTTTTCAGTTTCAAATTTTTTCATTCCCAAGAATCAACATTTCACATCAATTCAAAATATACATCCATCAAAGATAAAGTTAATTTTTGAAATGATTAAGAATTTTTGTTGATTTTGTTGATTCTCTAAGATCTAAAGAGTGCCTGTCACCTTTTGTAAATTTAACCTACATTTTATTAATGATTAAAATAAGATTGGTAAGAAAATTCATCTCTAAAGAAGTAATATGTAAATTTAATTCATTATTTAAATAATAAAGAATGAATACAAATGACATTATATATTAACAGTAGCAAGAACAAATAGAAAGATAACCGAATTGTTTAGAGAAGTTATGTTCTTGTATTTACTTTTTTCATAAAAAAACCCATAAAACGAATTAAAAGTATCAACTAGGAATAGATTCCCCAAAATCACATGTAAAATCGAAATATATATATATGAGTGTAAAAAGGTTTGTGTTTTAGATTTAGATGAAACATTGGTCCATAGTTAATTTAAGCCAGATAATGGCTATGATTTTTTAATAGATGTAAGAATGCAGAATATATTAGATCATAGTCTAAAGTTAATTGTTTAAAGTATTTGTGACACTAAGACCGGGAGTAGAAAACTTCATCGAAAATTTAAGCGAATACTATGAAATAATAATGTGGACTGCAAGTTTGAAAGAGTATGCAGATCCGGTGATGAATATTATAGATCCATAACGAAGAGCATTAACAAGGTTGTATAGATAAAGTTGTACTTCAATTTAAGGGGGGCTAACAAAAAATTTACACAAATTGGGCAGGAATTTAAAAGATGTTTTAATTGTTGATGTATAAGATCATAATTGTATAATATCTTAGAATTCATAGATGTCATTTATATTTTAACCAGAGAATGGATTTTTGATCAAAGATTTCACTACAGATAAGAATGATACTGAACTTGAGTCTCTATTACCATTTCTTATTTGGTTAAGTTAGGTATTTAATGTTTGAAATATTAAGTAAAGTGATGTTCGTCCAGTCTCTTAATTATATAAATAATATGCTATGAATGAGTTGAAATAAAAGAAGCATTCAAAAAGACTGATACTTTCTTAAACTATGATTTTAAACAACCAGAGCAAAAAAAACAAGGTTGATGTCCAAATATAAAGAACTCACACTGCTAATTATTGTGATGGAGAGGAAATTGAATTGAGAGCTGATGCAAATCTTAATTCTCCTAAGTTAGAAATTAAATTGGATGATTAAACAGATGATGAGAGTAGGGAAATATTTGAGATTAGTAGTTGTTGATTTAATGTCACTCTCCAATTAATCTAATTTGCATCTTAAATATTATTATATAATTATTTATTTGAATGATTAGATATTTTAAGAAATAAATTTGTAATTTCACTCATCTGATTTATCCATAAAAAAGCTAAAGTTTTGTAAATTTGGCCATTATTTTTCTATTTAAATATCTTAATGAAATTATGATCTACACTTTATTATTATAAACTTAATCGTGATTTGATTGTAAAATAATTATTATATCATTTTAATTAAATTGAATTTTCTGTTTATAAAACCAGAGAATATTTCTTGGTGATTATTATTGTATAGAATTTTTAATTGAAATTAAATTACAACTAACTGGTGTAATAACTAATTAAATATTTATTATTAAGATTTAGTAACATAAATTATAATGCAAAATTTCCATGACTTCTTGAATAAATTGAGAAATTACTAAGAAATAGACATTCCTTGTTATTATAGAAATCAATTTAAAACCAAGGAAAGCCTTATCAATCCTAATTTTTATGAAATTTCAGAAAAGTAAATTATAAATTTATGTAAGGCTTTTAACCCAAAATTACCACAAATTAAATAAAAAATGGGACTAATAGTGTAAATAGTCATTCATTTTGGTTATGATCAAATATTTTCAGATGAAAAATAAAAAAACTATCAATCCCACATCTGAGGAATGGAAAGAATTAACAAGTATTTTCGGATAAGAGGAATAAACTTTAAAATAAAGGTGGATAACATTAATAACCCCAATGGCCAAAAGTCTAATTTGGGAAAAAGAAGAGGACGACATCATAAAGTCATAGATGAAGTAGGAGTTATTATTAAATTATTTAATAGTGTTAAGCAAGGGAAACATATATGGACTGAAATAGCTTTGGAATTATATAATCACAACAATGGTCTCTATGTTAGAACTCCAAAACAAGTCAGAGAAAGATGGATGAATTATTTAAATCCTATTTTGAAAAAGTTTAATAAATATTTTATTTATATTAGGTCAAGCTGGACAGATAGAGAAGATCATTAATTATTATCTTTAGTAATTGAGAATGGCAAAAAGTGGTCGATGATTTCAAAATATTTAGATGGTAGAACCGAAAATTAAGTGAAAAATAGGTATGTTTTTAACCTTAAAATAATAGATTTAAAAGTTTACTTCATAAAATATATTAAGAATAAGATGATGATGACATTGATGAGCTTATTGCACTTAAATAATATATCTCCAAAAGACCCATAAGAAGTTCAGATCATAAAAATCAATAGGACAGTATTTTAATAGAAACATCGAAAGACAAAATTCAGAAAACCATCCCTCAAAAATAGGAAAAATAAGAATTGAATGAAGATATTCTTATTTAATCAAAAAAAACTAAAATTGAAATTGAAAAACATGAATAGAATGTAGTAAACTAAGAAAATCAATATATCTACTTACTTTAATAAGTTAAGAATTAATTTTGCTATTCAACTTAAGGAAATTGTGATACATAAAGCTTAGGAAACAGGAGCAGTTTATCTGATTTAAATTATCACGGAAGCTTTAAGGTACAAGAAATTAACAACAGCTGCAATGAGTAAAATAAAATCTCAACTAAAATATTTTATGACTCATTCTAAATTTTAGAACATCCTGAATAATGCTAATAGAACAGCAAAATAAAAGAACAGACTTCTGTGTTAGATTTAAAAAATGAATATCATTCAAGTGATGTTGGGATTAATGTGGAAGAGGGTTGTTAGGATCATTTTCCAAATCTATTTGAATTTAATCAATCAGCATCTATTGTTCATACTCCTTTATATTTTTATAACTCCTAATCTATAGGAAAATCTCCTCTTCTGACCCCTTTGCAATCTCCATTGTAGTGTGTTTAATAATACGAACAAATATTGGAACAAGATCAATCGGTAATTAATTTTTAGATTATAAGGATAATCAATTTTAGTTTTTGAATAAACATGATCTACTTTTAAAATGGAAAAACAAGAGAAAATGTGATATGCAAAATACCAAAGATTGAAATAATATATTTTTACATAACTCGTTATAATTAAATTTAATGTCTTCTTTTACGGGATTTCTTGTAAAAAAAACAATACAAGATCATCCAATCAGACAACAAGTGGGGTTTTACTAGGATTATTAGAGATAGAACTTGACTCTTTATATAAATAAAAAACTTGCTGATATGAGATGTATAAAAATTATAAACTAGTGTCGAATGGCACAAAAACTGTTAATGCATAAAGTTTAGTTAGTTTAAACATTTAAACAAATATTGATACACCAAATAAAATTAGTAAATTTAAAAAGAGAGAGATTTCATAAGATGAAAGTTAATCAAGACCAAAAATTTCTAATCATAAAAAATCACATAAAGTTTAACCGAAGCCAGAGTAAAAGGTTGCATCTCTTATTCATGATGAATTGATGAAATAGAATTCAACTAGTTCTTTATATCAGGAATACAAAATGGCTAATCTCAAAGCTAACCTTTAAAAATTATAAGCTCAAAAAAAATGTAACCTAGTAGAACTTAATCATGTTGAATTGTCTGATGATGAATAGATTAATTACTTTCTGACAGAATTATGTAAATAACATCCTGAAGTTGATATTGGTAAACTCTTAAATGTAGATGTTGAGAAGATTTCTATGACTCAACATCAGGACAAATTAAATGAATTGATAGAAAAGAGAATAAATTAAGAAGAATTTGATTAAATCCTAAGTAAGGATGAGAAAAATAATTTGATCAAAGTGTATAAAGAATCTAGATTTGATCAATTTGAACCAGAGTATAGTAAAAAGAATAAATTAAAAATGATTACATTTAAAAAATAAAAAGAAATCTAAGATAAACTTTTTGCTTAAATCTTTGAAAATGAAGTTTAAAATATAACATAAAAAGCAGATCTAAGAAAATTTTACAGAACTCCGCCACCACAATAAATACAAAATAAAGTTAAAAGGAGATTAAAATTTGGAATTTATAATAAACCTTTGTCTCATAGATAATCTCCTGAAATTAGCAATTTTGAATCAAGGCCTCAAACTGCCTTAAATACACATACGCATTCTTAGACATTCTTGACAACTAAACAAAAATGGAATGGAAAAGGTGTAGATCCAGATACTTAGCATTAAATGCAAGATATTATAGGATATTGTGTTGAATTAGAAGATGAACAAAAGAAGGAAAAAAAATCATTTAATAGAAAAATAAGAAGAATGAATAAGGAAATACAAAGGTCAGCTAGAACAGTGTCTGAATAATTTCAAAATGAAGAAAAGCAAACCATTCAACATGAAGAATTTAAAAAATTTTAAAGTGAAAATTAATTCAAAAGAAAACTAATTGGCTTTCTTTTGAATTAAGTTGCTGATAAAAATGAAATTTTGAGTTAAAGAGCACGAAAGGAATAGACAAATAAATTTATTCATAAAGTGTCAAAGTTAAGTAGTGAATTATGAGATATAAATATTTTCCTTTAATTTTGTTAATAACAATGAAAATAATTAAATGTATTTTATTTTTTTTTGTATGAATAAGAACAAATCCCTTCAAATCTAAGAATATTCAAATAATTCGTAAAAATGACTATAAAGTGTTATAATGATATATATTCATCTCCTTTAAAGCCTTAAGTTTACATAAATTTGGTTACTAAATTAAATTAATTATAGTTATAATTTTACTCCTATTGTTAATTTAATAAAAATATTTGCTAATTGAATCTTATGGAATTTTGGTTTGAGAAATTAAAAGATTCCTAAAATCTTCACCAAAAGGAAATGAAAATCTCAAAATTTTGTTGTCTTCAATTTACATAGAGGTCCTTTTCATTTTTTATTAGTTTAAGAATTTTGTCTTTAATAGTAAGTGTTTAAGTGACATTTTAATTTGAAGGACAAATTTTTGAAAATTATTAAATATTTTATATGCTCTCATAATATATTTATCCTCTATTGGTTCAAATTCTTATCGTTTTCAGATAAATCAAATCGAATTGCAATTCATATTGTAAAATTTTTGCATTGTTTAACAAATTTTTTAGATTTCAAAGATGCCTCTAGCTTTTTGTGATTCCTATATATCTATTCCCTAAAAATTCACATAAGAAACTAGGGAATGATATTATATCTAATGTATCAATAATTCTAATTAGTATTATTTTAATTAATAACAAATTAGACAAATAATAATTCTTAATTAATTTAATGAAAAAGTGGCTGTAGAAAAAATTGAATTAAAACCTTTCAGATGATTAAAATAAGCATAGACTTACCAGGAAAGAAAGGTATATGAGAAAATATTTGAATTCCGAAAAGTGTTATAATTATTGGGAAATAATGACCTTCAATAATTTATTTTAAGTAAATCTAAATAGAGATTCATAAGGATTTAGTAAATAAATATCCGAAATCTTTAAAAGTCCTGAATAAATCTTTGATTTTGAATTGCAATAAAAATTAATGGAATTATATGCGCTCTAAGAGGAATAAACACCAGTATTAGCAATATTTGCAGTTGGATTTCATCATAAAAGGGGGTCAGAAATTGAATACTGTTATCCTGAATTGTCATCATTAACAAATGATATTGAAAATATCATCAACACAGTGACAGTATGTGCTTTGCCAGATGCAGTTCATAACGCAAATGAAGACTACTTGTATTTTAATTTTGAGGCATAAATCAATGGTCAGACAAAATAATTGTTTGGTGTAACCTGCTTCAAATAGATTAAAGTGACAGAAGAGTTAAAAAAGTAGAACCCAGAATTAACAAGAGGACATATCTAAAAGGCCATTTGCCTTTTATCCTTTGTACCGCTCTTTGGATATATCAAGAGCAGGTTGGAGCCAACAATAGAGGCTTATTTTCAATTATAGGACTTTAAAGATATGTCAATTTTAAATTATGCATTTGACAGCATTTAATAAACCTTTGATTTAAGGAATGTGGAGATCTCAGCTTTATACACCGATACTAATTTGATAGGAGTGTTTTGGATTTTCAAAGATAAAATACTGAAAATCCTGAAGGCAATTTAATATCAGATGAAAATAATAATATACTCATAATCTTCGAGTGTTTGCTCTAGATTTATAATCAGTTTACTTTCACTGATTCCAGGTTTGTTAAATTTTAATTTATAAACCAAAAAATCATTAATATAGGTAACCAATTTTAATATTTCAAGGCAAGCTATTTGAGTAATTTTGGATTGCCCTTTAAAATATTTAGTGAGACCTATCGATTATTTATGCATTTTAGTGTGACTGATATCAATATGCTGCAAAGTAAAAATCTTAAAGGGTATTTGATTGGGACTACAAACAAATTTATCAAGGGTCTCAATCAATTGAACCCGGATATTATAATAGATGTTGACACTGGAGAATTAAATATCTTAAGAGAATAGCATAAGAAATTATTAAAGTAATGTATATGTTTAATTAAGTTTGAAATTAATTGAAAAATAACTATACAGTGCCATAAATACAGATTGTTTAAAATAATTGGATTTGAACTAATAGGATTTGTTAAAGAGATTGATTCCTATTCAAAGTCAGAAGATAACATTTCAGGGAAGTGAGGATTGGATCAGAAAAATAATTCATGATCATTACATAAAACTGTTATCAGAAATTAGCTATTTTTTTATCAATTTATAAACATTTGATGAAAGAATAAATAAATTGACTGCAATAAGAACAAGAAAGAGTATGATAATTAAATAAGAAATAAGTCCATAAGATGTAATATTAGAATCTATAATAAAAAGAGCTCTGATGATGATGATAATGCATCTTAGGATTAGTAAAAATTAGAAATAAAGAAGCATAAAGAAGATTTGGTTAATGAATTAAAAATTAAGGAATATCGTAATCTGCTATATGATTTAATGAGAGTGATAAGAAAACATAATAGAAAAGGAATCATACATTGGATTACAAAAACAGAGAACGGACTCAAATGGCTAAAATCATTTGATTATTCCATAATTACTAATTCTGAATGTTTTGATAAAAATTCATCAGTCCCATTCTACAAAGTATTTGAAAATGCTGACATTTTTATTGGAAATATGTAGTATGGAGGAATGATTGAATTGTTTTAAAAAAGAGTATATTTAGGGTAAATCCAAGACTTCCTAAGACATGGTTAGGGAAGATATGAAAAATTAATGGATAAGAAATTTTAATACAAGGGTCAATTCAAACATAATAAATTTCATGGAGATGGCATATTGATTGTTGTCAATGAATTTTAATATGATGGCCATTTTGAGTAAATATTTGTTTGATTTAGAAATAATCAATTTAATGGTTATGGTAATTTGTAAAAGGAAAATTAAATTTATGAAGGATGGTTTAAAAATGGATGTTATAGTGGAACTGGAAAATTGATATTGCCCAACAAAGATGTCTATGTTGGTTAATTTACTGAAGGGTTGTTTTAAGGAGAAGGTTAATATGTTTGGGCAAATGGAGATATTTATAAAGGGATATACAAAGCAGGAAAGAGACATGGAATGGGAATCTATTAAAGTAACCATAATTTTATTTAATTTATAGCCAAATCATACACATACGAAGGAGAATGGCTGGATGACTTAAAGGATGGCTTTGGAGTGATTACATTATAAGATAATAATTGTAAGTACTAGGGATAATTTTCATAAGATGAGTTTGTCTTAAATCAAGATATTATTATTAAATTCCCAAATGACAGCATTTATAAAGGTAAAATAAGAGATTAATAAAAAAGGATAGATTAAAAACTATTAGCCTCATGGGAAGGGTTATCTATAATTTATAGATGGAAAAATACAAGATGGTAATTTTAAAGATGGAAATTTCATCATTGAAGAACAAGTTGAACAATAAAATGGATAGATTTCTCTCCCTTAAGATAATTAAATTTAAGGAATTAATCTTCAAACAGATTGTTAAAAGTAATAAGAACAAGACATTGATAAATCAGCCAATCAAAATGAGAAATTGTAATCATAAATTGATGATAGTTCAAATAAATCAATATGATTTAAAGTTCATTAATAATATAATTTTGTATTAAATATGGAAATAATAAATAAGAATATTATTTAATTAGAATTATTTTATGAGCTATTTAGTTAAGGTAAAATACAAATAAAATCAATTTTCAACTATTTAATCATAAAGAATATAAGAATTTACATTTAACCTGAACTTAAATTCTTATTCAATTATTAAATTTTGAAAATTAAAGTGAATGTGAAATCAAATCATATTTTATCCTTGAGATCTCTCCCTTTACAGTCAAAAACATCATCCTTCCTGTTTGCTATTAGACTATTGAAGCTTTCTAGGTTATAAATAGTATTATTTTACATTAATTCTTTATTTTATTAATAAAATTTAGTTGTTTATCTCTACAATTATATATATATATTTAAATATCATTTTATACTCGAAATTCCTGTCAAATTTAGATTTGGAACCAATGTTCTTGTATTTCCTCTATTCATCGAACTAACTCTGATTTCACCTGGGCTTTATAATTTACTTATTAACTCAATTCGGCTTGATTTCCTTTGTATTTAATGTTCATCTTAAAGAAAACTATTTCTAGGAGGAGAACATAAAGATAAATGAGATTAATGAGATGCCTTAATAGGTTTGACATTTGTATGAGAGATTGAGCTATAATTTAATATTAAGTTTACTTAACCAAAGATTATTAAATTTTTTCTAATCGATCTGCTGTTATAAACTATTATTACTATTAAGATGATGTTTATAATGGTTATATTGAATCGAAGTTATTGAAAAATGTTTAATAAGAATTTGAAAAATCAGTCCACTTTATTGGTATTCTATAAATTTCATCTTAAAATTATTTGAGATGAGTCTTATATTTTTCATTTGTTTTGAAAGTAATTTCATGAATCTGATTTAATATAATTTTAAATTATTCAATATCATCTTAAATTCCTGTTTGCGATTACAATAAACTTTTAATCTCATCCTTCATTATTTACATTTCTTTGATATCAATCTAAAATCCCTCTTCTTATTTTTGTAAATTAGTTGAATTTAGAGTTTCAATTCTAGAAATTTCATTCATAAATGCTTCTAATTTATTATCCAAACATATATGCAATGATTTAAATTCAGATTCAAGATCAGATTTAATTTTATTTGAAATTTCTCTCATCTTCTATTTATCAAACTAAATGATTCGAATATTATCCAAACATGTCTCAATAGAAACATTTAGTTTTTCAATAAAAGGGTGACCTTTAATTTAAATTAAGTCTTTTTGATTATTTTATTTTTTAGAAGTAGTGTATGGAATGATAACTGGAGGTTATAATTGTTGCAATTTCACTTCAATTAATGCATTAATAGTTTCATCATCTAACATTGTTATGTCATAACATGATATACATTGAATTGAATTCTCATGCTATCAATTGGTTATTAAGGTTTAATACTTATTTAAACAGTTTAGCTAAGCAGGAAAGGCAAAATGAATGTTCACAATCCAAACAGACAAATTTCTCAGGTACAAATTAGCATTTCTCGCATTTAATTTGATTCATATTAATTTTTAACAAATTTATTTAATTATATAAATAATAAAAATGTCGGATGATTGTGACATTTTGGGACCACTTGGATTTTCAATCTAAATTCTACTGGGTGTGTTTTCATTCTTTATTTTGATTTGTAATTAACATCTTAAGTTTAGATAAAAGAATTGTTGAAAAACCTAAGAGACAATGGAAAGTTTGGGGATTAGATACATCAAAACAAGGGTGTTCGTAAGTCTTTGCTCATTTTCTGAATGTGGCATTGGCTATACATTTGTCAGGGGATTCTGATGAGTGTGTTTGGTAGCTAAGATTTTATAATTAAAAGGTATTTGGCCACACTGTTATTGGATACAACAATTGGAGTATTATTTAGTTATGTAATCCTAAAATTAGTTGAACTTACATTAGAGCATTTTTAAATGGCAGTAAGATAACAATCATTTAGAATTATCGTTCAGGAAACTATTTTTTAATTATTATGCCAGATGACCAAGTTAAAAAAAATGAAATGAATAATAAAGATAAAGTGCCAGCTGGTACTAATCTCATCAAGCCTATAATTAAAATTGATTTAAAAGCATGGTTCATTCAATTAATTTTGTGGATACTAGTGGTGTCAATTGTAAAAATACATTTATTTTATCATAGTCTAAATTCTTCCTTTTTCTGTTGCAATTAGTCATCGGTTTCATTTTAGAGAGCATTTCTTAGTTCATATTGTCTCCATTTTCAGATTTGGCAACCTTTAAATTGATTATTGTGATGTGTATTATCCCTGTGTTTATGAATGGTTTATAAGTAAGGAAATTAAGATTTATTTTAGTTTTGGATTTAAGACAATTTTCTAAAAAAGACGGAATTCACAATACAAGAAAAAAAATATGTCTTAAGTGAGATGTATGTAGATGAAGAATTAACTAACTTTGCTTAATTAGATAATTTTGTTAATAATCCAGTATGTATATTCATCAAATTTCTGACTTAGGAAGTTAAAAGTGACCACTGCTTAGACAAATTGCAAATGGAAATGGCCAATGTTGGAGTTGGTGTGCAATAAATAACTAAAGGATACCAAAAGGCAGATTTTGAGTGATTTATAATTAATGATTGAGAAATTTATGAGGTTTTCAAATAATTATTAAATAAATAGAATTCAAATTTTGTATCCATAATTACTAATAACTTAGTTCTTTATTAAATTGAAACAATCTTTATTTTAATCATATTTTAATAAATATCAAGTTATTTCAAATAATTATTTTGCATTATTAATCAAGAAATCAGATAAAGTAAATAGATAAATTATGTCATAAGGATTAATTCATTAATTCTTGAGGCCAAGATTAATACATACATTAAATCCTCAAATAATAATGACAATCATCTCAGATGCATTTTATACCCTTATATTTTCATCTATTTCACATTATAAATTAATATATTCATCAGTTAAATACCCTACTTAACAAAGTCAAGATTACAGTTGATATAGTATGATTAAATTGGTTCTTTTTTTAATCCTTAACAAAAACGCTTAATAGGTTAGAATTAACCTTCTTTTTGTAATTTATTACTACGAGGATTATGATTCTGAAATTTTCCTAAATGGGAATTTGAGGTTAATTGTCTCCTGCAGTAATAGAGTATATAACAAGTATCAATATGATGTGGTGATACATTAAATGGTATTGTTTTACTCAATAATTTAACTTAAATTTAGTATTAAAAATTGTTATTTGATTTGGGCTTGTCAAACTTCATTCTCAATTTTAGAAATTAGCCTGTCTATATTCAGATAGTATTTGGAGTATTGAATTAAATATTAAGATTTATTTTTCAATCTTTCATTGCTCCCACTGATTAGAAATATTCTATAAATATTTATGGAAATTTTGATAACTCTTGCCAATTTAAGTGCTATATTTTACAATTGTGATAACTTAAATGTTTTATCTACTTAATTATCAATGAATACATTTAGTAAGTTTGTAAAATATTCTGTAAAATAAAACTTAATTATTTTTTAAAAATTAATGATATATTTAATTAATTAATGATGTAAATAAACTAAATAGATAGTAAAATATCTATGAAAAATTTAATACTGATTTAAAATAAAAATAGCGGATTTGTCTAATTCTTATCTGATTTATTATATTAATGGCAAAAACGCGCATTTGATTTCAGTAGGAAAAATTTTAATCAATTTATAATTGAAGTTTTCATCTAAAGAAAAGAGATTTTTCCTTCTATTTTAATTATGTATTGAATTTTAGATAACCGATAATTAGTATATGATTTTATTTGAATATAAATATATTATTTAGTGCCAACTATTAAGAAAGATTTATAAATTATTCTGCAATATTCAAACAATCTAATGATATGTGATTTATAAATATTTAAAATCAATGAAGTCTTTGAGATTGAAATTTTTTACTTAAGTGAACTCTATTGGCAAAAAATTAATTAGCACATCGGATTATTTTGCTTTATAACCACAACTAAGGATATAAAAACAAAAAAAGTTTTCTACATTTGTAGGAGCATTTATTACATGTTGTATAATCACAATCTGTGTTATTCAGCTTATTTCATAAATTTAGGATATTTTTGCTAGAAATCATCCTAATGTAATCACTTCTGAATTTCAATTATTCAATACAGATGTATATTTAATGTTAATGAAAGGAATATTAATTGCATCCCCATAATTATACAGTTGCAATAGCCTTATTAGATAGCAAGCTTTAACCCATTTAAGGGTAAAACCAATATTTTAATATCTCGATAATGAACTGTAAAAGATAAAGATACCTAAACGAAACAAATGGATAGAGAATATCTAAATTAGAGTATTATTATTTACATATTTAGTTGCTATTATTACCAGGTCGAAGAATGTAAAGATGAACATTTTCCAAATGACTTCCAGCAACAATATTTTAAAAGTTTTAACAAATCTGGATTATATTGTGCAAAGAGTAAGGATTGGAATGAAAGACCGATAAGACTTTAAGGAACTCCATAATCAGATTTATTTTAGTATATTGATGTATTTATATCAAAATGCAAAAATACGACTGAATTTCAGAATTGTTCGTCAAATGAACAAATAAATTCAAAATTATCAGGTAACTATTTGGTCATACACACATCTGATAGTCTAACTAAGATGTAGGAGTATGAGAACTCATTCGAAAATATCATTTCTGCTTAATATTATTTTTATTCTGTCAGCATCACTAAAACTATGTTATCATAACTAAAATTAATAGAAGTCATATCAGATGGAGGATTACTTNATTCTGTAAAATAAAACTTAATTATTTTTTAAAAATTAATGATATATTTAATTAATTAATGATGTAAATAAACTAAATAGATAGTAAAATATCTATGAAAAATTTAATACTGATTTAAAATAAAAATAGCGGATTTGTCTAATTCTTATCTGATTTATTATATTAATGGCAAAAACGCGCATTTGATTTCAGTAGGAAAAATTTTAATCAATTTATAATTGAAGTTTTCATCTAAAGAAAAGAGATTTTTCCTTCTATTTTAATTATGTATTGAATTTTAGATAACCGATAATTAGTATATGATTTTATTTGAATATAAATATATTATTTAGTGCCAACTATTAAGAAAGATTTATAAATTATTCTGCAATATTCAAACAATCTAATGATATGTGATTTATAAATATTTAAAATCAATGAAGTCTTTGAGATTGAAATTTTTTACTTAAGTGAACTCTATTGGCAAAAAATTAATTAGCACATCGGATTATTTTGCTTTATAACCACAACTAAGGATATAAAAACAAAAAAAGTTTTCTACATTTGTAGGAGCATTTATTACATGTTGTATAATCACAATCTGTGTTATTCAGCTTATTTCATAAATTTAGGATATTTTTGCTAGAAATCATCCTAATGTAATCACTTCTGAATTTCAATTATTCAATACAGATGTATATTTAATGTTAATGAAAGGAATATTAATTGCATCCCCATAATTATACAGTTGCAATAGCCTTATTAGATAGCAAGCTTTAACCCATTTAAGGGTAAAACCAATATTTTAATATCTCGATAATGAACTGTAAAAGATAAAGATACCTAAACGAAACAAATGGATAGAGAATATCTAAATTAGAGTATTATTATTTACATATTTAGTTGCTATTATTACCAGGTCGAAGAATGTAAAGATGAACATTTTCCAAATGACTTCCAGCAACAATATTTTAAAAGTTTTAACAAATCTGGATTATATTGTGCAAAGAGTAAGGATTGGAATGAAAGACCGATAAGACTTTAAGGAACTCCATAATCAGATTTATTTTAGTATATTGATGTATTTATATCAAAATGCAAAAATACGACTGAATTTCAGAATTGTTCGTCAAATGAACAAATAAATTCAAAATTATCAGGTAACTATTTGGTCATACACACATCTGATAGTCTAACTAAGATGTAGGAGTATGAGAACTCATTCGAAAATATCATTTCTGCTTAATATTATTTTTATTCTGTCAGCATCACTAAAACTATGTTATCATAACTAAAATTAATAGAAGTCATATCAGATGGAGGATTACTTACTACACAGAATGAGAAAGATTTTTCCTTTTAACAATTGACAGTTAAGGAAACATCAGAAATGTACAATAATGAATATATTTTTAAATATGGTATAATTATAGATTAAAGGATGGCTTAGTACACTAGAACCTATTAAAAATTGTAAAATGCCTTTAGTAGTATAGGAGGTCTATTTCAAATGTTAAGTTTAGTTTCCTAAATATTTTTAAATCCCTTCACATCGTTTTTAACAGAAATCGAAATGGCAAATGAATATTTTAGATTTGAATCAAATAAGAAAGGAAAAGGCACGCTAAACAAGAAACAAACAAATTTTTTCATACCATAAAATTAATGTTAAGAAATTGTTGAAGATGAGTTGCCAAATACTTCAGGAAGAATGCAAAAAGAGAAATAAAAATAAATCATTTAAACAAATCGGCTTGAAAACAGCATTGATATTTAAAAGTTCTTAAACTATTAGCAGTTACATTAAAAAATGTCTAAGCAAGTTATTTTTCAACTTACAATTTGTTGTAATAGATAGAAGAAAAAATAAATTCATTATGCTATTGATAAAGTTATGTCTAAATTAGATGTATCATTTATTATATAGAAGTTACAAGAGTTGGATAAATTGAAATATTTGCTTTTATCTAATGATTAAATTAATCTATTCAATTATATTCCAAAGCCATTAATCCCTTTTGGAGTTTTTGAATAGGAATTTCAAGAAAACATACAAAATTTAGAGAAAAAAATATCATACAAATTAATATTAGATGATGAGAAATCTGAAATCACTAAAATTAATGATGCTTTTAAAAGCTATTAAAATATAAAATTAAAAGCATATTTGTCTAAAACAGATAAATAAATATTAGAGTTTTTAGATGACGAAATCAAATGTACTTTTGATCAGCTTTTTGTTTAGAATTTTAAAGCCCTTGATTCTAAGGATGTAAGACCTGTATTTGATCTGGATAGTGTGTGTGAAAGCAGATTTCCAGTCAGAGATTCTATGGATGAAAGTTGAACTCTAATTGGATGAAAATATTTTATCATTTCGATTTATCAATAATTATTTTCACTCACGAAAAAAATTCAACTAAATTGTATATTTTTCAATTACTATTAAATTAATGAAATGCTTTATTATTATAGCAATCCTTTTCTATTCAGTTGATTGTTAAGAATAATAATTTACTTACAGGCTTTCTGTTGACTCAAAAAGGAAATTAGAAGAACTTCAACAAAAATTAAATTAAAAGGAATGGGAGCCACTGAGAATACATTTTGAATATTTATCCTCTAATTATGATCAGAATTACACAAAATATATAACAGAAATACTTGAAATGGTTTCAACATTTTTTTATAGATTTCTCTTAGTTTAGAGAATGAATGAAAAAATTACTTTTAAAAAAAATTATCCAAAAGCATTTTATGGGTTTCAAATAAATTAAAGTTTAATGAATTAATCATATGATACAGATTTAGTATACTTGTATTGAAATTTAGGTTATATTTGTAAACATTGAAAATTCAGCTAAATTTTATAAAGCCTACTGTGGTCCAAATGTTTATGATGAGTAATCTTTAAGACCAATTATGGGCTTAATGTCTTGGAATATGAACTACACAAAAATTGATAGAAATGATAAAATATAATATGAAAGTAATTTAGAAAGTGCAATCCATGAAGTTATTCATGGCTTAGGTTTCACCTATGACTACTTTTCAAAATATTATGATTCAGTAACAGGTAAAAATTATGAACTTCCTAATTTTTATAAACAAAACAATGTTACATATTTATCAACTCCAAGATTAATTAATTTTGCTAGGGCTTACTTTAATTGCTCCAATCTAACAGGTATTTAAATGGAGGACAACGGAGGTCCAGGAACAAGTGATTATCATTTTGAAAGATTATTACTTTATAATGAGCTAATGACTGGTTCACAATTAACTGGAAATCTTTTAATAACTGATTTTACATTCTAATTATTGTAAGACACTGGGTAAAACTCATTTATAATTAGGTTCTATCGTTTATCAGATTATAGTCCAGATTAAACTTAATGGGGAAGAAATAAAGGTTGTGAATTTGTTAACAAGTATTGTAATAATAATTTTACTGAATTCTGCTATGAAAAAAATGCTGAGAGTTGCTCATATGATAGAACTGGATAATCAGTATGTATGTAAGAAACTTTAAGTGGATAGTGCATGTATTAATAGATTTACACTGATTAATTGTGCAAGAATGATTAAAATTAGATTTAAAATAAATCATCATAAATAATCTCTTACTATGGTGATGATAGTATCTGCATAAAAGGATCAATCTCACCAATAGAATCCTTTTAAAAATTTACTTGCTAAAAGTTTTATTGCGACGTAAATGATAAATTGAAAATCATTATTGGTGATTTAGAATTTGATTGCTCTTAATCAGCCTAAATTTAATTGCCAAATGGGTACTTTGGAAATTTAGAATGTCCATACAATCCAGAAAAAGTGTGTTAATTCAGAAATGATTGCCCGAACTCATGTGGTATGAATGGATTTTGTATCAATAGATAGGTTAGTATATATTATTTTAACTAAATTAGTGTATTTGTGCTAAGGGTTATTCAGGATTAGATTGCCAATAAATATGTGATGGTTACAGGTACTAAGGATTTTGCTTGGAAAATTGTCCAAATCTAACATATCCCTTAGACTCTATTAAATTTTGTATAGGATGTCCTGGAGTAAAGTTAATGTCTAATTTAGAATTGTGATAGCTGTTCAAATTATAATTAATGCATTAAATGTAAGTCTGGATACTTGTTAAGAGAAGGGTTTTGTGATAATTTTATTTTGGATAAAGAATTGGGTTCCTCAAATTCTCATTTTTTTAATGGTATTTTTATACATATATTAATGAAGAAAGTAACAATCCTCAATCATCAGAGTAAAATTCTGCAGAAATAATAATTTCAACAAATTGTAATATTTTGATAATATATCTATTATTATTAATGTTATTATATTGATATAACCACTCAAAAAAATTTATATTTCCCTTAATGCTTTATTCTTTAAATAGTATATCATAAGAAAAAGATGTTTGATAAACATTATTAGACAATCATTAGATTTTTGCATAGCTAATATAGATTTGAAATTAAAATATATATATATGACCTAAAATAAATAAAATCAAATATTGATTTGTAGTTGCTCACAATATTTTTGTATTTGAGTATAATTTTATGAATCTTGACATTCTAAGTATTGTTCATAACTAAATTCGTTACTTTCGCAACCTAGTACAGGTAATTGAGTTATTACGATTGAAGCTTTTAAAGAGAGCTAAAGTTTTAACCATTCAATAGGTTCTCTTGACAATCCTCTTTTATCAATAACAGCCACAAGTAATTAGTCTTTCATATATGACAAGCATATAGGTTGAATATTAGAATCTAAATTATCATTTAGAAACCACAAGACTTTTTCTCTCTTATTTTTATCAAGTTGATCCGCTTTGGTTTATGAAGCTTGCATAAGAAGGATCATTTCATTTTTGACTAGACAATTATCAGATTTGATACGGCTCAAGAATTAAAGATATTCCCTAGAATTACATACCTCTTTCCATTAATCGATATTAAATGAATTGATTTGTGCTTCAAGAAATTTCTCAACTTCTAACCTCAATTGAAGCATTCTCTTGAAAACTAAAAATAGAGGAATAATCCAGAAGTTTTGCAAAGCATCTAAAAATTCGATTGCTTTAGCTACAGTCTAACCGATTATATTAATGCATTCAAGTGATCTCAAGTATTTTTATGTAAGAATCTCAATTTCAACTTGAGGTCTTTTAATCAATTAGATATAATTATCAGGTTGAACTGCTTCATCTGAATTCTAAATAACAGCATTGGAATCTTAAGATAGATGCCTTAAACTTCTAGCCTTGTATTCTTTGATAGCCATTCTAATAGAACTAACCCTGGATCTTATTTTATCATAGTCAATTTCTTATTGGGAGAGTCTTCGATTGAGTTTTTTATCTTCTGACTCATCTATCCTTTATGTAAGGCCAATGTTGGATAGATTTGATCCAGTTCTAAGACTTCGAAGATCACAACTTAGTTGGACAGTATGATCTGATTGTTTGGTAGCAAATTTAAGTTTCATTTTATTATTTGAAAAGAAGTTGTTTATTTGTTTAGTAGTTTTGACCGAAGAATTACATCTTTGTTTATGCTCTTCAATAAATTTATTTTTATACAAAGATGAAATTTTGCTGATTAGCGATTAATTTGAGGTTGATTGATTGCTATTTGAAGTGCTTTCATGTAATACTATTGAAGTTCTTTGAGTCTTTCTACCAGATTATTTACTACTTAGTCGAGAAGCAGATCTAATTTTGAGATCTGACATTGATCTTACTTCATATAATTTTAGGATTGCCTTGCATTTAGGATCATCCCTGAAAGCCGAATGATGAGGTATTTAGTCCCAAGGAATAGGATTTTCAGGATTTAGTAATTGCGATAATAAAGAGATGACAGATTGCTTTTTAGTAGTTACCAATGAAACGAGATCCAATTTGCCCCCATTCACCCATATTGAAATGCGTTTATGAATCTCGTTTATTATAAATGATCCATTGGTCATCACTAAATACATGATACCCAAAGACCATTAATATTGTGATAAGCATTGTTTGCCTTTTAGAATCATGGGATTCCAATATGCACAATAATTCTCAGTCCTCTTTCTCAATCCGAAGTCTAATACAACTATGGAATCCCCGTTACGCATAACATTCTCAAGAGTGCAGTCTCTTGGTGGTTAACCTTTGTATAGGTCATAAGCAAAATATATTCTCAGAAGATGTTGCAAGTTTCCCCCTGTCAGTTACCAATCTACACAATTATCAAATAACACGTCCGTAAACGTAGGTGTTCTTATAATCTGAACTATCATTGGAAGTAAGTTGTACACAGGTCTGATGTACTTCCCTTCAATCTTGGATTTCACTCTCTAATGCTATTCTAAAAATCTGAGTTCCTGCTCTATATAGGCTGCATCATTGAATCTTGCGATCAACACTTACTCGTTCGACAATCTAACATGACCACGGAATGCTGACCACTGTTATCCTTTCCAAATAGGAAATGTAATTACATAAGCACACATAAATAAATACTAAATTATTTGGGTGATTTTTATCTTTTAATGAAATGCCTAATGAGTCTGAATCACAATAATATTCATATAAAAAGCAAATCAGAGACGCCGAAATATTAATACCAAAAATAATAAATTGTAATTTCAACCCATCAATCAATTTGAAAAAGAAGAAAGAAGTACAAAATGACAAAATCACTCAACCAAAAGGCCATATTACTGCAAAATCATTGATTTATATTGAGGAGGCTCATGTTTCTTTTAATGATCAGAAAGCAAATTCCAAATTTACAAAAAATACTTAAAATATTATTAAGGTATCACAAATATTTTCTTTAAGAATACATAAGACTCTTTTAGAGTATGTTATATTTGGATCTAGTAATTATTTAGGAAAGCTCGATCAGTTTCAACAAATATTTAAGAAATTTTGGTAACAATATAAATTGAGATGGTGAAGTAGGAATAGGAAATATTCAAAAATTTGAATGAATTGTAATTATTAATGATTCCAATCCAATATACATTATTATACGCTCTCAATTTTCCTTCTTTTTCTCCTACAATTTCCTTTCCACCTAGTCCAACTTTTTATTCTCCTTGTAATCATTGATACAAAGGAGAGTTACAACAATTGTTAAGACTGACAACACAATCACTGCTATCTAATAATGATATCATTTTATTGTTTACAAATATCCAAATATTATTGAAATATTTATCAATAAAATTCTCTTTGTAAGGCTCATATTAAGGGACATCACTTATCTCCTTTGATTGGGCATAATCTTCTTGAATGAACTTGGTAATTAATTCGGGTGTTCTTTAGCCTTAGAATTTATGAGTCTTGTTATCCTTTACGTATAATAAGGTAGGATAACCCTTGACTCCAAATCTCTTCTTTGCATCAGGATTTGCAACACTAGTTTGATATTCTTATATACCAATCAACCGCAATAAATTTGTAATCCACTTAATCTGCCAATTAATCCAATACTGGTATCAAATGCTTACAATGACCACACCATGGAGCATATAGCATCATTAAAAATGGTTCTGGCTTCTATAATTCTGATTCGAGCTGTTCTCCATTCAATTAGAGAATTCTGGAGTCACTTTTAAATTAATGTGCAACCACGCAATAAATAAATAAAAAAAACATATGGCAAGAGCATTTCAAATTATTTCCAGAATATCAGGAATCATTGGAGTCCCCCTTGGAATTTGGGCAGGTTTTATCACTAGAGATGAGCAATATTTCCCATCTCAAAATAGAATGGAAGAAGTATACTAAGAATATTTAAAGAGAAAGTAATAGTGATTAAATAAAAATATATATCAACATTTTTTTTATATTATCTCTAATAGTATTTCTGGCTCCTATGCCAATTTTATAAAATCCTTTCTTCTCTTTATAGTTGTGATATTATCCACTAATTATTTCATAGTTTAGATTCTTAACAATCTACAATTGTATCTATAACATTGATTATTTATTTCTTACTTTTTGGAAAACAAGATTAACTCTATGACATTATTGCAATTTATCTTTCGTATTAGTTACTCTTCACATAAATATTTCAACCTTTGCATCAGGTATTAGTCAGATAACATGATCAGATTCAACAACCTGGTCGTGTTTAAACAAGAGTCCAATTAATCAGTATAGACATATTATAACATGTCCATAAAAGTCTGATGACTACACTCAGTAATCTCTATGTAGATTTACTCCTTGTCTCTGAACTCTTCAAAAAATAGAGTCTAGAAGTGTTCACTTCTAGCACCTAAAATACACCGATTGGCATATATTTGTTGATCCTCTACAATGAATACTACATCACTCATTTAAGGATTATTTATTAAGGATCTCAAATCCTATATGAAACTGGACCTAGGAACCTACGCATTCTTGAATTCTAATTTGTATATATCACTCAATAACTCATCCCCATCATATCCTCCAAAAACATAGAGGGAATCATTGTACAATTAAAAAACCATTGAAGATCTGCCTTTTGGAGGCTCTTGAACTTCTAATTTCTTCCAAGTCTTACTCCCAAATTCAAATTCATATAGATCATTCAATCTTGCTTAACCATTAAATCCTCCAAATAGTAATAGTTTATTTTAATAAACTTCCGATGTGTGAAACTAACAAATAATCTCAAAATATTACATATCTTGGACATGGAATTGTACCATGCTGACTTATTCTTTTAACTTTTCCTGAGAAGATATTAATTTTATAAAAGTCATTTAATCTATTAACCCCATCAAAGCCACCAAATATGTATATGTAATTATTGAATGTACTATAGGAAGGACAAGAACGAGCAGAGGGGATATCCCCTATTAATTATAATTTATTCCACACTTATTCCTCAAAATCCCAAACATATGCATCATTTAGATAATGATTACCATCACATCCTCCAAAAATGAGCATTCTAGTCTAATAAGCACCACAAGCTATACCAAATCTTTCAGATGGACATTAACCAGTAGGTTCAATTTTTCTCCATTGCAGAGTCTTTAGATTAAGTGAATAAAAATCATTCAACCATAATAATCCATCACAGCCACCGAACACATACATGTGATCTTTATATTATGTTGCTCCATTATTCTCTCTGGCACTTGGCTTCTGTCCTGTTGTATTTAGACGCTACCATGAATTAGAACTGAAGGAATATCTGTGAACATCATCCAATCTCCCATTGAATGTAAAACCGCCAAAGATATACAAAAAATCTTCATATGCAATCCAAGAACAATTGTTCCTTTGATTCGGCAATACTTAATCAAATCTATCTAATCGTTCCCATGTCTAATGATCATAATATCCAGAATCATCAATTTCAAGTTCATCATGTTTTATGTACATGGAAACAGAGCTAAATCTTTCGTCGATCTCAAATTCTCTATCAACACGATGCGATTGATTAATTTACTGCCTCATTAAGGCTCTTTTTATTCTTAAATTATCCTGTTCAGATGATAATCTTCTATTCATTTTTTTAAAAATAAATATAATTATTAAAAACATGCCAAAGAAATTGAATCCTAATTTTTGATTCCTTTCGAGCAATATCAATTTTATTTTAAAAAATAATCGTTGTTGTATAATTCTTAAATAAGTCTTCAAAACATATTATGTTTAATTTAATTTAGTCATTATTATATATTACATTAATAAATTATTATTCAAATACAATCAGAGAAGAAAAAACAAAAATTCAAAACCAAATTAAGATCAAAATTAAGTATTTAGAAAGAAGTCAAATGTACGATTAATTCTAATTGAGAATTTCATGAATTTCAAAAAGTCAATTAGAAGCAGGATCATTTGTTATGTCTACATAATTATTATATAATGTCTTAAACTACACGATAACAATTGCTCTTGATTTATTGAATGGATAAAAATGGATAAAATATATTTATTAATATTAATATATATTAATTTACAATTATTTTATCATATCTTTATGAACATTCTAAATTCCAAAATAAAACAAATATAACTTGCAGTCATCCAAAAATATTATTTATTATGTCTTTAATTCTTTACTTTTCACCTCTATCACCTCCCTCAAGAGCTGTTCGCTCTTTTTTATTACTAAGCAAAGCAGTGTTTTCAGGAAAAGTTGTGGACCTATTGAAAGGAGAACACAAATCTGCTGAATTCCAAAACATCAATCCCAACTAATCATTGCCAGCCTTAGTTGATGGTGGCCTGAAAATGTTTGAGAGTCATGCTATTTTGAAATACATTGCTGTTAAAAAATAACTATATCAATATTATCCTAAAGTATTCTTTAGTTATAAAATTAGAACTTGAGAAACAAAGCACAGGTCGACTGCTATTTAGATTGGAGTTAAACCGGTCTGGAAGCTATTGGAAAATATGTTAATCAATGTTTCTTATTCCCTAAATTTATGAATAAACCAGTCCCTGATAATAAACAAGAATTACACAAAGATGTAATAGATACTCTCAAATTCTTTGAATCCACCTTCTTAACTGGAAGGTACATATTTAATTAGCCATCAATCACTCTTGCAGATGTTAAGTAAATATCACTTTAATATTAATTAGAGCCACATCTGATTTATCTTAACTTTTGATATCTGATTTGGATTTCAATTAGTTCCCAAAAATTAAAGAGTATTTATAGGAGATGTTTTCAATCTAAGCCATCAAAGAAGCTTATGCGGAATATTTATAAATGATCAATTCTTCTAGCCCAAATGATTAAATCTCATACATTATCAATGGAATAGACAAGTCATAATCTTGGAAGTTCACACTATACTTTCATCCCTTATCCTCTCCATCCAGAGCAGCAAGGACAGTTCTATTATATAGTGGAATTGAGTTTAATGAACAAATTGTTAACTTATTATCAGGAGAACACTAATAACCAGAGTTCACAGCGATCAATCCAAATCAAACTATACCTGCTATTGCCAATGATAGTATCAAATTGTTCGAAAGTGGAGCCATTATGAAGTATTTAGCAAAGAAGTTTAATTTATATAATTTGTATCCAACATAACTCAAAGCCTAGGCAAAAGTGGATGAATATTTAGATTTTCATCTTACTGAAATGAGTTCACTCCCAAATTATGTGTTTAATTGCTTTTTTGGACCTCAAATGATGAAGCTTCCTGTTCCTGCAGATAAGGATTAATAATTATAGAATGTGATAGGAACTTTGGAGTTCTTCTGGAGGGTTTTCATGAATAATGGCAAATGGACATTTATCAATGATTCCCCATAACCTACTTTGGCAGATATTAAAGTAGGGAGTGATCTAGCCTAATTATTCATAACAGACTTTCCTTTTGAAAAGATTCCAGGTTTTGATCTTTATATAAAACGATTATTTGAATTACCTGAAATGAGAAGATCTCATGTTGAGTTGTTTGGGTTTGTACAAAGTCAAAAAGTAGGAAAATTTGCTCTTTCAATAAGTCAACCATAGCCTGTAAGAAATTAAGAAAGAATAACCTTATATTTTAACTTTTTTTCAGGACCAGCCAAAGCAGTTAAAACAGCGTTATTATTAGGAAACATTCCTTACACAGAAAAGGTTATTGATATTCAATCAGGAGAAAACAAAAAAAAACCATATACTGATATTAATCCTAATGAAAGTCTTCCTGCATTATCATTTGGAAACTTTAATTTATTTGAAAGTCATGCTATCATGAAATTCATTTGCATTCAGTTCAACTTAACTGAATTATATCCAAACTTTCCCTTAAGAGCAAAGATAGATTCCTATTTAGATTTCCATCATTTGGAAATCAGAAAGCTGAGTTTGTTAACAATGGATTTCTTCGTCGGTCCTAAATTCTTCAATAAGGAAATGCCAAAAAATTATGATGAAAGAGTAAGAGAACTGAATGAATTGTTACACTTTATAGTGAATGTATTCTTTGGAGGAGGAAAATACAAATATATCATGGGATCCAGAACACCCACAATAGCAGATTTATCGTAATTTATTTATAATATTTAAGATTTATTGGCGAAGTTTCAACCTTGTTCTTTGTGGATTTTGATTTCAGCTAATTTCCAACTATGAAGGCCTATATTAAGGACATGTTTAACATCAAATAAGTAAGAGAAACATATAGCAAATATTTCTTGGCAACAAGATTTATGTCAAAATCAATGAATCCATTCATAGAGTCAATAGCTAAAGGAACAGAAGAAGGGGGAAGTTCATGTTGTTAATTGATTTGATTAATTATATCACAATCTAAAATTGGCAATCATACCATTAATAAATTCACCAACCTTGTCTACTATTTATAATGTGTTAATTTCTTATTCTTGTATATAGTATCTTGATCGTTCCATTTTGACATTGATTATTTCCTATTATTCAAGTTCAGTCTCCACCTCCTTTATCTATTTGATCAATTTGCTCTCCTCCTTTGGTTTCTTTTCAATTTACTATTATAATTCGTTAATCTTCTCCAACCCCTGCACATTAGTCAAATAATGGATTTCATTAATCATATAGACCATTAAAATAGTGAGCCATTGACACTCATTCAAATGATCGGGTTTCAGACCAAAATAATGCTGTTGATTAATCTTCATAATCTTAAGAACTGAGTCATCATATTAAAATAAACCATCTGCATATTATCTTCCCATTAATTCATTTATCATAACTTTTATTGATGGTTTCGTCTTTGGGATAATAAATTTAGTATACAATCCCATAAAAACTCCTCCGACAGTTCCTCCAATAAGAGCCCCCAATACTGGAATTGGTATCAATATTTGACCGGCTACAGCTGTGCCAATTCCAAATGAACTTTAAAATCCTAAGTGTGCAATATTTTTCAGCTTCTCACTTTTGTCCACCACTTTATTATTCGCTTGGACTCTTATTGCATAAAAAAGTAAAGCTTAAGACAATATCACTCCAACAACGGGTATACGCAAAGCTGCTCCTACTAAACCTGTGGCTACTGAACTTATGCCTGCTCTCTTGAGTTTCTCATCCCATGGAATTTTAGGATCGACACTATCAACAATCAAACAACCCAAACCTGCCCCAACTGATCCCTTTAGAACTGGTTAATTAGCTAGTGAAGACTACCGCTTTCGCTTTTCATCTAACCAGATTTTGTATTTGATGCACTCCTCATCTTAAGAAAATAATTTAGAATCCAGATCTGCTGTTTCAAAGTATTTATCATCCAATATGTAATACATCTAAATTGCATCCTAAAAGGATTTTGTTAATGTAGACATCTCATATAATCCCAGATTTAATGGACTGTATTCATAGAAATGTCTAATTATTTATTTCACAAGATCTTTATCAAATATCTCAAATTCTATTCGATGGAATAACATTTCTCTTAGGGATATATGACATTAATCTATTATGTATTATGATGTTTCGATTTGTAATATCTGGTAGGTTCTAATGTTTGCTAAAGTATGATATTTTGTAAGAGTTTCATTCAAATATTCCATTTGAGTATTGCAAAATAAGGATGTTCTGTTGATATATAAATGAACATTTTGGATTATGGAATTAAAATATTTCTTTAATTCCCAATAGAATGTTTCATTTTCTAGGACTCTTGCAAAATCACTTATTTCCATTGACAACACAACCATACAATGTTCTAATTTATCCGTAATATATTGATGAAATTCTTCGCATGCAAAGGGTTTTGTTGTTAAATCGATCAAAATTTGTTCCATCAACATGTAGGTGTGGTTTATCAATAGAATTGTTAAACCATTGAAATATTCCAAATATTCAAGCCATCTAGCACTCTTGTATTAAGGCCAATTAATGCATTCTACTTCTATTTGCTTTAGAACACCTTATTTGATTTCTTCCTTTGATCCTTCCTTTTATTTCATAATCTCCAACTTTATGAACTTGCAAATGTTGATAATAGCATCTGCATTTTCTTCATTCAAATTTTTTATAATAAGTTCCTACTTTTTACAAATGGATAAATAGAGATTTTCTTCGTCTAACATGTTCTCTGCGGCCAAAAGAGACTTCAAAATGTTTTTTGGATTTATTGTGACTGGCACTACTTTAGACATAAGTAGTTGTTGTTTTATGGTTTCTAAGTATCTATCCTCAAACATTAATATAAATATTAAATTCATGGTAGAATCATCTTTAATAATCAATCTTATTTTATCTATAAACAGCCTATTGTGAATGTAATCTTAGTGAATATTATTCTAATTCAAATTAATTATCAACCAACTTAAATGTTATAAAGATAAATTTTCAAATGTCTCATCAATTTGTAATCTAATTTGATTTGGAATTTTCTTGTCAGATTATTTTGTATGTTCTATACAACTATTTTATAAGACAAGATAAGAATTTTATTGGTAAATTAATTCCCTTATATATTGGAAATTATCTATATTACTTTGATTAAATAAAAATTCTTTTCTTAAATCTTAGAATATAAAATTAATATCATTAAAGACTTTTATTTCATTTGATATACACTTGTGATAATTAAATGATTTTTAAATTAATCTGCAAATAAAAATCAGATGAATAAAGAAATCTTCTAAAGTGATGATCAGTAAGTAGACATTAATTTTACATTGACACTAAAAAGTAGTCTAATGGAGATCATTAAGGAATGAAGTTAGCGACTTAAGAAACATGAAAAACCATATCTTAAGTAAACGATCTATTTATTCTTAGCAACCAGTGATTGAATATTTTTAAAAATAAACACTAACTTAAACTTAAAACGAAGCTCCTTTTGAAATAAGCATAATAAATATCATCATAAAGGACTTAAAGTCAAAATTTCTTAAGATTAAACACGTAAATTCCTTAGGTGTCGTATCCTGGTACAATAGAATAGGAATCCTGCAATAAGGACAATGAGTTCGTTATGCAATTGAGAGATTCAGAAGTAATACTGAATAATAGCTATGATTAGAATAAATTAGCCATGGTTTAAGTTGAATTGGATTGATTACAAGTATAATTATAAACTAAAGATTCCGAACTTGAAGTTTGCAAATATAGATACACACAATTAGAATCACAAGGAACTACAGTGATTTAAGAAAAAGTGACATATTTATCTTAGGAAGTGGAAGTCTGGAAATAAAAGTTTATCAAATCTAATCATGAATATAACAAATGATAAGAAGAGTTAACTATGTGTTAAGCAGAATTGGAATCTCTCAAAAAGAGTTAATAGAAGAAAGTTATAAATAAAAATATTCTAGGAAGAAGTCGTGATCTCAAGAACAGTTATATCAAGAACAGGTAATACTTTATCTGTTAAAGAGGGAACATCTGGATTCTAATCCTAAATAAGAAGAACTGGTTAATAAGAGTGATATTGTCATTTATTTAAGAATATTAATACATTATTTTAATCCAAAATCATAAATTATTATCCAAATAAAAGTAGCTGGTTTAGGAATTTTGAAAGATTGTTATCACTTATTTAATACTCTTTTGATTATCTTACTACTTTAGCCTTCGGCTTGTAGGTAATTAGAATAATTTTCAACTCCTATTATTAATAATTTTAATAATTTAATTATAAATTTAGATAACAATTAAGTTTCCTTAAATTAATTAAATAATAATAACTAACATTTCTACTAAAGATAATATAATATAAATTAAAGATGCATTAACAAATATATCTTAAACCTCATAATAGCAATGCATATTTGATATATTTTATGAATATTTTAATATTATGTTATACTTGATTATATAAATTTTGAATAGAAGAATAATATTTTAAAGTACACGTATTATTAATTAAAATGAAAATTCTTTTCGTTTTTGTGACATTGATTTTCCTCTTAGAGGCAGCTAAAAAAAAGAAAAAGACTGACGACAGAAGACCAACAACTGTTGAAGCTTTACTTTATTGCAATAGTTGCTAAGCAATCGTTCGAGAAACATTAAAGAAAGTTAAAACATCAACTAGGGAATCCGATATTACTGATGCTTTATCTGAAATGTGCCAAATGAAAAACTTCAGTGTTTATGAATATCCTCCCCCTGATATGAAAAAAGGATGTGAAGCATTTATGTCTGGATGGTCAGAGGAAGTCACTGAAGCCTTGATGAACAGAAAAGGAAATGATACAATTGAAGATGAAATTTGCTACAAATTAACTAATGTAATCTGTTTATTNAATAGAATAGGAATCCTGCAATAAGGACAATGAGTTCGTTATGCAATTGAGAGATTCAGAAGTAATACTGAATAATAGCTATGATTAGAATAAATTAGCCATGGTTTAAGTTGAATTGGATTGATTACAAGTATAATTATAAACTAAAGATTCCGAACTTGAAGTTTGCAAATATAGATACACACAATTAGAATCACAAGGAACTACAGTGATTTAAGAAAAAGTGACATATTTATCTTAGGAAGTGGAAGTCTGGAAATAAAAGTTTATCAAATCTAATCATGAATATAACAAATGATAAGAAGAGTTAACTATGTGTTAAGCAGAATTGGAATCTCTCAAAAAGAGTTAATAGAAGAAAGTTATAAATAAAAATATTCTAGGAAGAAGTCGTGATCTCAAGAACAGTTATATCAAGAACAGGTAATACTTTATCTGTTAAAGAGGGAACATCTGGATTCTAATCCTAAATAAGAAGAACTGGTTAATAAGAGTGATATTGTCATTTATTTAAGAATATTAATACATTATTTTAATCCAAAATCATAAATTATTATCCAAATAAAAGTAGCTGGTTTAGGAATTTTGAAAGATTGTTATCACTTATTTAATACTCTTTTGATTATCTTACTACTTTAGCCTTCGGCTTGTAGGTAATTAGAATAATTTTCAACTCCTATTATTAATAATTTTAATAATTTAATTATAAATTTAGATAACAATTAAGTTTCCTTAAATTAATTAAATAATAATAACTAACATTTCTACTAAAGATAATATAATATAAATTAAAGATGCATTAACAAATATATCTTAAACCTCATAATAGCAATGCATATTTGATATATTTTATGAATATTTTAATATTATGTTATACTTGATTATATAAATTTTGAATAGAAGAATAATATTTTAAAGTACACGTATTATTAATTAAAATGAAAATTCTTTTCGTTTTTGTGACATTGATTTTCCTCTTAGAGGCAGCTAAAAAAAAGAAAAAGACTGACGACAGAAGACCAACAACTGTTGAAGCTTTACTTTATTGCAATAGTTGCTAAGCAATCGTTCGAGAAACATTAAAGAAAGTTAAAACATCAACTAGGGAATCCGATATTACTGATGCTTTATCTGAAATGTGCCAAATGAAAAACTTCAGTGTTTATGAATATCCTCCCCCTGATATGAAAAAAGGATGTGAAGCATTTATGTCTGGATGGTCAGAGGAAGTCACTGAAGCCTTGATGAACAGAAAAGGAAATGATACAATTGAAGATGAAATTTGCTACAAATTAACTAATGTAATCTGTTTATTCTACCTTTAATTAGTCATGTAAAGACATTGAAAAAGGATAGAGAAAATAAAATGATGATTATGTCACTATTAATGGAAAGAAAGTAAAAATGGGAGATGATGGCAAAGTTGATATCAATATGAACAAACCAGCTCCAGATGATGATGATTTATGATATAAATTATGTTTCTTAATATTTTAATTATTAAACTATTAATAGCTGTTAATATTAATGATTATTTTATATTATTATTATTATTATTATTATTATTATTATTATTACTATTATTCATGAAAAAACTGAATATATAATATCGAAATTTAGGTGATATCATTTATTCAAATTTTAATCAACCCTAATAAATTGAATATCTTTTTGTGTATTTATAATTTATAACGCGATGTATATATATATAACTCAATTTGATATTTGAGCCTCTCATTTTTCTAATGAGAAAAAAAGAGAAGCAATTCAAGAATAGATTATTTAGTATCTATTCTATTCTCCTAAAAAGTTTCGTTTTATATAGCTATAAAATCTATTCTTAACATGATTTTCCTATAAAATAATAAACTTAAAATTACCGGTCTCCCTTTTAGTTGATTCGAAATTTTGGTCCACTTAGGTCCATAAATGTTATACTAGTCCAAAATAAGCATATCTTCCTCGTAAGTCCATGGTTATTTATTTATAGACTAATCTAATTTATTGATGTATCTATCTCTAACTTATTTCCCTGTAATGTTGCCAAAACCTAAAATAATCCAATAAGAATACATTTCGCGATCTTCATCCATTATTTACCAATATCTTAAACTAACTATTTTAATTTATCATCTTCCTCCTGCTTCCAAATATGCCTTGACTAAAAATTATAATTTAATAACAATACATCTTTTGGTGGATTGATTCTTCTCCATCTCTGCTAACACTAAGACGCGTTTCTTTAAGGCATGTGCTTTGCGATTTCATTCCATTTCCCTGAAAACTCCACAAATAAATATTTCAGTCTTGAATCCTCTTCATCATTCCAAATTTTTTATTTTCTTTTCATTTGCTCTTGATTCAAAGCATTGAGGGAAGTATCATCTTCCTTTATTTTAAACATCGTTTCTCTATCTTCAGCATCTTAAAACTATGATCCTTCATTAGTATTTATGGACACTATTAAGTCAATTAAAAAAAATAGTACGATGGCAATTTTATTCAAAATCTGAAAATGGTTCCATTTCAAATGATTGAGAAGACGAGAATTTCTAATATGGAAAAACTTCATCCTAAAAATTCGAATCTGAGAGCATATTTGAAAACATGGATATTTTATTACTATTATTACATAATTGAAATAGATTAATAGTGAAAAAAATGAGCAAATAAACTGTCATACATAATTCAAATAATTAATTTATATATCAAATATTTTTAATAATACAAATAACACTTAGGAAATACCACATTTCCATTTAATCCCAATAGCACTATTATAATTTGACTATTCTATTTAATTTTTCATAGTTTTAAATCATATATTAGATTTTATTGAACCTACCTCATTATTCATGTCTTTTAAACAAGATTGCTCTGCAATTCCTGTTAACCATGAAACTTGATTAACAAAAATCAGCACGATCTATTACCAAAATAAGAGGTATTTGGTTAGAAATTGATATGAATACTCAATTTATATTAGGTTAGATTCAAATTGAATTATAAGTTTTAATGCTATTTATATATACTAATAAAAGAGTAATATATTTTTTGTATTCTATATATATTTTATATACTTTTCATGAATTAAATAGAGAGAATATTTGTGATTATAAATTTATCATTTGTAACTATATTATTTATTGAAATCAAGATTCAAATTAGTTAATTCACTCAATTATTTGAATAATACTTAACAAGAGTCTCTATTTTATATTATATAGAATTTTACATCTTTAAGGCATCCTTGTCTAATAGGTTTGGATAAACAATACTCAGATTTTTGGGTGTTTATTCAGACTCTAAAAATGTGATTCAAATATTTACTTGGAGTAGTATTAGAGTAAGGAGTTTAGAAATTCAATTATCTAGACACTGGATCTCTCTTGATCAGTTTTTCTGGTGTTTTATAATACATAATTCTTCTTTACACTTATCTTCTGGGAACTCCTTTAACTGAGGTTTCATCTTATCTTGGATGAACTTAAAGATCTTCCCATCTATTTTACATTTTCAATCTCCTTTTTAGAGTGCTATTCCAATGGTTTTTAATAGAATTATCAGTCCTACCTTTTAAGAGGCCAGCAATCAATGACCATCTATTGCCTAATTTCTTATGAGCTTCAATAATTGTTTAATCTTCCTCATCAGTCCATCTTTCTTTATTAATTTTTGGATCTAAATGATTATGAAACCTAGGAGTAACATAAATCAATACCTCTCTCTACATTGTTTTCCAATTCTTCCTGGCAAATGCTTAGCAATTTGACTCCAATTTTTTGGTCCATAATTTATTACTAATTTAACTAATAATTCATCTTCCTCCTGTGTCCAGGGACCTTTAACTAAATCTGGATTCAGCACTTTTTGCCATCTATGTAAACATTGCACATCTGTTCTTTCTTCGAAGTACGATGCTATTTTTTTCCAATTTTTTGCTCCATGTTATGTTACTAATTCTTTAAGTTGTTGATCTTCTTCCTCCGTCCACCATCTATTATAAATAATGAGTGAGATACCTCTTTTTTATAGTTAAGGGTGGATCTATGTTATTACTATTAAGCAATGTTTCAACTTTTGTTTTTATTTCATTGATTTTGTTTCTATTTTTCTTAGGAATAAGATTCTCTAGTTGACTATAATCGAATATAGGTTTGATCACAGATGGATCTTTATTCTCGTTAAGCAATTGCAGCATGTTTGATTTTTATGTAAGTAATTTCCTTTCTGATTAAGATAGAGATGTATTTGTAAGTATGAATTCCATATCGATAGGATTTTATTGGAGGAGATCCTTTAGAAAGGTTATGCACATATTCTTCTCCATTTAGGGCAGAGTGAAACCATTAAGTTCAAATTGAGTTATTAATTGGTGGGCACTTCTCATTAAACAAATAAAAAAATTAATTAAAAAGATTAGATAGTAGTGTTTTTTAACGAATTTGATTAAAATTTATTAATAAATATTCTTCTTATAATATATATCTGAAGACTGATTCCTAAGATCATTTCAATCCTCCTAAATTCTATTAAATAACATCGATTTAATATTAATACAATTATTTCCTATTATATACTTATCTCATTTGAAATAAAACAAAGTATAGAATTATACAGAAGAGTATTGATGCATTTCTAAAGGATCAGTGGTTTTTATTCATAATTAAGTTATATATCAGCATTTTATTTGGTATTTTGCTCAAAGGGTTTCAGAATGTGACTTATTTAATTAAAAGCGTATTAAAAGTATTTATTTTAATCATAGTTAACTGCTAAAAATGGATTCATCCTTTCTGAGTTAGGCATATCATCTAAAAAAATATATATATATATAAATATCTTAATAGTTAATATTATTAGTATTGTGATAATACTAATAATATTAAGACAATGCTAAAAAAGAGCAGTTCTTTTGATATAATATGTTTTTGATTTGAGTGCTTAAATTGAAATTATTGCAAAGATACTTTTTAATAAAATATTTTCTCTTTAACTAATAGATTATGATGATGGCAAAAAATAACTAATATTATAAAGAAAAATTAATGAAAAATTTTCATATGATTAGTTTAGGTTGATAAATACAATTTCATTAAGAGTAGATTATAATTAGGTATTTAATAAACATTTTTTCATATACTACAATTTCTATATAGAATGACAAATAGGAATTATAGCAAGTCAAATTAATGAACAATATTTGAATTTAGTTAAATTATGAATAAAAGTGCTTTTCTGTATTAAAAAAAAGGAATTAATTAAAATATATATATTTATAAATTTGATGTTTTAGAGGTAGAAGGATTCTGGAAATCAACCAACTAACTATGTACCAGGCAGAGGAAGAGGCGCAGTTGGATTTATTACAAGAAGTGATATAGGACCTGCTAAGGTTGATATAGGGATTGAGTAGGATGACGATCAAAATGATTATAATGATGCAAAATATGATGAATGGAATGGGTATTCAATTCCACTGTTTAATATGGGGGATTATGATGATGAAGACAGAGAGGCTGATCTCACATATAATAGTGTTGACAGAAAGATGGAGGAAAGAAGACTGAAGAGAATACCAACAAACTTGCCTGAAAAGCCATCTATAGTTAATTAATTCAGTGATTTAAAAAGAGAATTGGCAAAGGTGGGCATTGACGAATGGTTATCAATTCCGGATATTGGAGACTACTCAATTAAGAAAAAGAAACAGGATAAGATCACTCCTGTTCCTGATTCAGTTATAATGTCAGCCTAACTATCAGAAAAGAATTTATAAACAAAAGCACACGATTTAAATGAAATAGGAGAAGCAAGAGGAGCTTTGCTGTCTTTGAAGTTAGATAAAATCAGTGATAATGTTTCTGGATAAAGTGTGGTGGATAAACGAGGGTATTTAACAAGTTTGGCTTCGTTGCCTCATCTGAGTGAAAACGAGATTGGAGATTTCAAAAAGGCCAGATTGTTACTAAAGAGTGTTATATAAACAGATCCTAAAAATTCATTTGGATGGATAGCAGCAGCTAGAATAGAAGAACTTGATGGAAAGCTGGCTGCAGCTAGATCCATTTTAGCCTAGGGTTTATAATAAGCAGAAGATCAAGAAGATATTTGGATTGAGTTGTCAAGATTGGAGACTCCAGAGAAGGCTAAATTAATACTCAATAAGGCTATTTAAACATTACCACACAGTGTCAAGATTTGGTTGAATGCTGTTAACAAAGAGTAAGAGACAGAAGCAAAGATTAAATTGTTGAAGAGAGCATTAGAATTTATTCCTAATAGTGTTGACATATGGAAGGAACTCGTGAGTCTATCAAGTGAATCAGAAGCATTAGTGTTATTGTATAAGGCTGTTGAATGCATCCCAAAAAACTTATCTCTTTGGTTGGCATTGGCTAAGTTAGAAACCTATGACAATGCAAAAGCCATTTTGAATAGAGCAAGATAGAATCTCCCTCAGGAACCTACTATTTGGATAAATGCAGCCAAGTTGGAAGAGAGTGCAGGCAAGAATAAATAAACAATAGCAATTGTTCTTTCTAAAGGCATTAAGATATTAAAGAAGAATTAAGTTAAGATAGTTAAAGAGGATTGGCTTTAAGAAGCTGAGATAGCAGAGAAATGTTCTAATGTTAATACATGTTATGCAATTGTCAAAGCAATCACTCTAGAAGAAGATAAACAAAGTGATTGTTCTTGGAAACAAGATTTCACGTAATTTGAATAAAGAGGTTCATTGCATACAGCCAGAGCAATTATTGCAGTTGAAGCAGAACGATAGAACAATTTTGAAATATGGAAAGAATACATTGAATTTGAAAGAAGACACAAGGAGGAAGACTCTTAATACTTTGATTAAGCTTTGGAATTGGCAGTTACCAATCTTCCTCAAATTGAACAATTTTGGATTGAATTGATTTTGAGGAAATAAGAATTATAGTAAAATTACTTAGAAGTTTTTGAGAAATCCCCTAAATCCGAAAATATATTATTAACTTTGAGCAAACTCGAAAAGCAATAAGGTAATTATGAGAAAGCATACTAATATCTTTAATATATATAAGACAACTTAATACCCAGCGATAAAACTTGGGTTAAGATGTTCAAGTTGATGCTTTTGATGAATAAATAGATAGAGTAAGCTGAGAAAATATTAGCACAATATCCCTAATCTGATAAACTGTGGATTCTCTGTGGATAGGCTAAAATCAATTAAAAAGATTATTAGGGTGCACGATAGATCTTTGAGGAAGCCATTAAAATTCTTAATAACTCATTGAATGTGTGGTTGACTTATATCAAGATGGAATGTTAATAACAACTCTACACAAGAGCTAGGCCGTTGATCGATAGAGCAAGGGAAAAGAACCCAAAAAGTTCCCAACTCTGGGCCTAAGCAATCAGATTAGAAATAGATGCTAAGAATCATAAGGCAGCCTAGTTTTTGTTAAGTAAGGCATTGTAATGTTGTTAATTGGATGGGGAGTTATGGTCTCTTGCTATTGAATTAGAGCCAAAGACTACAAGAAAGAAGAAATCTGCAGATGCAGTAACATTGTGTGTTGATAATCCCTATGTATATCTTTCAACTGCAAAGGTATTTTTGAATGAGGGCAAAATTGAGAAGGCTAAAAGATGGTTAGAAAAAGCCTTAATCTTGGAACCGAGATTGGGAGACGCTTGGGCCTATCTGTACCTAATAGAAAAAGAAATCCTATAACAATGCATTTCAAGAAGGCCAAAATATGGAAGGCTCTGGAAACAGGCAAAGGAAACATTGAATCAGAAATATGATATTGAGAAGATATTAATAGAGGCAAGTAAATTAGCTCAAAAAGATATTGCAAAATTAGAGTGAAATATATTATAGATATTATTAACTACATATAAATTATAAGTGATTAAATATATGTCATACCATTTAAAAAGATTAATCCCTTAATATTTTATCCAATTAATCTGAAGTCAAATTAGGTAGTTATTCCCAATTAGATGGAGCAGCTCCAGTTGACCCTAATTTTGTATCAAACTAAATAGATGCACTCTTGAATAATTTGGTAGTAATATGAATCATAGAGAATTTTTAAGCTACCATTACTACAAATATGGAGGTTAACACACCACCTACTAGGACTCCAGCAATAACTTAATTTTTTGATGAAGTCTCTTTTTTTATGCATAAATCCTAAGCATCTGACAAATAATATCCATAATTGCAGGATACACACATAGATTCTGAGGAGCATATTTGACAATTGTTAATTTAGCACACTTAGAATATAAATATATTTATACTTTCGCATTTTTATGTTGTCTTATTTAAATACCATCCACTTAAGCATGCAAGAGTTATTTCATTACACTCTGAGCATTTAACGATAGCGTTTTCTGTACAGAGTTTACATGAACTAGGACATTTTTAGCATTCAGAATCAGCGGAACAGTATCCTGTTTTGCAAAGAGAACACTTATCTTGAGGACAGGTTTAACAATTGTTAGCAGAACATGAAACACAAGATTTATCCTTCTCATTTAATCGATAAGTAGCAACACATGAGTTACATCCCTCTTTGGTACAAGAATCACAATTTGATTCACAATTTACACATTTATTTTAATCTAAATAAGAACCTTTTGAGCATTTCGTACACATCGTTTAACTTGTACATTCAATACATGGCACATTACATTATTCACATTTGGTTCCATTGGGATAGTATCCTGTTCCGCATTGTGTGCAAGAATCAATAGTGCAGTATTAACAATTGTCTTGACACTTGACGCATTTCCCTTAGTCTAAATAAAAAGAGCTATTGCATTCAAGACATCCCTATTCATTGCAAGACACACAATTAGTATCACAATGAACACAATTTTAACCTTTTGGGTAATATCCATTGTTGCAAGATAGACATTCTGTGCTAATACAACTTAAACAGTTAGAATTACAGATCACACATTATTTTGATGTTGAATCCAAATAGTATTTGTCATCACAGATGTAGCATTCTTAATCTGAACATGTTTTACATCCTTATTTACATAATATGCAAGATTGGTTGTTAATTTAATATGGAACTACACATTAGTTACATTTAGTTGAAGTGCAAGATAAGCAATTATCTTAGCATTTAATACAAGTAGTGCTAGCAGGGTAGTATCCTTCAACACATTTTTAGCAACTAACAGCAGTGCAAGAAATGCAGTTTTCATTGCATTTTTAACAGATAAGAAGTGTTTAATCAAAGTAATATCCAGTTTGGCAGGTGATACAAGTGGTTGTTGAATCACAAACGTTACAATTATCCATGCATTTCTCACAGGATGCACCATTTACGAAATATTGAATCTTGCATTTTGTACATTCAGTGGAAGTACATGATAAACAATTTTCAGAACATTATTCACAAGCTTACCCATTTATATAATAGCCATTAGCACATTGGAGGCATTCAGAACTTGAACATTATAAACAGTTATCAGAACATCGAATGCATTGTTGTCCAGATATATAATGCATGGATGGACATTTGACACATCCTGCATTATAACATTCTTAACAAGGGGATTCACAATTCTTACATTTAGAAATATTATCAAAATAAGTTCTACCATCTTGGATGCACTTTGAACATTCAACATCAGAAGAACATAGTTCACATTTTGAATTGCATTAGATACATGTTGTATCATTTAAGTAATACCCATTCACACAATTAAGACATTTATAATTGTCTAAACAATTGACACAAGGGGATTAACAGAGTAAACATTACATATCAGTTGATAAATAATAGCCATTCTCACAAGAAGAACATTAAGTAGCACTTTTGCATGTCTTACATTGATTTACACAAACATGGCATGTATTATCTGTANTCCTGTTTTGCAAAGAGAACACTTATCTTGAGGACAGGTTTAACAATTGTTAGCAGAACATGAAACACAAGATTTATCCTTCTCATTTAATCGATAAGTAGCAACACATGAGTTACATCCCTCTTTGGTACAAGAATCACAATTTGATTCACAATTTACACATTTATTTTAATCTAAATAAGAACCTTTTGAGCATTTCGTACACATCGTTTAACTTGTACATTCAATACATGGCACATTACATTATTCACATTTGGTTCCATTGGGATAGTATCCTGTTCCGCATTGTGTGCAAGAATCAATAGTGCAGTATTAACAATTGTCTTGACACTTGACGCATTTCCCTTAGTCTAAATAAAAAGAGCTATTGCATTCAAGACATCCCTATTCATTGCAAGACACACAATTAGTATCACAATGAACACAATTTTAACCTTTTGGGTAATATCCATTGTTGCAAGATAGACATTCTGTGCTAATACAACTTAAACAGTTAGAATTACAGATCACACATTATTTTGATGTTGAATCCAAATAGTATTTGTCATCACAGATGTAGCATTCTTAATCTGAACATGTTTTACATCCTTATTTACATAATATGCAAGATTGGTTGTTAATTTAATATGGAACTACACATTAGTTACATTTAGTTGAAGTGCAAGATAAGCAATTATCTTAGCATTTAATACAAGTAGTGCTAGCAGGGTAGTATCCTTCAACACATTTTTAGCAACTAACAGCAGTGCAAGAAATGCAGTTTTCATTGCATTTTTAACAGATAAGAAGTGTTTAATCAAAGTAATATCCAGTTTGGCAGGTGATACAAGTGGTTGTTGAATCACAAACGTTACAATTATCCATGCATTTCTCACAGGATGCACCATTTACGAAATATTGAATCTTGCATTTTGTACATTCAGTGGAAGTACATGATAAACAATTTTCAGAACATTATTCACAAGCTTACCCATTTATATAATAGCCATTAGCACATTGGAGGCATTCAGAACTTGAACATTATAAACAGTTATCAGAACATCGAATGCATTGTTGTCCAGATATATAATGCATGGATGGACATTTGACACATCCTGCATTATAACATTCTTAACAAGGGGATTCACAATTCTTACATTTAGAAATATTATCAAAATAAGTTCTACCATCTTGGATGCACTTTGAACATTCAACATCAGAAGAACATAGTTCACATTTTGAATTGCATTAGATACATGTTGTATCATTTAAGTAATACCCATTCACACAATTAAGACATTTATAATTGTCTAAACAATTGACACAAGGGGATTAACAGAGTAAACATTACATATCAGTTGATAAATAATAGCCATTCTCACAAGAAGAACATTAAGTAGCACTTTTGCATGTCTTACATTGATTTACACAAACATGGCATGTATTATCTGTAGGTTCCAAATATTAGTTGACATTACAGGATGTACATTAGGTTGGGGAAATATAGCACGTTTTACAAGTACTATCACATTATAAACAAACTCCATTATCCCAGTCATAATATTTATAGTAATCACATGTGCAAGTTGTACATATTGAACATATTTCTACATCAGTCATGATATAACCATAATCACACTTTAGACATTATCCTGTGAGACTCTAACATAATCTACAATGTTCAGTTCTACATTTTGGACATTCTTTATTTATTGCCAAATAATATCCTCCTATACAAGATGTGCATTCATCTTCTTTAGATTAACAAGTTTCGCAAGGTGCTTTACATTTCAAGCAATCATTATTTTTTGAATAATAGCCAATATTGCAATTGTCACAATGTATAGAAGAGCCCTCTTTATAACAAGTGTCTTTGCATTTAAAAGGACACGGATTACACTAATATACATCTAAATAAAAATTTGAGATGCAGGCTGTGCAATTTTAATAGGAAGTGCATTCTTTGCATTATTAAGGGCATCCTAAACAAGATACATCTTTTTAAAAATATTTAGGTAAGCAACTAGTACATTTGGTAGAGGAGTCACATGTTTGACATCCATTAGGACATGATATGCAATCATTATTTTGATAATAATACAAAGGTTTACAAGAAGTGCATTTATCCTTTGTATCTACACAGGTTTTACATTTTTCAACACATTTTTAACAAAATTAATCACGTTCAATCAATATATAACCAGAATCGCATGATTAACAAAAATCTGCTTTTTCTTTGCATTCTTAACAACCTGCTGTGCAAACTTCACATTTATTTTATGGAGATACATAAAATCTTAAATTACAAGATAAACAATAAGTAGAATTATCTTTACAAGTTCTACAATTATCATTACATAAACTACATTTTTTTTATGTATCTAAGTATGTACCTAAAGAACAGATATCGCATTCAACCTCATTGAAACTCTTAAAGCAAAGCTGAATTGGGCTATCTTTCAGATAGCACTTCTAATTTGTGTCTATGAGATAAGCTTACTTGCATTAAAGACACACACCTGAGTTAGGACAGTAACTACAATTATCATCAATGCATTTAATGCAAGTAGAACTTTCATTAAGATAATATCCTTCAAAACAAGTAAGACATTAAACATCTGACTAGCAACTTCTACAATTAGGTTAACAAGAATGACATGTAGAAATGCTTAGATAATAACCATCAAAGCATTATTTACAAACAAGAGTTGAAGGATCACACTCTTTACATTTACTACTATCGCAGAAATGACATTAATTACTGTCATCTAAATACATACCACCTTAACAAGATGTGCATACACGTTCATCTGTACATTCGTTACATGGATATTTACAATTCCTACATTAATTCCATTAATTTAAATAATCTCCTTAGTAACATTATTTGCATTAATTTTATTCAGTACCATAGCATGATTAGCAATTCTAGTAGCATTCTTAGCAAACTTGACTGATCTACACTTATATTTGATGGGAACCACAAGTGCTATTTTATTAAACACATATATTGCTATCATTTAACAAATATCCATCGTTACATATATTGCATTTAGTGGAACTTGAGCATTCTTTACAATTCACAATAGTGCATTTAATACAAAAAGTATTATCCAAATAATAACCACTGATGCAATCAACACATGAAGATTTTGTCTATTTACAATTGAGACATGGAGATTCACAATTTTCACATTAAAGAGAAGTAGGACTTTTATAATAGGATTTTGAACATGTATTACATGTAATTTAGTCGTTTTAAAAAGAACAGTCCGATTAACAATTAGTTGGACATGATTTGCATATCTTGGTATTGGAATCAAAATAATATCCAATCTTACAAGAATCACAAGTTTGATTATTTTGACACTCTTAGCAACCAGAAAGACATTGAAAGCAAAAATTGTTCTCTAAATAATATCCATTTTAGCAACTTAAACAAAATTATTATGAATAACAATTTACACATCCATTAGCACAAGCAATACATTCATTATTCGAATTTAGATAATATTTATCAACACATGAAATACATTTATTAATATTTGAATTGCATGATTTGCACGGGCTTTAGCATTCTACACAAGTATTATTCATTAATAGATATCCATTTTTACACACAAAACAATTATCTTTATTATCAAAGCATGATGCACAACCAGCAGCACATGGGTAACAATTTATTTATTTCAAAAAATACCCTTATACACATTTAGAGCATTAAGAACTATTGAGACATCTAGAACAAATCGATGGACATACTTTACAATCTCCTAATGTATTGTAATATCCATCTTTACATTCTAAACATTAGTTTAATCCAGTACAACTAACACAACTGCTTAAACAATTTTTGCATTAATATTAATCATCTCTATATTTTCCTTAGATACATGTTAGACATTTGTTTTCTAATTAACAATCTTCACAACCATCAATCATTGTACATGTAATACATTAATGATTTAGAAGATAATATTTTGAAACACAAGTAGTACAATCATTTTCATTATTACAAAAATTGCATGGACTCTTACATTATTAGCAAGTATTTGCAGAATCCAAATAATAAGAGTCCATACATTTATTACATAGTGTTTTAGATGAACATTTAATACATGGACTCTCGCATTATACGCATTTAGAATTATCTAAATAAAACCCATCATCACATTAAATAATTGGTGCTGTGCATGGTGGAGATTCTCCATCAGGACATTTCACACACACTCCATTAACACATGTTGCACAACTGTCAAGATTGCAAGGCTGAAAACATTTTGCTTAATCTTTTGTTTCATATATGCATTTACAATTTCCACTATCATTTTCTCTATTCAAATCACAACTCTAACAATGTTATTGATTTTAATAGAATTAACAATCTGAACAATATGACTTACATCCATTAACCAAATTCATTAATTTGTCTATCAATAACTCTAATTCATAAGTGCTCAAAAATCTATCTATTCTGTAACCAATGTAAAAAAAGTAAATCATATTGTATTTAGAATAATCCTCACTTAATAGTCTACTCGTGATTTAAAGTTATTCTGATAATATTGTTTGAATAAATAAATGACCGTACTTTAAATATTAAAAAAGTCTTGTATTCCATTAAACATCTAAAGTCCTGCTGGTAAAATAGACATTGCTTTCCCATCCAACTTCAGTTTAACCATAACCCCATAATATGCTTTATGGAGACTTTGGTTATAAATATCCAACTGCAAATACATTCTAATCCAATTACTAATAGTACTCACCGATAGGATTCTTATCTTTGTAAAAAAACTTCTGTTAATTATTTTCTAAATCAAAGTAATATTTGTAAACAGAACTTTCTTAAGTATCCTATAAATATGATTTCTTTATCAGGTTAATTAATTAATCTTAGACTCCAGTATTGTCAAAAAAATTTACTACTTACTACCAATATTTTTTTTTAGTGTCAATTTTATATTTAAAAGTATATAATCGTTGATCCCATTCATCTGATTCACATGCATATTAATAAGGTACCGCATGATAACCTGCTATACACACACAATCATTGTTCTTTAATTCTCTAAAAGTCGAAGTAGCATCTCCACAACTCAAACAGTAATCCCTTTGAGTAATGTCACATTTGATGCAATTTTAGGAGCACTCTTCAAATACTAAAATAAATTACGTAGGCATTCAGGAGATTATATGGTTTACATTTCTACAAATCCATCTTTGCATTCACATTTCCCATCTTTCAAAATTCTTGTTTTTTCATCGCAAGTTTTACAAACTGTTTAATCTTTAGATTCGCAAGATAAACAGCTATAATCACCTAAATTTTTTAAATGTCTTTACAATTTTGCTCAAGAGTCAACAGCAATAAGCACAACCAAAGGAGAATTAATTTCATTCTATTATAAATAATAATGAATTGGGAAAATTAATTCTACAACCAAATTTTATCTCAAAAAATTAATATTAAATTTAGATCTCAAATAGTTAAACATAATTATAGGATTTGTGCATGAAATTATCAATTTTATAACTTCCAAAGACTGGGTTTTTTCTATTTTCATTTTTTATAAACTATTATAATTAACTTTAGTTATTGATAATCTAAGTCCTGTTATATGTAATAATTTATAATATGTATAGCTCTTACATAAATTATTATTTTTAAGTTCATCTCAACTACTATTTCTTACAAGAGCAGTCTCCATTAAAACTTTGAAGTAAAGTTTAAGGTATTCTCGTTTATAAATAGATATAGTTTATATGATATTTTCATTACTTTTAGTAATTTGAAATCAATCAAAAAAATTCTGAACAAAGCCTTAGACAAAAAACAGTTCAAAGTTTTAATACAATCCAGATCAACGATAATAATTTTCCTCTCAGTTTAGTAATATTATGTTCTATTTACTCTATTGTAGAATCCATATCTCGTTAATTTAAGAAATTTTTCAATTTATCAGATATCATTTTTTTTGAAAAATTAGAGCTTGATAAGCAATTATTTTTTAATGAGTCCCTTCAATTCTCTCAATTTAATTCCTTATAAAAATTGCAAAAATAAGGCAATAAACTTGGAAAGAATATATAATCAACAGTTTGTTTAATAGAATATTCAAAATAACTTTATAAATTTCTATTTCATTCTAATTTAACAATCATTGCTCCTGGCTCAATGAATTATCCTTCCTTGTATCTTATCTCTTTAACTTCACCATCTATGGCAGCTTTAATTGTGTGTTCCATCTTCATGGCTTCCATGATAATTAAAATGTCACCTTTAATAATAATAAACAATATACCTCTTTTCACTTTTTATCCAACCTTTACATTAACCTTGGTCAAAGTGCAAGGCATGGGAGCAACAATTTCTTTATTATTGCCATGTCCATGTTGATCCGATTTGACCTTCTTGACTTCATCAGAAGAGACAGCAATTGTGATAGGGTCACCTTCGGCATCAAAAATCAATAAGTTCTATCCATTTCTAATAGTTCTGATGAATATTCCTTTATTAGTTTCAAAAATTAATAAATTATTATGTTCTTAACTTTTCGTTACTTTATTCACTACAATCTTCTAGCCTTTAATTTCCAATTCGTGAGTGTTTCCATTAATGTTATGGGTAATCTTAATCTCCTTTTAATGTGCATATGAGGCACTTTAAACATGCAATGATAATTTATTTTGAATTTGAGCACCATTTCTGAAATTTAAGAGTGATTTAGGTAAATTAACTGAATTTAGAAAATGTCTTCCAGCAATTGCCAGAGCAATATCGATAGGATTATAATGGTCTTTTAATTTTAATAAAGTGTCTTAGTTTTTAGCAATGAAGGAGGTATCATATTACTGATTTACATATTCTGGATGTTGAAGAACAGTTTTTAAAAAGGAAATGTTATTAGGTAAGCCATGAATCTGATAATATAATGATGAAGATTACTTAATAGTTTTACAAGGCATTTAACAGAGTTTAGATAGCCAATTGTCTATTTTCTCCATAGACGACCAACTTAGCAATCATGGGATCATAGAAGATTGAGATAGTATCTCCTTCTCTTACACCAGTTTCAATTCTAACAGTTTGAGACGCTTTTGGTTCTGAATAATGATCAAGCTTGCCACTCCCTGGTAAAAAGTTGTTGTTTGGACTCTCTGAATAGATACGAGCTTCGATGGAATGACCTTTCCTTTTGATTTGTTCTTGAGTTAAGGGGAGATGTTCTCCACTTGCAACTCTAAGTTACCATTCAACTAAATCAACCCCAGTAATCATTTCTGTAATTGGATGTTCAACTTATAATCTTGTGTTCATTTCCATAAAGTAGAATTTACTTGAATCCAAATCAAATATAAACTCTACGGTTCCTGCATTTGAGTATTTAACTGCTCTGGCGGCTGCTTTGGCTTTCTAACCTATAGAATAGAATGTACCTCTCCAATATCATATCTGATTTTCTCTTCCAAAGCAGAAGGGGCTTCTTCGATGACTTTTTAATGTCTTCTTTGAATTGAGCAATCTCTTTCGAATAAATGAACATAATTGTTGTGCTTATCACCAAAGATCTGAACCTCAATGTGTCTAGGTTTTTCAATGTATTTTTCAACAAGCACTCTTTCGTCTTTGAAACTCTTTAAGGCTTCTCGTTTGGCTCCTTCTAATGCTTCTAAAAATTCAGATTTTTATCTGACAATTCTCATTCCTTTTCCTCCTCCACCCATAACAGCCTTGATCAAAACTGGGAACCCGATTTTCTCAGCCTCTTGAAGTAGACTAACCTAGTAAGAGTCAATTGATTACAAATTAGGATCTTGATTTTCACCGTGATATCCTGGGACAACTGGCACTTAGGCATTTGTCATTATAATTTTAGATTCGCTCTTGGATCCCATCTTTCTTATAGCATCAGCTCCTGGACCAACAAATATCTTGGACGATTTAAGATATATATTACAATATCATTTTTTTGACAATCCTCGGAAAATTGTGCATTTTCTGAAAGAAATCCAAAGCCTGGATGAATGGCTTGACTCTTTGTGCTTAATGCAACATCAATGATTTTATCACTCCTTAAGTATGATTGCACTAAGCAATATTAACTCATAAATTACAAGCTTGAGGAGGACCTATGTTGTAGGCTTCATCAGCCATTTCAACAAACAATGTATTTTTGTCAATATCACTATACACAGCGACAGTTTTGATGCCCATTTTCTTGGCTGTCCTCATTACTCTGCATGCAATTTCACCTCTATTTGCAACAAGCAATTTATTTATATATGACATCTTAAATCAATATTAAATTTTGTTTATGATTATATTTAATAATGCATATGTAATTCAATTGTTAAAAATTAATAAAATCAGATAGTGTTTGGATTAGTTTATAACTGTATTATTAACTTAATTAGGAAGAGAGAATAGAATAAATGGAATTCATAAATATGTATTAATATTGATTAATTTTGAATAGAGACTTAAAAATACTTAAATTAAATAAACTATATTGAATATTTTAATCAATGAAAAACAAAGATCTCAAACTGAAATAAAGCTAAATAAGACAAGGAACACTGTTGTTAAAGAGACCGCATGTGTTGTTTATTCTTCTTCACTGCCGTCATCAGGAGTATCTGTGGAATTGTTGTTGGTGGTCTTAGCACATTTTTCACATTTACTCTTAGATGGGTTCCAAGAATATGTTCTGCCACTCAATTCAAAGCATAAGCTTGAAGAAAGTGATGAGGCATCTCCTTATGAACATCCACCATTTCCATCAGGAACGCAAACAGTGATAGTTTTCTTATCAAATGATTGAATGGAATTACACTTGGTACCTTGCTATTAAGAAGCACAAGTTTAAGGTCCACAAGCGTTATTACTGAAAATGCAAGGTGCTTTCGAGCAAGCAATTTGATCTTGAGCAGCACTTTAACAGGAAGTCATCAATTTGCAGATTCCGACTAAAGGGTTATTTTGGGATGGGGAGAAAACACAGACTCCATCGGTGCCACCTCCATTGCAGGCTTCTTTGTCGGAATAGGCTGAACACTTAGCAATATCGATGCATTTGGTTCCATCAGAGACACATTTAAGACCTACTTTCTTTAAACATACGGCACTGGTTGTGTCTTTGTTATCCGAGCATATCATAGTTCTACATAATGAATTGGTATCATCATAAGTACAATATCCATCTGTTCCTAATTTGCAATAGGTTTTGCCATAAGTACTGCAATTGGTAATGTCAATACATTTAGAACCATTTGTAGTACATACTTTCTCTGCACTGAACTTCCAACATGATTCAAACACAGTTGTGTCTTCGGTGGCATCAGAACATTGTCTGACTCTGCATTTGCTGTTTTCCCATTTACAAAATCCATCAGTTCCTCCTGATTGACATGCCATTTCGACTGTATATTCACTGCATTTGAGTTTTGTTATGCAGGCTTTACCATTGCTTATGCAATTGGAATTAAATGTGGAACATTAGGTAGTGAGTGAGGAGACAAATTGTTCACATGAATTAAATTTAACACATTTATTGGTGTCTGCTTACCAGCCGCATAGACCATCAGTTCCTTATAAACAACTATTGGATGTAGTGTAATAAGCGCAAAGACTAAATGGCACACAATTAATTCCATCAGAGGTGCAGAACAAGGAATAGGCTTGACATTCTTAGAAGGTGGTTTTTTGGATGTCAGTGCATTTAGTGTAATTTTAACATTTATTTGAAGTGTTGAGCCAGATGCAAGGATTACCAGCAGAATCTACTAGACATCTTGTTTGTGTAATGTTGGCAGTGCAATCAAAAGGCGGAGCAGCACATCCATAACCAGTAGTTAAACATCCAGGTAAATATGTATTACATCCTTCATCAGTCTTCAATGCTTTTGGAGCATCGGCACAATTTCGTTTCCTACAAACATTCGTAGTTGTAGTTGTATCCCAAACACAAGTGTCATCCAGAATTGACTTGGCTGATAGACAAATGGATTGATCCAAATATTCACTACATTGAGCCTTAGTGACACAACCACTTCCCCTTGTAGTACAGCTAGAATTGAGAGCTTGACATCCAGCATGAGTGTTGACACTCAATGGAGCATCACTACATTACCAATTTCTACATCCATTCGTGGTGGTATCCCAAGCGCATTTTCCAATCTAGGTTTTCACTGGAGTAGATACACAAGTTGAGGCATCTGTAAATAAAGTACAAGCAGTTAAAGCAACACTTCTACATGAACTAATGAAAGAACAAGATGAATTTGCTGAGCATGACTTTTCTGATTAATAGTTTTTACAAAGTAATGAACTGACACATCCAAACCCATTTGTAACACAACCTGTTTTGAATTTTGCACATTACTCATCTGTATCATAACTATTTGGAGCATCTTAACAAGTGGCAGCTTTGCATGCACTCACAATTGTTGAACTCACTCCTTTGCATGGTTTATCAGATGCAGAAAATGTTTAACAAGATATTCGTGTTCCTTAAAATGCAGAACAGGCTTAAGGTAACACACATCCCTTGCCATTTGTAATACAACCAGTCAAGAATGATTCGCATTCACTATCAGTTGTAGCTGTTGTATTGTGAGTACAAACTCTTATTACACAAGCTGAAGGAGTTGAAACTTATGTACCATAACATTTCTATTTTCCAGAATTTCCAACAAAAGATGAACATGATGATTAGGTTCCAATAAATGAAGTACATTAAGATGTTAATGATGTGCATCCCTTGCCATTTGTAATACATCCAACTTAGAAAGTAGAGCATTCTGAGTCCGAAGTGGCTGTCGTATTATCACTACATTTACGCTCAATACATGAAGTAGAACTAGTTGCTTGACTTGTATTAGTGCAAGTTCTGCCAGCACCCTTAAAGTTATTGCATTAAGCTTAAGTTCCCTTGTATGCAGTGCAAGGCTCTGTGGATGCAATACAACCCTTACCTCTTGTTAAACAACCTGCCATGTATGAAGTACATTAAGTATCACTAGTAGCAGTTGAATTATCTTGACAATATTTAATACTACATTCACCTGCTTAATCAGATGCTCCCTTACATCGCTTAAGATTACCAATCAAAGCAGCACATCCATCTTGGGTTCCACTCAATTGTGAACATAAAGTAGTATTATTTGTACATCCCTTGCCAGTTGTAACACAGCCAGAAAGGAAAGACTCACACTCTTAATCAGTTGTTGCACTTGTATTATGCACACATTATTTATCAATGCATGAACCAGTACCAGAAACCAACCAACATGGAGTTGTTACCCCAGCATTGAAGGCTGATAATTTTTAACAATTCAAAGCATTTGTGTCCGTGTATCCTTAACATGTAGTTTATTAATCAACACACCCACTGCCATTAAATGTGCAGGTACTCAAATGTGATCTACAGGCGGTTTCAGAAGTTTAAGTTGGAGCATTGGTACATGTCCTCACTTCGCATTTTCCTACTTCATCAAATTACTTCCAACATTTCTCTCCAGTTGTTGTAACAGTAGCCTAACAGGCAGCTTAAGTAAAATCTATATACTGATCACAAGTAGATTAGAGTAACTTACAGATTGTACCATCAAATGTGCATTTCGATAAATAACCTGTGCAATCGCTAAGTTTCTTTGGTAATGTTACATCAGAGCAAGTTCTCTCAATACAACTATCAGTTAAAATGGAACTTGTTTTCTGGCAAGGATATCCACTGGTTCCAACTATTTATTGACATTAAGCAATAGTAAGACCAGTGTAACCTGTACAACTTTGAATTGCAATACAGTTTGTTCCATTAAATGTGCATGAATTTGGAATGTGAGCTGCACAAACAGTTACACTAGGATTACTAATTGTTTGATCACATGATCTAGCTATACAAGATCCTGGCCCAGCTGTTTCCATCCAACATAAAGCACCTCCTGTAGTTTTGGCTTCCTTACAAGCTGTCTAAGTGAAAGTAGTTGTGTATGATGTGCAAAGGGCTTATTTGCTAACACAAGTGGTACCATTTGAAGTGCATGTACTGAGATGATTGTAACAATCTGTAGCATTAGTCTTTGAAACTTGAGAACATGCTCTCGCCTCACAAGTACCTGTGCCTGATGTAGATTTCCAACAAAGATTATTTGATGAATCCTTTGCTACCTGACAAGCACCTTATGTAAAGTTTGTATAACTGGTACAAACAGAAACTTTGCTGGTGCATTTTGTACCTGTCCACACGCATCCTGCTAAGTATGAATCACAGTCTGTTTGAGAATTAGCAGCAGCCAATAAGTCACAGGTTCTGTTTGCACAAGCTGAATTTGCATAATAGCATTTTACACCACTTGAATTAGTAGTTGAATTGCATAGTTCTGCAGTCATAGTAGTATAAGAACTACAATTATCTGCCACATTTATACAGGAGTTATTAACACCACTATATCTGCAACTGGGAGCGTAATCAAGACAATCTTAATGGGATGTGGCATCTGTTTTTTCGGTGCAATCACTTTCGATACATGCATTCCTTCTTGTACATTGTAATCCATTTCCGAAGTATTGAGAACAAGTTGTTTCATTTCCTGAAAATGTACTACATGCTAAAGATTTATCTTAACATCCAGTTCCATTATAGACACAACCTTTGAGAAAAGATGAGCAATCATCACTTCCTGAGGCTGTTGTTTTGTGAGAACATTTCTTATCCACACAATTGCTGCCACTTTCCCACCAACATGCAACTCCATTACCAGTAAACTTAGAACAAACATCTGATGAACTTCCAGGATATTAACTACATGGAGTATCAGGAGGAACACATCCAGTTCCTTTTGTCAAACATCCTGTTAAATGGGAATCACATTCACCATCAGTTGTAGCAGTTAAATTGTCAATGCATTTAACATTTCTACATTACTAATTAGCATCCTCCTTATAGCACTTTTTGGTTCCTTTTTCGCCTTTGAATTATTTGCATTAATCAATAGTGCCAACATAAGCAGAACAGGGCTCAGAAGCACTTATACATCCAGTACCTTTAGTAACACATCCAGGAAGAAAAGTAGAGCAATCAGAATCAGAAGTGGCAGTTGTATTATGAGTACATAATCTAATCGAACAAGCTGCCTTAGTCTCACTAGTAGACCAACATTTCTATGAATTGGCTACGAAATTAGGACAAGTAGTCTTATCTCCTTTGAAGTAAGTGCAATCAACATTAGTATCTTAGCAACCATCACCTGAATAAACACATCTAGCCATAAACTTGCCACACAATTCATCTGATGTATTTGTGGCCTTATCAGCTTCGCTACACAGTTTCTCTCTGCACACAGTACCATTCCAAATACAAGGTCTTCCTTTTGCTAGATTGTTGCTACACATACTGACTGAAGTGAATTTAGAACATTCATTTTCAACACAAACACCGCCCCATAAACAGTCAGTGGTACCAGTGCATGTCACCTATTTCATAGTAGCCAAACAAGTGTCACTTTGAACACAACCACTACCATTAGACAAACAACCAAATTAATAAGCTTTGCAATTATCATTTGTCGCATAATTATCTCCTTTGGCATTCACACACAATTTAGCCTAACATGGTTTATCAGTAGTTGCATCAGTTCCTTCACATTTCCCATCAGATCCTATCCATTTACTACAAGTTGTAGTAGTACCAGAATATGTTGAACAGGCTTTCTTCTCTGCTGTACATCCCTACCCATTGGTATAACAATTGGGTAAGAAATCTGAGCATAACTTGTCTGTATTGTAACTTGTCTCTCCATCTGAACACATCTTATTTCTACAATTAGAAGTGGAGTCATTTGTGGCTGCTCCCCAACATTATCCTGTTAAACCGATGTATTTAGCACATGTATCCTTTGTTCCTGTGTAAGCAGAACAATTCTGGAGATCACTTACACAATTGATTCCATTATACTTACAACCTGATAAATATTAATTGCATAAAATAGCTGAGAAAAATTCGGCTGGAGCATTGTCACAAGTTCTTACTTGGCATACATTCTAAGATGTTCCAACACAATTTCCATCGACTCCTTTTCTCTTCAAACATGTAGCTGCATCAATTTTATAATCTGCACACGATGGCAAAGGACTGCTAGAGCATCCAGATCCATTTGTGATGCATCCCTACACATAGGAATTGCATTAATCATCTGTTGTATATTCTTAAGGAGCTGAATCACAGCTTCTTAGAGTGCATGTTCCATCTGAAGCTGTCCCGCAAATACCATCAGATCCTATCATGTTATAACAATCGGATTTGTATAAGGAACACTAAGACTTTTAATCTGCACATCCCAATCCTATTGTAACACACCCCACCTTGAATAAATTACATTCGATGTCTGTTTTCAGTGTCTGGGGTGCCTCGCTACACTTCGGTGCCCTGCATTTTGGAGTGGCAGTTTCATCCCAAATACAAAGTTAAGTAGAGGTGTCACTAACATTAGTATTACATATCTCCTTAGTTTGATAGCTTTCACAAGGTTTAGGGTCAATACAAGAAACCCCATCGGATATACAATAGGTTGAGATTGCTTAACAATCTTTAGTTGTTGTTTTAAGAAAGGCTTAACATCCACTAAAATGTTGGCATTTCCCATCATAGAAAGCACATCCCTTAGTTTTAGGACAGTTCGTGACTGGTGTTGAGATGGAACCACAATACACACTTACAACAGCAAGAGCAGTCGGTGTTGATGTACATGTTGCAGCTGTTGTTGTTGTGGATGGAGTGAAAGTGCACCCTAACGCGACACAGTCAAATTTCGATTTAACAGTTGAACATGTGCACTTTTCATCAGTGGAAACAGATTGGGTCTTCGCTCCAATTGCTAGCAGTACTATTAGAACCAAAAATGCTTGGATATTCATATATAAAATAAATTTTTCATCTAAAATCAAATAGCAAAGCGGCTTTCAACCTGAAAATCTAATCTTCTAAACCAAACTCTTTGGCTCTTACAAAGAAAAAATCTTCTAGGCTGATCTGACTCCAATTGGATAATATTATATATATAATAAAATGTTAAACGAACTATATAATTGTTTTTGCCATATTACTTTTTGTCCTTGAATTATTTCTCAATAAGTAGTCAGATTACTTAAAATTAAGAGATAATGTAAGGGTCAAATCCAAAGAAAATCAATCCAACCTTTCTCTCCAAATTATTTGCACCCTTTTCAAATTACTACCGTATCTTCCTATTTAATTAATTTAAATCTATTAGACGTAAAAACATCAATAGTCAACACTTATTGATATGTTAATATAATTTAAATTTTCATAAAAATAAAAATTGTATTCTATATTATAGTAATTTGAATTAATATTAGATTATTTATATTTCATTATCCTTGTAATAACTCCCTTAACTTTAAATTCTACTGCTTCACTGCATAGTCCAAGGCGGTGTTACCATCTACATATATTATACATTTACATTTATCTTTTAGAGTTGTATCAACTTTCTAAGAGAGAAGGTACTTCACAACAAGGAAATGATTCCCTCTTGTTGCCAAAATCAGAGGTGTAAATTAGTTAACATAACTCTATTCATTGATATCATGTTTCAATGTTACAAGCTTCCTTACAGTATCTAGATCACCATCTCTTGCCGCTCCCCACAATGCTACCTTATTATTATTAATGCTCTACTTTTGAATGCAAATTTCACATCAGAATTAGTCATAATCTGGTCAGCAGTTTACCCTTTTGTAGTACGCATTGAACTATATTTATCTTCATCAGAATCATATCTACTCAACATATGAACTACATTTTTGTGCATATTAAATGAAGCATAATGGAGGGGAGTCCAATCTCTATTGTCTAATGCATAAATATTGCCTCCATTTTCAAACAATACTTTTACAACCTCTGCAAATCCTTTCTTTGCTGCCAAATGCATTGGAGTACATAATTAGTCATCTTAACAATCAGTATGACCTCCTCTATCAAATTAAACTGTATCTTTTCTACTTATGCTTTTATCTTTTTATTTCTTGCTCAATTCTATCAACAATTTGACTGCCTTTGCTTAATTATTAATAGCTGCTGCATGCAAAGGATAGTATCCCTTATTTGAGAAGATGGTTTAAGTGGCTCCTCTTTCATATAATGTATTGATAGCATCCAATTCCCCATAAAAAGCAGCATGATGCAAGGGAGTCCATCCATTTGTGTCGATAACATTCACATCTGCCTCCATTTCCAGTACCTTATCTAACATCGCCTTATTTTAGACTTTATGAGTGTGTTCAATTGCATTATGAACTGGAGCTATGCCATAGATGGTGGCTTTTCCATTCACCTTCTGTCCGCAATTCACTAACAATGTGAAGCTCTTTTCATCTCCTTCTTTAGCAGCATTTTTGAGATCCATCAAATATTTCCTTACAGAATCATTTGAAGCATACTCCAATACATCTAATAGCTTTTTTCTGCATTTAATTTTTGGGTCTCCTCCTATTGATAAAAGGAATTGAATTGCTGCAAAATCTCCAGCGAATGATGCAATATGCATAGGAGTCTGTAATTAATTATAATTTCATACATAACCATCACTATCTTATTAATTTGCTAAATCCTTTTATAGACTCTTTATTTTTTTCATGAAATTGTATTGTTGTTATTCAAGAAAGTACTTTTCAATAAAATTGGATGCCAATTCATTATAATGCATATATTATCTGGGATCTATTTTTTTGTCTGAAGATGACTCCAATAGTTGTACTTCCATAAACATGTCATAAAAGAATTCCCAGCCTTATATTTTTAATCCATACAAAGTTAAATACTTGGTGCATTATATACATTTAGTGTATTTTGAAAGACTAGCATAATGAATTGGGTTTCTTTAGTATTAATCATTTGTATAGATAGCTTTATTCAAATGCAATAAATTCTAATCCAAATATTTTTAATATTGATCGTGAACCTCAGTTTGAAATGCCTAAAATCTCTATTGTACTTATTTTAAATGCTTATCTGAGCATGTTAATTCTCCATGATGAGAATCTGTTTTTTTGAATCTATACTTTTTCATCGTAAGTTTGAGTTCTTCCATAGAACTCATATTCAAATTGTGCCTGAGCATTTAATATATGATCTAAAGGCATTCAATGTGTCCTCTATAAGCACAAATGTAAAAGACATTGTGACCAGATGTCGATATGATAAATGGATCGGCTCCTTTCATCAATAGAAACATCACAATATTTTGGAAGTTAAAATAGCTAGAAATCAATATCAAAATTACCAAGCATAAAATAAAGCAGTTTTACCTTCTTAATCTTTTGAATTAACAACTTGTTTAACATTATCAACAGAATTTATTAATTTGTGTAAGAGTGTTAATTTGCCTTCAATTGTTAAAGAAAAGATGGTTGGATCCTTTTCTTTTAAATTGATGACATTAAACACGAGAGGCATTGTTAGAAGATCCCTTTGTTAATTCATTTATAAATATAATTAATTATGTCTGTTATTATAGTATTATGCAGTTAACAAATAATGAGGTTTTATCAAAATTGACTGTTGATTTATGACTTTTATTTACAAAAATGCCTTTGACTCATCTTAAGCTTATCTATATGATTACTATCAATTGAATCTTCAACACAGTCTAATTGAAATTCATCAATTTATTGTAATTTATTTGGATTGCTTGATAAAGTGCAAGTTCGATTTTTATTATCTTAAGGAGAACAACTACAGAGTTGAATGGCATAATTCAATCCGAACTCTCTGTCCATTTCTAAACTAGCATGTACATTTATATTATTGAAGTTTTTGTTCATTTCATACTACTATTTTGACAAAATAGCCTTGGGTAGTTGAATTGTTTGATTAAGTTTAATCTAAAAGAAAGGATGGCTTAGAGCCTACTCCGCTGTGATTCTATCTTTTGGATACTTTTTTGTCATCTACAAAATCAAATGTTCTACTAAATATTGCTTATTTAACTTCATACATTCTTGTGGATAAATGTTACTAGGGAATTCAAAATATGCTTCAGCATTCCTCTTGATTGTTTATTTTTAATCCTACGCCTTAAATGGGTTGTATCCATAGAGCCTTATATAAGAACAAAGAAATACATAACAACTAATGTTACACCAAAACTGAATATATCACACTATCCACCATATTCTTTTTTGGTTTCATCAAATCTTATTATTTCTGGGGCTGAATAACTAAGAAAATTTAACTGAATTATACCCAGGAGATCCACAGGATGGAAATGGAAATCCTTTTTTCTTAGTACTTACAGCCAACCCGAAGTCGATAAGACACGGCTAAGATAGCTGGCCATTTTTTAACATGATATTCTATGGCTTAATATCTCTATGCATGATGTTGTGTTGATGCATATCCTTAATTGCCAAGAGCATTTGGTGAATGAAGCATTTCAACTCAGATCCTTGAAAGATGGGTTTGCTGGCAGCTTTTGAGATTAATTCATAACCATGAATAAATTCAGTAACTAAATATAATTTTTCTGCTGTCTCATAAACTCGATGAAGCTTTAAAATGTTTACATGGTCCAACTCTCTTAAACTTGAAATTTCACTTAACAATTGCTCTTCATATTACTTGTTTATTGTTGATAATTTGGATTTCGTTTTAGGTATTGCTTTAATTGCAAATATATGGCCTTCCTTATTTCTTCCCTCATATACCTCATTAATATGCATAAATACTGTTGAAAAGCTTCCATTTCCTATCAATTTTCCCAAGATCATATCCTCATTAAATGTAGTGAGTATACAACAATTAGATAAGAGTTTCGCCCATAACTGGTATTGATTTGTATCCTCTGTACATAAAACAATTTGAAATCCATTATTTTTAAGATATATCTGATTTTCTGAATTAGATATTTAAAATGATGCATAGACACCATCCAATTTAACACTTCCCTTAATGTGTTTAAAATTGCCAACATCTGAATATAACAAATATTGCCGAATTAGAATATACTGGCGAAAACATTTCTGACCTAATCGTTAACCAAATTTGTAGAAAGTTGAGATTAAAACTTTCTAAGTCTCATTATGATCAAATTAAGGAATATTTTAGTTATTCCAAAACTTCCCACTATTCATTTGATAAATCATGCAATATGATCTTATTCAATAATATTAATAATCAAATGAATATGGAAATCAAAAAAAGATTCATTGTTCTTATTATTAAATTATTAACAATATTTATTCAATTTACTTGCTTAATGTGGATTGACTTAAATAAAGTTAAGAAAATAGATCTGCTATCTAGTGAGCCAATTTCAAAATAAATAATTAATAATATTTTTATAATATTAAGTTGATTGTCTAATTTCATTTTTGTATATAACTTTAATCAAGAGAGATCTTTTTGAAACTAACAATCATGTTCAGCCAAATTCAATTTAGTTTTTATCTAAAAACAATCATTACTCATGTATTTATAATAATTAATTTTATAATAACAACTCATTGAATGAAGCAAACTGAAAATCAGAATTAAAATTACATTCTAATTCTAAAAATATATAAAAAATATATTTTAAGGATAATCTCTAGCAAATTACAATTATAAGTAAAGTTTTAAAAGCAAATATTTATGCAAAATTATTACTTTTGTATATCTAATTTACATTAGTTGATAAGATTATAAAATTAAATAGCCTAGGTAGATTTATTAAAATATTGATGATATACATTTATAGTTGAGGAAACATATGCCATTCCCTTGTTAATTGAGGAAACTATTGTCTAGATGTATAAAATTATTTTAAATTATAAGTCATCAATTTCATCTATGAACATTAATAATGAATTGGTTGGAAGATCAAATGAAAAATGAATTCAGAATTAAAAAGTGTAAAGAATATAAACCAAAATAAAAAAATTTGTGAATAATATTAAGCACTTTAATTCACAAGATTATTTTATTGGAAATTTAATCAATTTTGAAATAAATATTATACTGGATTAAAATCCCAAGAATATAGTCCCCACTGAGGCATATCTTCTGAATAATTATCAAATCCAAATTATAAATTTTAATGGTTTATTTGATCACACCTTTACATAATTAGGCTAACGATGAAGTCGCTGAAAGAGTAAAATAAGAGATTTGTATAGATCTAGGTGGTTTAGAAGAAGAAATAAAGTTTCAAAATACTAAAAAAATATGGTAAATGATTAAGATGAATTACAAGGGTAAAAACTTAAAATTGTCTTTTTATAAGTTGAGAAGGAGAATTAAAAAGTATATGGACATAAGTAATACAATAAATTTGATTCTCCTCACTGTAAGTGACACTAAAGCTAAAAATGTTATAATTCAAATATTTATATTATAAAATGTCATATCGAGAACTTCGTAACTTCTGCGAATAAATGAGGGCTTTGGGGTATCATAGAATTATTTCAATGGAAAACTTCAGAAGGCCTAACTTTGAATTGGTTGCTGATATCTTATATTGGCTAGCTTTGAAGTATGACCCGAATACGGACATATCAGACAATATTGATGAGGAAGTATAGAGTGAAAATTAAAAATAGCGACATCGAGTTGAATTTATAAAACAGATTACTACTCTTTTTGTTAGTAAGGCTAGGCTGAAGATAAATCCAAAGAGATTATATATGGCAGATGTTTATGCAGTTCAAGAAATTTTGAAAATTTCAACTTTTTTATATAAATCATAAATAACTTCTCCTGCTGAGGAGGATGAAGTGCATGATTTCGTAAACATATTAATCTGATTTATCCAAGTCTCTCCCCTCTAAATTAAGTAATATTAAGAGTCATAAGGTGTTGGCATAAGAGATTACTGACTTAGCCACAAGGTTATATGATTAATTAGGGAAGGAGGATGAGGTGAGAGTTGCAAGAGTATTGATTCAAATTCTATACATAGGAAAAAGCATTATAATTCCTGTAAAATGTGTCTAGAGGTGGGAACTCCCAGTCAGAGCAATCTTAAATTTAAAAGTGCATTGAAACGATGTTGAAATAATAAGATTAGAACATACTAGATATGTCTAAATATGTAAGTGGTTTAGAAAGGGATCAAAAGCAGATTGATGAAAAAATCAAGAGAAAGACAAAGGAACTAGAATAGGCAGAAAAAAGGTTAAAGGGAATGACTAGTGTCAAGCCTGCTTATTAAGAAGAATATGATAGATAGGAATATGAATTGGAAAAGTTATACTAAGTAAATTGAATATAGATATATGTTAGATTTATGTTGAGAAATTCAGAAATCTTGTATATTTAGAACATGTTTTGGACGCTCAAAATAAATAAGAAAAAATGGAATAGAAGAAGAAGAACTAAATATTAGAGGGAATGAGGATAAACTTTTAGGATGCATATATAAAAGAGTTGAGAGGTGGAGATGATGATGGAAATGAGGATTAGTTAGAATAATTGGGAGGTGACTCTAGGTTGCAATCGAGCAATCAAGAGAAACGAAACAATGAATTTATGAGATAATAACATGGAGGATTTAATAAATAGCAAATGGATGAGGATGGAGAAGTAGAGGATTTAGAGGATCTAAGTGAGGGTGGAGATGAAGAAGAAGAGGAAGAAGATGAGGAGGATGGAATTGAGAATTTAGATGATGATGGCGATGATGCAGACTTTTGAAAAAAACATATATATATATGTATAAATATAATTAAAATGGGTGTTTGTTCTAATAAGAGTTAGACCTTGAATGAGAAAGAGGAGGTATGTTTTGAAGATAAAACAATAGAATATTGCTCTGTTATTAGATATTAATAATCCTAGGAATGTTAATCATGTATATGCAAATAATTTCACACTCATTCCAAATAAGTTCATTGGAAGAGGAATCAAAAAAACCAATCAATATACAACAAAATTATCCAGAATTGAATGGGATTTAATGTAAAAATAGTTTTGGGGTAGAGTTACAAATTATATCCAGATAGCCGTAAAGATTGTTCTGAATGGGCAATTATCAAGAAAGCAATTTTGTGCGATGATGAATGTATCAAAAGTAGTCATGCCATTTTATAGCCTTGGTTCTTTAAATTCTGGGGGAAGCCAATTTAAAAATGATTGGGAATTCCATTTAAGTGTTGGTTTAAGATAGTATAATTTCTATATAAATAAGAGCATATATTTCAAGTCCCAATATTCGTAATTAATGAGCCTACCTTTTGCAGCAATAACAAATTTGAACTGAATTTCGAAACTTCCATTTTGAAGGTAATTTAGATAACCATCTAGGTGAGAGTTCGAAGTAGCAAATTGCCATAGGATTTTGAGATTTCAACTTAAAGCACTTCCACAATACTAGAAATCAAGTAAATCATATTGTAGGCTGCAAAAGAGAACACTTGCAGATTGTATTTAAATGGAAGGGAATTGATAGATTAGAATTAATTAGGAAATTATTCTATAAGTTCAGGAACTGTATATTCCAATAATTATACAATTAGGTAATCTAAGCTTTTTTGTGATTATATTGATATTTATTTATATTTTTTATGCTTTTGAGTAATCAGTTCTAATAACATAATTATAAATTAAATAGGGTTTTATAAAGGTATTAATAAATGATTTAATCCATATGTGAATATATTTCAGAAATCTTTGAATTGTTAATCGTAATCTTTTTATGGTTTCTAGTGATCGTCATCAATTACCTTATTTGGATCTACATTAGAATATCAATAATAATAGTACCTTCACTAGTGAAATCTTTATCGAAACCATCCAACCACTACTCTCCCTAAACTCTTGGTTTGTAAGGAGTGGGTACTTTTTTTTGAATCAGCTATTCCCAATTGATATCTTTGAACCAAGGATGTGCTATCAACTCTTAGAAATCTCCCTTGGCTCCTAGTCTCGCAAATCGATCTCTTACAAGTAACTTTTAATAGTATATAGATTTACTCTTGAGATGAAATCTTTAGCTTCTTTACTGACTTCTGGTCTTTCAGGGAACCTTAATTCAGCTTCCTTAATCAATTTGAACATAATGGTTTAATTTTTATTGTAAAAGGGAGGTAAACCATACATCATTTCATACGTAAGGATGCCTAAACTCCACCAATCAGCTGTTTTATCACAACCGTATCCTAGAATGACTTCTGGACAAAGATATTCAGGAGTTCCACAGAATGTCATAGCCAATTCATTTTTACGTACAATTTTGGCCATTCCGAAATCAGTTAAGAATACATTGCCTACATCATCCATTAAGATGTTTTCCAATTTAAGATCACGATAAACAATATCTTTGCTATGTAGATGTCCTAATCCCAACAATAATTCTGCCACATAAAATTTAGCTCTTTTTTCATCGAATTTTCTTGCCATTCTCAAATGTTAAAACAATTCCCCTCCTTTCATGAATTGCATAATGAAAAACAATTTCTATGGAGTTTGGAATGCATAAGCCAAATTGACCAAAAATGGATGATTGACATGTTCCAATATCATTTTTTCTGTTTTAGTGTGTTCAAGTTGGTCCTTCTCTATGATATCTTCTTTTCTGATAGTCTTCATAGCAAACCATTCTCCAGTGTCTTTTTTCTCGACCAACATCACTTGCCCAAATGCTCCTCTACCTAATACTTTCAGGATTGAGAAGTCATCCAAAGTAACTTCCTTGCCTTTCTCTCTAGCCCATAAGGTTTGTGTTTTCTTCCTGGCATCATCTTTTTCCTTGGTCTCTCCCTCTAGGATTTAAGCAAAAATCTCATTGTCCATATATTAAGGTTATTCTGAGGGGATCTTGGAGACATGCTTCTTCTTATCACTTTTGGTAGTGGCATAGTTGTATAAGGATACATCCTCTTTAAAATAACTAAACAAAATATATATGATTATAATACATTGCTAGTTTGGCTTTGGTGAAGAGACAATAGCCTTCTAAGATCTTGGACACGATTTTATTGCGTCTATAATGATCTAAGTCATTAATTACTTGTCGTAGCTGCTATATCTGTAGTCGTACTCGTCTGGAACGTGGATCACGAATTCTGTGCCGATGGAGGACAATGTAATAGCCTTTATCTTAGTGTATGGAATCTTCCTCTTGATGGCTAGGGAGTGTACATAAATAAAGATGATACATGTGCCTTTCAGGTTTATGACATTCTTTGTGGACACCAGCAAACTACGTTCTTGTCTCTTCTTGTAATCATTAAACTTAAACAAGTTGCATGACAACAAAATGCGTTCTAGATAGATTATCAAGGCCTATTACCATCTTGATCCAACTACTTAGAAAACTTGTCATTCTCTAAATTGAGTTCATCATTAGGATTATGATTTTACATAGTATTTATTAAATAATCATTCCCATTAGATCCGTTTGCCTTCTTTCCACACTCCCTTACGAGAAGTACCATTAGTAAAGAAATATTCACCGACCCCGTCCTATTTTCCCATCACCCATTAACCCACATATTTATGACCATCCTCCCATATCAAGGTTCCAAACCCATGTTTCTATCCTTCCCTATATTCGCCCTCATACTATCTCCCTAGATAATTGGTATTCCATACCATCTTCCCATTTCATCTTGCCTTTCCCATTCATCTAATTATTGACCCAATCGCCTTCATAAATTCGTCCATCAGGCCAAATGTATTTTCCCTATCCATGAAGATTATTCATCTGAAAATTGCCCTCATACTTAGAGCCATCTGGATAAGTCAACTTCCCAAGTCCTTCCTTCTTTCCTTGTTTGTAATATCCTGAATATGTATCCATAAACTACCTTCAAAAATTGACCCATCCGGCCAACTCTCAACACCGTATCCTTCTTGTCTATCTTTGACCCAGTCACCCTCATATTTAGCCTGGTTGTAGTTTATGTAGACACCCTTTCCATGAGCTTGATCATTGAGCCATTCTCCTTTGTAGACATCTCCATCGGAATGGGTCAAAACACCATATCCGTTCGCCTTGTTATTCTTCCATTCCCCGATGTAAGTTGACCTAGAAACTCAAATTAAGATAAATCATACCCATCTGGCCATCTCTATTCTCCCTATCCCCAACGTTTACCTTACATCCACTCTCCCTCATAGTAGGCATCATCTTCCATCAATATTTTTCTGAGTTTCATAGGAACACTTGAATTCAAAGTAGATTGGATCAAGAGTTCGTCTTCAATGGAAATTATTTAAGGAAGAGCACTTTTATTCGAACATTATGAATATTGATCATCCTTATTCTCCTTGGATTTCCCTTGAGTTGAGTGCATAATCAAATCGTCACTCTTGATTCCAGTCTCTATTGCAAATTCTTCCTTTTTAGTAAGCTATTGTACACCTTCATTAACATAACACATTTTAGTACAATTACCCATTTATTTTAATTAATAAAAACATATATTTTCACTGTTACTCTTCGATTCTCATATTGTCATCATTTCCCCAATCCAAGTAGTTCTTCGATTCAGCAGCCTTGTACTCACTGATAAGGGATTCCAAACACTCTCTTGATTCGTCGAATTCATCGAGTGAATCCTTAAACATAGGTTCTTTTTTGTATTAATCAAGGAAAGCATTCCTGTTTCTCAACTTGTGATATTGTTTTAATATTCTATCAAAAAGCTAAAACAGTTCCATAAATATTATACTGAATGAATGCTCGTGTGATTGGCCAACATCAGTCCACTAACCTTATGAGAAGTCTCGATGTAAGGACTCTTCTTCGAAAGAGCCACTTGAATTGAAGTGGGACCCCATTCAATGAAACTGGCCAGTTTGCGCTCCCTAATTCTTTATAAACTTTTATGGATTTGAGTAGCATCGACATCCCCTTGAATGATGTTCAAAATCGAAATATAATTCCCATTCTTGGTAGATGTTGAAACCATAATGTTCTTAGTCTAGAGTAATCTTCGCATGACATCCAAGACTGTAGTTTTTCTTACAGATGAAATCTAAATTTATTATATGAAATGTACATGTCTATCAATAGTCAAAGGAGTATATCCAGTCATCAAAAAGTGACATCTAGGTGTGGGTACTAATCCAGCCAAAATACTAACTAAATCATTATTCATATATCCAGGATATCTAAGGGTAGTGGTGGAGGCAGCCATGACCATAGCCACCAAAGAATTGGTCTGAGAAACAGTCGGAATGGGTATTTTGAGTCTGTCAACAGCTATTCTATTCAAGGCTGTGTTGTCCAGTACAACTACAGCATCTGCATTCTAAGCTAGTCTACGAAGAGTGAGTAGAGAATTGTAGGGTTGAACTACGACATCACTAGTCTCATTTTGATTAGGGAACACAGAGTATGTTTATATGATTTTCTTTGGAAAACGATCATTTAATCTCTCCAGAATGTATGATCCTGATCCTGAACCTGTACCACCAGCAATTGAATGAAGCATTAGAAATCCCTCCAAACTGTCTGATCCATCAGCCTCTCTATCTATCATTTCCATCAACTCTTCCTAGTATCTCTCTCCTTATGAATAACCACATGCCCAATTATTGCCTGCTCCACCTCCATCTTTTGAAATGAATATATTCTCAGGATTGAACAGAGTGGAAAATTGAGAAGTCTATATGTAATTGATAACTCTGGGTTCCATGTCTATCAACAAGGCTCTTGGTATGTAATGTTCATCATCTGCCTAATAGAAGAACACATCCTTCCTATCATCTCCTTAGAGTGCAAATTCCTCCAAAATTCCCTCATTATTTATACCATGCTCTTTGATTAACTATTTCCAAAACTCAATACCAACTAAAATTGTTTGATTACACACTTACTTTGATTACCACATTATCCAACTTGAAGTGTAATGATTTCGCGAGGCATTACAAAATTTAAATATTTCTTTTTTTATTTTCCCCTCCTAATATTATAATATTAACGGTAATGCGCAATAGCATAATTACCCAACTTGAATTCAAAGATGGAATCTACCAAGGATAAACATTGCAATCCAGATATAAACAAGGGATTGGAGTTTATTTATGGGAGAATGGATCTGCCTATTTTGGTGAATGGAAATCAGATTAAATAGATGGCAATGGAATACTCTTCCTGCCTCCCAAAACAACCATCCAAGGATAATTTAACTCAGCAAAATTACACGGAAATTCTCTCATTTAAACAAGACAAGCTAAGTATTATGGCAAATGGCTCAACGGTTTACCTAATGGAAACATGACTGCACATTTCAAGTAAGGAGAGGTTACAATTACATTTCAAGATGGCAAACCAACTCGAGGTCTTAGTTAAAGAGAATAATCATGCGAAATTCCAAACTTGAAGACTGTGTAATGTTACAATAGTACTGCACTGCAAACTATTGATTGGTTAGAGGGAACATTCTATGGTGTAACAGGTAAGAATGCTGCAAATAAGGTTGCACCTAATGGATTAGGAGTATTTGTACCTAAAAATGGATTATTTCAATGTGGACAATTTAAAGACGGAGTCCTGAATGGTTTAGGCAGATTGCAGCAACCATCAGGGGAAGTCTATTAAGGTTTCTTTGAAAATGGTAAGTATCATGGCAGAGGCATTTACTTATTTAAGGAAGATGAATTATAATGGGCTAAAGGATTGTGGAGATTTGGAGAATTGATTGAAATTTTCCAAAATGGATTAGTTAAAAACTGCATTGCACCAAAAGATTTAATGTGTATATTAATTTTATTATCATATACTAGTTCCATATAGTGATCATAAAAATCCCATCTAAATTAAACAACCTATAACCCTTAATAATATTAAGGAGATTGAAGACTTATTTGAAATCCAATTTCAAAGATAGGAACCTATTATCTAAAAATAAACTAATGCCTCTCCAAGTCCTGAACAAAAGAGCAAACTCTCAAATTATAAGTATTTTCAAAATTCTACTACAAATTCATACAAGAGAATCTCAGAAGCCCTGCATGGAAGTAAATAGCATTCATCTCCAGAAAGGAACAGCATCTAGTTAATAAATTATTATAAAGGATAATTGAGGGATCTAGATTAAAATGAACAAACTTAACATAAAAAATCTAATAAACCTCAATAAAAATCAAGAAAGTCTCATTCTAATTCATAATAATATCTAATCTAAAGTTCAAGATAGAAAGATCCAGCCCATAATAAATCATCTAGTAAGTTAAGTCAATCAGCATATATGGAGGAAATAAAAAAGCTTCAAACTCAATTCATAAAACCTCTGGATTAGAATAAAAGTGTTTAGTCCTAATAAAGTCAAATTTATTAAGCAATATTGGATAGTGAAGAACATTCTAGTTAAAGGAGTGAGTAGTTTTAAGGAAAATAACCATCCTCATCAAAGGATCATATTGACCAAATTATTAGAAAATCTAAACAATATCAAAAAGAATAATCTGTTGAGTAATCGAGGAAATCATTAATGGATTAATCTAGGTAATCTTATCAATCAAAATAAGCCAAGAGTCCTTAACATCTATAACAATCAAAAACATCTTAATAATCAAAGTGTAAATCCTCTGAAGGTTCTAAAAAATTAGTACAGTAACATAACGTTGAAGATTAAAATAAAACAAAAAGCGAAGGAAATAAATTCCATAATGAGGGCAATTAATAAACTGAATAGGTTCCTTTGGATACATCTTAATAATCGTAATAATTATGGGAATCAAGATAGATTAAGGAATTTTCATAACCACGAGATTCAAAAAGATCTAAGCAATCATCCTAACCAGTTTCTTAAAGAATATCAATTAAATCTGTAAACTAAGTTGCTTCTCAATAAATAACTCCATAATAATCACACAGGGAATAATAGGATTAAAATAAATAATCGCAATTATAATAATAGGAAATTTAGGAAGAATTGTCATAAATTTAAAAGTCTTAATAATAGAATTAAACTTAATAGTAGATAAGATAATAGGAAGATAATGATCACAGCAAAAAATTAAGTTTTTGTTAGTAGGACTTTGCTTTAGATATGAGAAACACAGCAATTTTTAATTAAGTTGAATCTAATTAATCAAGTTAAATGAAATTTCACAAACATAAAAGAAGCTAATCTTAAACTGACTTTGATAAATTTGACATTAATGATGATCCTCAAATGAAGTTGATCAAATAATAATAACTATATATGCAATAATTAATAGAACAATAACAAAGAGAACTAGAACTGCTGAAAACATAGCAACAATAATTAGAGGATGAAAATTAAATTTCTTAAAGTAGGCCAGGATAAAAAACAAATGCCTCAATTGATTCCTATGAGAGTTACCCTTATTAACATTCAGAAAGCTTCTAATAAGAATTTATTAAATCAGTGAGTGATGTATTAAAGAGTGAATTAAAAAAGAAATAAGAGGATTCATTTATTGTTGATAATAATAATAATTCACCTCATTTCGAATAATCATAAATAGCAAATAATCAATAACAATCTATGCTATTTAATGACATTTAAAGTTTAGAAAATGTGAATGTAGATGAGAGACTTCATAACAGAAGATCAAGTCAATAACAAGAAGATGGTAAAAAGTCAAGAGGTGATTCATTGAACATTAAAAAATAACCAGTTTCTCACAGTGAATTAGATGATTTATAAATTGATAAAATATAGGATGCTTAATCAAGACAATCGAGACAATCACGTAGATCAGGATATTCTGGAGAAAATAAATAGCAACGATCTCAATCACACCAATCTAGCTAACGAAACTATTCAAATTAACAAAACTCATTTAATTAATATTAATCTTAAGAATAATTTTATTCATAGAAATAACAAGCTATCATCTAAGAAAAGGTAGATCCGGAAGGTCACTTTTAATAAACTAAATTTGAATAAATTAATACATATAAAAAATAGGATCATTTATCTTTCGATGATAATAAATAAGATTAATCCTAAAGTTCATAACAAATCTCCATTATTTCTAACCAGCTTCCTTAAGAATAGATTTATATGAAGAAAATAAATTAGGAAGACTCTATTGTAAAAAAGCAATAACTGAATTAATAGGATAATAATATTTTAAAATAGAAATAATAAAATACTGTACAGAAAAGGCAAGATAAATTGCTAAGTAGGAATGAAGAATCCATCGAAGAATTGATGAAAAAATAATCTCAGAAATAAATACCCTTGACTTAATTAAAGTTTGTGGCTTGCCCTTCACAACATTCCTTACCAGGTTAGATGAGTTTCTGTGATAAATAATTTTAAATAAAGCCAGATTAAATGAGTGAAAATATTTAAGTTACCATTGTTGACGATTAATCAGATACCTAATAAAATATATAGGAAATTAAATTATAATTGGCAGCTCAAAAAGAGATACTATCATAATTATATCATTCTATTTAAGAATCAAGACAAATGAAGGTTTCTCAGTTTGATTCTGATAAAAGAACAAGCGAATAAAGAACTGTAAAAAGAGGGATACCAAATGGAGTTGTTGATCCATGCAGTAGTCCCATAAAGAAAGTAATAATTACAAAAGGGGCATTTCCTGCTTTTACTATTATAAAATCCTTATCCCCAATAAGGCTTTGATTATTATAATATAAATCTAAATTTGAATAAATACAATATTGAAATATCATTTAATTTTCATCACTTTTTCTTAAAATTCCAAAGCCATTCATTGCCCTTAATATGAAACTATACAAGATTAAAATTATATTCTTATGATGAATTGATTAGTAAGGAAGTGAAACAATAAAGAAGCTATTTAAGATACAATAATTAATATTTATATGCTTTTTAGTAAATAGTTATGAAATCACAATGTTGAATAAAATCAATAATTTTGAACATACTTATATTGTGTTAATCGAGATTTTCATAATAAAACTAAAGAAATATTTCAAATTGTTCCTTCACCTCACTTAATTAATTAAGAATTATTCTAATTTATAAATTTACAATTTTCCAAAATTTTGTTATTTACAACAAATATTGGTAGACAAGTTATTATAATTTAATTAAATAAAGTATAAGAAAGGGTAAATCAACAGGCTCAGATTTATTAAACGAAAGTTTAGTTCTGATTAATATTCTTAAGGACTTTGATGATAATAAATAGCATTCTATCTATAGGCTAAATTATGTCATTTTAGACTTTTATGAATCGTATTTATTTATAAGCTATAAGAAATATAGTCTTAATATTGATTCTAATATTGAAATCAGTTTCAATTGAGAATTATTTTTCACTTCCAAATATAATTTTTACATTTTTAGAATGAATTTCAAATTATCTTCTCATAATTTTAGACTAATTTCTATAAAGTAGGTTGCAAAATACCTATTAAGATTGGAATTATTACTATCTATATAAGTAATAAGAGATAGATATAGATCCTCAATTCTATTAGGGAGCAAAATATCAATGTCCATAATTTCCATCAGCCAAATAGATTTATAGTTTAACCGATAAAATCTTGTTATTGTTTACTTATTTCAAATCTGAATACTTTCGATATTATTCTGAATATTTGACAAAAGTTCATTGCTCATTATTTGTATATACGCTTTATAATGTTATTGACATATTATTAATTTATAAATGGAATTTGCTTTTTTTCTTTTTGTAAATCCGACCTCTGGTGGTAATCGGGCAGGCGTGTATCTTTAATTAGATGCTGAAACAATCAAGTTTAATCTTAATCAAAAACCTATCAGTGTTTATTTCACAAGTCTTCATTAAAGAGACTAAGTCGAGATGAATCTAAGAAGAATTAAAGAATTCCAATAACGAAATGTTTAAGTTAGAGCAATTGTTTGTGGTGGTGATGGCACTGTGATGTGGGTAGTTGATGAAATGCAGAAACATAATGTTGACTTTTCTAATTGTCCTATTGGCATAATACCCTTTGGAACAGGAAATGATTTTTCAAGGGTATTAGGTTGGGGCGGAGATACAGATGGAGATTTGGGGGCTTGTCTAAGAAACTTTAAACAGCAAATATCATAGTGGCTTGCTGCAAAAATACATGATTTCGATCTTTGGGAAGTTAATATTACAGTGGATGCACAAACCGGATCATTTAAGAGAATTAAAAAATAAGGAGATCTATTTCAAAAAGAAGTTCTTTAAAAAGACAAAGACGTCTTGAAAAAACTAGATAAAAGGATGTCAAATTATTTTTCCATTGGAGTAGATGCTCGTATAGGATTTGGTTTTGATAAAAAAAGAACTTAATCTGCCTGTTGTAATAAGTGTGTCTACTTTTGTGAGGGTATTAAAAAAATGTGTCTCAAGAATCCTACTACCAATTAAGTCATCTCAGGAATGTAAATTTTAAAAGAGTAAAATGTAACAATTGAATAAATTACTAATGTTTCTACTGATGTATTGTTTAAGACAAAGGGTGTTAATACAAGAGAAGATCAATAGCCTCTTAATGAATCTAAGTTTATTTTAAGTGGAGATCCTGTTACATTGTTATGCCTAAATATACAATCTTATTCTGGTGGAGCTGGAGCCATTTGGGATAATTGCAGAGGAAAAGTAGCTGTCAAAGAAGGTACTTAGAAACTCTAAGATAAATTCGTCCCTTAGGATTTTGGAGACGGGAAAATTGAGTTTGTGGGCTTTAATTCCATGATAGGAATGGCGAATGAAAGGTTCTATACTTTTCTAATATTTTAGGTTCATTCATGGAAATGCAGTTAGAATTGCATAGGGAGAAGGACCTTTTTTGATCTCGTTTAAAAAGAATGTCTCTCCTTATTTCTAAGTGGATGGAGAATTTTTTTAAGCTGTGAATCCCACTTTGGCATTGTTAAAAAGGTCTTCTATACGTATTAAAGTTCTTGTGAAAGCATAAAATTGATAATTAATTATATAATTATTATTATTATTTTATATAAAAACATAATGGATGTGGAATTAAGATTATAATACTTAGCCCCATAAATGCATATCGAATAAATAAGCATATTTATTACACTTACAACTACTGATAGTCTTATCTAATCAGTTAGTAAAACAATTTAACTTAAATGTGAACAGTTTACTTTATTTCTTTTTAAATATGGCTTCCAGGTTTTCTTTATATATATTAAAGACTCGTATAGTGCACGGTTTTGATTGTGAAAACATAGAACCTCTAGATATTTTATCAATAAAAGTTCTAGATCCTCATCTAAATTTTTCTCTTTTGAAGGAGAAAAAACATTCAGAAGTAGATTTTAGTCCATATTTTTTTGAAGAATCACATAATAATAAATAAATAAATTTGTATGATACAATTGTAGATAGAATCAAAGCTAATAAATTAGATTATATTGAAAAGCATTTAAATAAAGAAATTGCTAATCAAACCAATAAAGAAGGCTGGACCTTATTGCATTGGATTTGTTATTTTGGTAAATTAGAGATTTTGAAAGTCTATTTACCTTATTGCTTAGATATCAATTAAGAAACTTTAGATGGATGGACTTCTTTGATGATATCCATTAGATAATAGCATCTCTAAAGTAATGTTCAATTAATTATTTAGTAACTAGGTATTTGCTAAATTAGTAAAGCATCAATCCGAATTTAGTCACCTAATAAAGTAGCGCTCTCCATTTGGCTTGTAGAATGGAGAACACTTAAGTCATCTAACTGCTCTAAGAAAAAGATATTGATTTTTTGATTCAAGATCGTTAAAATAACAATGTGTTCAATATAGCCTCCTTGAAAATGCAGTTGTTTTTATTGGGTCTAATTAATAAAATGCCTTTAGTAACAGAAATCTAATTATTTTCTCAAATCAATCCATTTATTGCAAAGGGAACCTATTTTTCACCTGGTTCAAGCCCTTGGACTATTAAACAAAGATATTTAGTAATAAATCCTTTGGGTGATCATCTAATAAGGTATAAGGATAAATGTCAGACTGAAATCAGAGAATCAATAAAACTATCTTAAATTTCTCAAGTCAACTCTAATTATTCAAGTTTCAAACTTAAGAAAGGATACTTTTATATTTAACTGCAAGGAGAGAGTCATCATGATTTAATAATAGGTTTACCAACAATAGATCATTTAACAAGATGGTCGAATCTGATTAAAAAAGGTATAACCTATACTAAAAATGTTGCTACTGGATTGTAACTAAACAATATATTCATTAAATTAGAAGAAATCGACTTAGATTCTCCTCCTTCAAGTATTGCACCAAAAAGAGATAGTTAGACTCCGATAAGACGTAAGATCTCTGATTTATCATCTTTGATGCCTAAATTAACTCATTAGATTCCTAAATTCAAAGATTTCGTTTTAAAATCTCTTTTGATGAGTGATTAAATAAGCTGTGTTTTTAAGGCTTATTGTGAATTAGATGGATCGACTTATGCTCTGAAATGTCTCAACAAATAGTTATTAATATAAAATGGTCTACTTGCAGAAGCTATACACGAAGTTCGTACTTTAACTTCAGTTGATAATCCATACATCATTCAATTGTAGTATGCCTTTCAAACTCCTAAGTATTTATATTTGGCTTTTGAACATTGTAATGGTGGCAGTTTATACTCGATTTTGAATGCTTTAGAAAGAATTACTATTAGCTAGGCCAAATATTATCTAAGCCAAATTTTAATAGCTTTAGAGTATTTACATAGCTAGAATATTATATATAATAATCTCTGTTTGAATAATGTTCTGTTGACATCGAAAGGAAGCATTAAATTGATAGGTCTACAAAATTATGGCTTTTAATCAATTTACTATAAGACTCCTGAATATTTGGATGAGGGGAAAATTGGAAAATGGACTGATTATTATTAATTTGGAATATTAGCATACGAGCTTCTATCTGGATGTCATCCATTTGAGGGAAATACGAGCAATTAAATAATTTTGAGTATTTTGACATGTCAAATTAGTTACCCTTAGTATTTTAACAAGGTAAATTGATAATTTAAAATAGGAAGCAATAAATTTGATAAATAAATTGACAAATAAAAATTATGAAAAAAGAATAAATCTTGAACAAATTAGACACCATCCATTTTTTAATGATACTAATTGGGAGTAATATTGTTTTCAAAAATTACAAAACCCGATAAGATTAAATTAATTGAGAAATTATTTAAAATTAGAGAAGGTTATATTGTAAAATATCATTAGATTACATTTCAAGATGAGGACTATGAATTGCATGATTAGATCAACTTTAAAAAGGTTATCCAATATGATTATATTAAATTTACTTGATAATGTATATAATATTGTAGACAAGCTAAATAAATTATATCAACTTAATAATATTATATTCTAATTCAATTTCCTATTTGTTTGGTCATCACCATTCTCTAATTTTAGGCATTTGTAATTTAAAATTATGGTATTTATGAATAATTTTGATTTTATGAAGGATTTTTAAATGTTTAAGGATTCTGAAATTATCCAGCATTATTATTGCATTATGTAGCATTATTATTTATATAATTAGCATTATTATTTATATATGTAGCATTATTATTTATATATGTGGCATTATTATTGAATTATGTAGCATTGTTATTGAATTATGTAGCATTATTATTGAATTATGTAGCATTATTATTGAATTATGTAGCATTATTATTTATACATGTTGATAGTTTCCTTTATTTTTGCTCTCCTGATTAATCGTCTTTTGCTTGATTGTGAAATTATGAAGGTTATATTATTGTATAAAATTTTATTTTTTGCAATGAATTTGTTTAGATTATTGGTTATTGTTGTTATACTTTCAATCCTAATTACATTTGTTAGCTGTTAACTCCTTATTCTAATTAGGCTTGTGGCTTTGCAATAGGAAATATATTATTTTGTTAAGCCTATTATTAAAAATTATTCTATTATTTTTGTTGGTTATTTATTGTTCCAAAATTTTTATTCTCAAACTCAACTGATTGATAGTTGGTGTCAAGTGAATTTTACTTTTAGAGCATCTTATTACCTGAAATACAAATGGGTTTAGTATATTCTTATGCTGCAAATTGCTATTAGTTTGAATTCTGTTTCTAGATTATTGGAGAAGTTTGTTTTTAATTTTAAATTGTATTATTAAATTAAGCACATATGGGAGCTATTTATTATTGTTAAACATTAATAATGAATGGTGCACTTTAAAGCTGTGGTGAAATTTAAAAATATTCTCCTAACTATTACCATGTTATCCGCTAAGTTGGATCATATACTATCATTTTATCTAATAATGTTATAATTTCTTGATCTAAATGTAGTATAAAAGATAATTTACCTATTTTGTCTTTGATTATATCCTTATATAAATTGGAGAAAGTATTATTTATTAACTTTCTAATCTCCTTTGAGTTAAATTATTTTTCTAGTAAGGCCAATTCAAATATTATTACTCCTAACTATGTAATTAAGAAAAAAGATTACTGAAAATATATCACACCTATTGTCGTAAATAATTCTTTCACTAGTATTTTGGGTTTCGCTGATCTCAGGAGCCCTATAGTATGGTGTTCCAACCTTATTTGTCAATTTTTCATCTTTTTAAGCAGTAAAAGTTCTGCTTAGGCCAAAATCTGCAATCTCGAAATAAATCAAATATAATTACTTTGATTATTAGATCATTATTATTTATATTACATAGAATGTTTTCAGGTTTGAGATCTCGATGCATGATGTTTTAACTAATCAAGTAAAGATAACCTTTCACAATTTATTTGATTATGTCGAGCAATTTTTCTTTGGATAACTTTCCTCCTTACTTCTTTGTATTCTCCTTCAATTAATGTAGATTTAATTCACACTTCTCCATAAATATATAAGCCATAGGATCATTCAAAATAGAATCATAGACATCATAAATTTAAACTAAATTCTCATGTCTCATAGATTTCATCCACTTACACATATTAAGTTCTGCCACTTGCAAAGGAGTTGCTTCAATTTTCCCAAAGCTGTACTCCTTATTCAGTATTTTAACACAAATTTTCAAGTTCCTATCTTTTTTGAATTTGGCATCCTTGACATGTCCAAATGCTCCACGTCCTAATATATTATCCATTATTTCATATGATTCTATATAACTGTCCATGTAATAGTAATACAAATTTTATATAATATAATCAATTATGTATGCAATTTTTATTTTGTTTTAAACCCTGCTCTCGTATTCGTAATAGAATTTGGTTGAATTTAGATAAGACTTAGAATTATAACTTAATGAATTGAATAAAAGTAAACATCGTTAATTAAACTCATTAAGTTTAGAGGACATTAATTGGAAACCAATTAATATATATTTTTAATTTTTAGAGAATGCTGAGGTTGGTCAAGACATCTTAGACTATATTACTAAAATACTTGAGATTTCAAAGATATTTTTTGGGAGACATTTAATGATCAGAAGTTAATAAGAATCTATTGTTTTTGGAAATAAGACAACATGCGGTGGGATTGATATCCCTTTGGCATTCCAATAAAAAGAATACAATTAAGATTTAGTGATATTTGTTTCATTCCAATATGATAATTCTAGCAACTATTACGCATATTCAGGCCCTTGTAAAATTACAAAATTTGATTTGAGGCCTATTTTTGGAGTTATTAATTGGAATTTGAAATAACTCTAAATGGTATTTAATGGTTAATTAAAAATTAGAAAAATGTTAATTCATTCACTATTTAATAAAATATTTAAACTTCTATTCATGAAATAATACATGCCCTTGGATTTATTAAAATACTTTATTAATATTATTATGATCCTTAAACATTACAATTTTATAATTTAACATCAGAAAAAGACGAAAATAACCATTTGATTCTATCTACTCCCCGTTTAACCAATATATCAAAAGAATATTTTTAATGTGACTCAATTACAGGGGCTTTAATGGAGAATTAAGGAGGGGATACTAGTGCAGACCATCATTTTGAACGCACCTATTATTTTAACGAACTCATGACAGGTTCATAAATGAATGGATAATCTGTACTATCAGAATTTACATTTGCTTTACTATCAGATTTTGGGTACTAAATTAATTTTATCTTAGGTATTATCGATTACTAAAGTACAAAAGAGATTTTATGACCTATGGCAGAGCAAAAGGATGTGACTTTTTATTTAAACCTTGCAAGGAATTAGAAGTAGATGAATTCTGTCAAGAAAATGAATATACATGTTCCTTTAATAATATTGGAATTGGTAAATGTGGCTAGGATCAATTAAGTGATTAATGCTCATATAGAAGCATATTTAAAGGAATGGATTGTAAAAACCCATTTTAATTTCAGACTTAAGAATAAATAGACCATTTCTCAAAGACAAGAAGTACAATTAGTGAGAATAGTTTATGCTTTCAAATATCTTATAAAGAAGAAAAAGTTGAAACTCTGTCTGAAAAATTAAGTCAAATAGAGGAATCATGTTATAGATTCAAATGTAAAAATGATCAAATACATATAATTTTTTAATAAAATGACAATGATTATATCCAAGTTCATTGTCCTGAAAATGAGACAATTACTTTTAGTGAAATCAATTTTCAAATTAAATGCCCCCAAGATTCAAAATAAATCTGTGCCAATTAAAATGATTGTCTAAATTAATGTAATTCAAGAGGCTTTTGTGTAAATTAATAATGTACTTGCTAATATGGATATTCTGGATATTACTGTGAAAATGAATGTGATGGTTTTAGAAAAGAGGATAAATGTTTGATTGAATGTGAAGAAAAAGATTATGCTGATAGTAATTCAATGTATTGTTTAACTTGCTCAGGGGTAATAAAATTAAATATTTTAAGAATTGTAAATCATGTAAGAGTATCATTGAATGTTCAGAATGCGAGGATGGATATCATTTAGTTGATTAATTCTGTGAACCCTTTTATCAGAAAATATAATCATCATCCATTTAGTTTTATTCTTCAATTTAGATAATTATTCTGATATTAATGATTATTTTAATTTGAATATTTTATAAAAATAATTTGAAATTTTAATAGAATTCAGTCCTTAATTTTATTTGATAAAAAGATGATATAAATAACATGTTATTCAATTTTTTCTAAAAAAAAATATGAAATGCTTTTTCAATTTTAAGAGTTGGACATATATTAAAAATTATCAAGACAAATTTACTATCAAAAAGTGACTGAAAAATATAAAGATTATATTTATTAATTCGTATTTATAATGCACACTTTATTATAATTCATGTGTTATCTTTCTTTAATTGTTTTTAAACCTTTTTTTTAAGAATAGCTAACTCACTTTGATTTAGTCCTTTCAATAATGATAATATAGCACACAGAATATAATCTGAGGTATTAGCAGAATCTGCTTTTCCATTAGCGTGTAGTTTCTTTTTTGAATTTTATTTCGGTTACTATACTTTAGTAACATTTTCATTTTTCTGTATTTGTAATGGTAATTCTTCTTCTTATATTTTATCATCTATTTAACATTAGGAAGAAGCCCTATCTCCAACCAGCATTTACATATTTTTGTTTTCATTTGAAAATTGGATATCCTAAGAATCCTATAAGGGTGAATCCAAAAATTCTTTTGATTGATCATTAAAAAATTATTCAATTTCTTTCTATTATTTATAAGTCTCCTATTGCTTCATCAATTTCTATCCAAAATCTTCATCATCCTGATATTTCCATTTTTTGTTTTAAGATTTCTTTTTGGAAATTTTAGACTCAATTTTCTTAATTTTTTGATGATTTTCCAATACTTTCTATTTAATTTAATTTTCTTTCTCCTCCTCTTATTATACTTATCGTCTTTCTTATTATGTTATGCCTATCTCATCCAGTATCTCTAATTAAGATGCATGTTTTAAGACTTAGTATCTATAGTTGTGATTTTAAGTAATAGGATTATATAAAAGATTTAGTGCTTTTAAATTTGGCAATAGTTTTAATAACTGTAACTCTTCTACATTTGAAATAGCATTATTTCGTAAATTCAGGTCTTTGAGTTGTGAACACTTGACTACATCTTTTAAGGTATTTATTTTATTAGAAGCCAACTAAGCTAGCTCTAAATTAATCAATTGAGTAATAAAGGAGATATCTTCCAAATCATTTCCCCATAAGTTGATAGACTTAACATTCTCCATTACATCAGTTTTCGCCTTCTGCATGACGAGTTATTTGGTTAATATTTTGGTCATTCAAAATATTAAAATGATTATTGTTTTTCAAATGAATTTATATAAATTTATAATATTATTCATAAAAAGCAAACCAAAAACGATCCAATTAAACTGAATATCCCACTTAAGAACATGCTTACTGAAATGTCATCAACACTAGATAACAACAAAAAACCAAGGGGAATTATGAAAAACATAAATGCTTAAGAAAAAAAGGTTGTTAAATTGAGCATCTAAGGTAAGAGTCCTTTTATTGTATCCCTAACATGCTAATCAATATTATCTGAATTAATACATCATCCTCCAACTGATTTGCTAATTTGTATGGCAATTCACTCAAAACAGCAGTTTGAACTCCCCAAAAAGGAAGTGTGATAAAAATAGAATAAAATTCATTAACAGACCAAGTATACAATAAAGAAGCTCCAGCCAAAGCATTAACTATCATATATATTGTGCAAGTGTATCGATTTCCCAATTACTTTAAAAACAAGGTTGTCAATAGATGAAGTATTGCACTCATACACAATGCCAAAGCCCCTCTGTATATCATTTAAACAATACCCCAGCTAATTCCTATGTCAAATACAATATTCCTTATTGCTTCATTGTATTATTGAGGCCCCTCTTCCAACATGGTAATGCCTGACCACAGGGTGGCATAGACAGATACAAACAATTAGGAACCGCAAGTGAAAAAATGCGATAGCAAAAATACTTTCATCTTTGTGGGCAATTATCTAGCCTATATTTATAATTAATTACGATATAAATGTTATTCCAGGCAAAAATGAATTGATACTAAACCTCATCTTGTGATTTTATTATACTAAATCTAATCCTTTATGCGGAAATGATATCAAAACCATTCCAAAGCCAATCAATATCATTATCAATCCTACTAAATATGCAAATGATAAGTTTTCGATGAAATTATCAAAGTTTAAATAAATAAAATTGAAAGCTAAGACACTTGAAACTAGGAATCCAGTAAATTTTCCAAATGAATCCACAAATGTTCTGTATTATTACACTTTTTACGTCTGTTTTGGATTAACATAATCTTCTAATAAAGCAGAACAAGCAAACTATTTATATAAAATGTTAGTCATACTCCAAGCATCTCTAAACCGACATCCATTACTGTGAAACTTACGATTGAAATAATAAGAACTGATGTTTTTTTATTTATTGAATCCACATATAATTATCTAAATATACTGAAATATTTACTTGGTATCCGCTAATAGTCCTATACCCATGATAGAAACTATTATGAAATATATCATAGCGTTTTTTAATTGATGTGATTTACTTTCGCTGTAGTATCGAATAAAAGGATAGAGTAATAAATTAATTAAAGGAGGAAATAACCAACTGGAATATTGTTGTAATTTATTACATTGAAGAGTCTAAAAGTTCTGGAGTGTCTAATTTCAAAAACAAAGGAGAGATGAAAACCATCTCAATTGCAAACCCTCACTATATGTGTATAAATACCATACTCAACTGCGTATGTTAAAACTACCAAAGCTAATATCTGCGATTATGTTAAATAATGTATTTTCTTATTTTTAATTATGAATGCTTTAGTTGGCTTTGAATTGAATTTCCCGTTGAATTTATAATTCTTTATTTCTGTTACTTCTTTTCTTTTGCTCATCAAATACTCATTATAATGGTCAATCGCTTCATCTTCATACATGATGAGTGAACTCATTTATTATTTATAAAATAAAAACGATAAATTATAAATTATATTTTCAAGAAGAAAACTATTCATTTTCTTTGAAATTTATCAGAGAATACATTTCAAAAACTAATTAATTTATAATCAAACACTCTGAACTTCATTTTAAATTGTTCCACTATTTTAGAGTTGCTAATACAATTCATAAGTTAAAATTCAATTAATCTTGCAAAGAGTAATTCTTCATATTGAAAAATGGATAGATTATAGTCTCGATAGTAAATAGATTTAAAAATAAATTTAAATTATGTTAATAAAATGATCGCAATATATTTATATTACATTTATAAACATCGTCTAATTTATTATCAGTAATACCTATTATTTCACAACTGCCTTTAAAAATTTCACTACAAAATCAGATTTTTTATTTTAGTGTTATTTTCCATATATTAAAGTAAAATAAATTTCAAGAAAGAGCAAATATTTATTTCCATATAAATTAGAAGAAAATTATTTAAATTTATTTTCCCTTACTCAATGATCCTAATAGGTGTCTAATGCATTTAATAATGATGTTATGTGTACCTTACAAGGTTGAGATATATTTCCCTCGTATCATTTATTTTCAAAACCATCATTTTATTAATTTCTCCTATTCTAATACTTTATTTTCATTTGTAAGAATGCTCAATAAGATTAACTTTAAACTCTAATTATATAAAGTTTATATATCATATAATTAATAATTCCAAATCTTACTTTATTTCTTCATTCAGTATCATTTTCAGGTTTCTCTGTATTATTGTAAAGCGAACAAGAATATAGTTTTACATTTCTTCCACTATCTTCTATTTTCAAAAGGCTTGGTCGATTTTTTTGTCGTTTGATTTTTCTAGGTAATACTTATTCTATTTTTAGTACTTTCTAAGTTGGAAGCATAGAGAACTAATATAATGCTGTCTAATTGGCGATTCATCTTAGTTTATTTCTGCTTATGGACATGAGATATTAGTTGGGAAATAATCATAGAGATGTTGAGGTTCTTGATTTATTAAGGATTCATTGATCATTTTATTAATTTATATTAATAAAATTATCCACAATTCTTAATAACAATCAATGATAAATTGATATTATTTTAACAAAATATTAAATCATATTTATGAGTAAAAATATCATGATTTTGTGTGTTAATTAAGCAATTTAATTAATTTATCTAAAATTTGAAGTCATTAAATTGTAATTAAGATAAATTTAATTTGATGAGATCAATTCTGAATATGATTTACATATAATTGACAGAATTGAATGCTTGTCTTCAATTTGAATTTTATTTATACTAATGAATGATACTGACTGACAGTTATGAATTTCTTGTATCATAATGATATAATGTTTTCATTATTAAATTTAAAAATAGCTAGTCTTCACAATTAAAAAAATTTACTTCTTTTTTAAAAGTTATCTAAGCTCAAAATTCATCCCAAAATTTATTTATAACATATTTTATATGAGTTAAATAGTGTAGGCAAAACCAAAATTTTATGCTGACTTTAACAAGAATCAGCCTAAAGAGTATTGGGATTACGATAATTTTGAAAATGAATGGGGTGTAAGACTTTCCTTAATGTTAGGATAATGACCAATATGAAATAGCCAGAAAGATTGGAAGAGGCAAATATTCCGATGTTTATGAAGGGATCAGATACCCATAAAATTAGAGGGTGGTAATCAAGGTGTTGAAACCTGTGAAGAAAAGAAAAATAAAAAGAGAGACTAAAATTCTGCTTTCATTAAAAGGACATCCAAACATCATTGAGTTAAGCGATATTGTAAAAGACCCAGCATCAAAAACCCCTTGTTTAGTTTTTGATTACATAGATCATGTTGATTTTAGAAGCATCTTTCCAAAACTCACTGATATAGAGATACGATTTTATCTATATGAATTAATGAAGGCTTTAGATTTCTGTCATTCCAGAGGTATTATGCACAGAGACGTCAAACCTTAGAATATAATAGTGAATCCCTAAAAAAAGTTATTGAAATTGCTGGATTTTGGTTTAGCAGAGTACTATCACCTGGGGCAGGATTATAATGTTCGAGTGGCATCTCGTTATTTTAAAGGTCCTGAATTGTTAGTTGACAATGTCTACTATGATTATTCGTTGGATATTTGGAGTAGTGGGGCCATGCTTGCATCAATGGTTAATATCGATAAGATTATAATTGTAGATTTTTAAAAAAGAGCCATTCTTCTAAGGAAATGACAATTACGACCAATTAGTAGTCATAGCAAAAGTATTGGGAACTGAAGATTTGTTAGCCTACGTTAAGAAGTACAAATTGAAATTAGATCCAGTATTTGACAATAAATTGGGAAAGTAAGAATTAAAATTGAAGTTTAGTTATCCAAAAAGAGAATGGTCCAAATTTATCAATCAAGATAATAAGCATTTGTGCTCAGAAGAGGCAATTGATTTATTATCCAGAATGTTGTTGTATGATCATGTAAAATTAATGAGTATAATAGGCATTAAGAATTACACCCAAAGAAGCTTTAGATCATCCATATTTCTTGCCTGTTAGAGATTAGAAAAAATGAAATTGGTATTTTTTAGTATTTTATTAATTACATACAAATAAACATTATATTAATGATATTCTAATACAGCACTAAATGCCGTGATCAAAATAACAATGGAAGTCTTGTGTAGTTATGAAATTGGAATAAAACTGAAAATAGTAATTGTGAGTATATTAATTTTAATAGGATTTTAATTGTTTAATGAGCGAGGTAAACATGGATGAGGAGACAGAAAAAAAGCTTAATGAAATTTTTCATTCAATTAAATTAGAGTACGATTAAAGTTAAGAAGCTTTAAAAACAATTAAAAACACTAATGATTTGGTGGGATAGGTAAGACATTGTAAATCTCTATCTACCCTTTTTTATCATGCAAAAAATTTGGTCTATGCTAACAAGGAGTTCAAAACTCTCAAAATCAACAATCTCAATATCAACTTAAACTCGGATATAGTTATATACACGAAAGAGGATGGATAATGCGTTGCTAAAACTATTGAAATTATTGGTGTAATGAGGTTTTAATAATACACTCCCATTATCAGAGTTTAATGGTATTACAGTAAGAACAACTTAAAAGAGATCATTGGAAAATATATAGGCTGCATTGGAGAGAGGGAATTATTTTTATCTGACCAATACGATTTAATATAGCCTGATACAATCATATCTATAGCATAAGTCTTAGAATTCAAGGATTTCGACAAGAAGGAATTAGTGGATGATTTTACCTTCTATTGTAGGTAATCATTTGTAATAGTAATTTAGGTCATTCTACAGAAATAAGCAAATAATCCCGCCTATTTAGAAATGGGAAAAACATTGTTTATGTAAATTACCATTGAATCCCGATTAATAGTATGTACTATGTGATATTTGTTAAAAATGGTATCATTATGAATGCTTGGGAATCAAACATATATAGTAAAATACCTATGTTTGCAATAAGTGCAAGAAAAAAAAATGATTTTATAAGATAACTATAACTTATTATGAGTCAAATGAAAACGATAATATATTTTTATTAAAAATGGCAGATTAATTGAATGCTTCCTTCATTAAACAGTCTGAGGATATTATTTAATCAAAGAAAGAGGAAATCCTTTAGTTCTTTGAGCAGAAAGGATACAAGGCAGATTCAGCATTTGATGATTAACTCTGGTTTTTCCCAGAAATCAATCAGGACTAAGAACACATCCTCTGGAAGGTGATTAGTGATACAATAGGATAAGATTAAGTTTATGATGAGAATGTAGGCTTATTCATTTAACTAGTTTGCATCAGAAGCAACCATTGAAACTTTTGTGTAGAAATTATTGGATTAAGCAAAAATGATACATTTGAAAATCCTCGATTTCCAAAAAAATATTGATTATTTCAAAGATGAACTGACAAATTTTGATAAGTTTTCTAAAGTCATTGAAACAAGTATTACAAACTATTTAATCTATCTTAGATAAGCCTGAATATAATCAGGAAAATGCCTTAGTCATTTCCTTTGTAGATCAAGTCAATTAGATAAGTGAGATGTAAAAAGTATCAACCCAAGATCTATTTTATAGTTTTATAAACTGAAGTACAAAGTTGGAACTATTCATCAAAATTATCAACCACTGTATCCAGAGAATTCAAATAGATCAACCTGCATTTCTTTGGATAATACTATTGATTCCATAACAATTGTTGTGATGGGAAAGAGACTCGACAAAAATCTGGGTGATGCAAGAACTTTGGGTGAAGACTTTAAAGAGTTAGCTCAAATTAAAATACCTATTTTGGATATCTACCAACAAATTAGGCCAAGACATTTTGCTCTTCCAACCATACCTTAATGTTACTTGATAGTAAATTACTAGGATTAAAGTTTGGATGCTCCCTATATAGATAATGTCACAATCAATCTAAGATTCGATGTGAGATTATCTTATGAGGACAGAATCAACATAATCAAATAATAAAAGGAATTAAAGGGTGGATTAATTGAAGTAAAATTATCGACTTAAGATTTCATAGAAATTCTAAGAGAAACTCAAACAAAGATTGGCCTAGATGGAACAATTATTGTGTCCCTTTAAATTGAATCCTAAATTACAATATGTCACTGCAAGGGGCATTGGAACGAAATCGGATTTTAAGGATGAGCCAATCAAACCAAAAAGTGAGAGAAACAAAGAGGACATTAGACCACCTAAGGAAAGAGAAGCATGTTGCATAATATAATGAATAAAAATATGATGTCTTCATCAAAATAACAAAATTAACTTTAACTTCTGTTGAATAGTCGGGCAGTTGCTACATTATAATTAATTATTAGCAAAATTAAATTCATATCAGAAATATTATTAATATTAAAGTAGTAAATCTTCATCAACTTAAGGTGCATGCCAACCTTCAAAATTCTATGGCCATGGTGTCCATTCTATTTTTTTTGGTTTTTCAACATTTCCCTAACTGACACTCCTTTAAGTAAATTAATAGGATTGCAATTTTTTTATTATTTGTGGAGAATCAGGTTCACTGGGCAACTTAATAGATGATTAATACTGTGGTAACATTTGAATATCGTTTATGCCATCCTCCATAGTTGAAGTTTATTTTTCTTATAATTTTAATATTGGAATTTTAGTAATTTGAGTTGACAAAGTTGATTATTAAAGTTACCTTTCTTGAATTGTGATAGGAATTTCAAAGAGTTTGATTTTAGAGTTAGACTTTCTTTCAAAAAGTTTTATAGATTTAGGTTATTTATCTAGTAATTTCTCAACAGAAGAGAAACTGTTCTTGATTTATAATTTATTGCTTTGAAACAATTATTTCTACTTTATATTTTTGGCATTTAAAATTTCTTTTCTTAGTTATAATACTTTCTTTTCTATTGACAATTTTCGATAGCCGCTATCTTAATTTTGTCGAGATGTTGGAAATGATTATTTAGTTGGTGACAATCTAAATGGTTTCAGGATAGTAGGTATGGCTGGGTCTCTGAAAGTAGGAATGTTATAATGATGTAAGTTTGAATTTTTTTACTCCAAATGGAACAAATGCATTGCTTTGACAGTTCTTGAAGTTTTAGAAGAGTTCATTATTTATATATTAAATCACAAATTAAATTCTAAGAGCTGCTCCAGTAATTGAGGATCCAACTTGTTATGTTGTGCTTGTTGTTCAGTTTATATAGGTTCATCAATTTATGTTAGCGAGTGATGACTTCCACATACTTTGATACCAAACATATCATCTTCATCATCCAATTTAATTGAGTTGTTCATTTTATCATCGACTAAGGCTCCGACCAATTAAATTGCATTATTCTAATTTGAATTGTTCCTCTTGTAAATCTTAGTTGAAGTTTCTAATTTAAATTACTTTAATTTAGCTTTAAAATCCTGAATTTCTTTTTCTCTTTTTATTTTGATGGAGAAACCAAGACTTTTTTAGGATTTAGTGATATCTTAAGTTTCCAAGACTGAATCAATATGCTTACTTTTGATAAGAGTATTTTGTAACTCAAAATTCAGAATGGTAGCACTATTAATTAAAGATTTATTCAGAAGATCACTATTTTAACTAATTTTACTAGTGTCCATATCATCTTTAGTAACTTTCTTTACAAGTGGTTTTTGAGGAGTTTGCATATTGGGAATCCATATATGTTTGAGTGCTTCAGAGGCTGTTAATCTTTTTAAAGGATTCCACATCATTAATCTTTTGATTAAGTCTCTGCAACTCGATGACAAGGACAGAAACTAAGGTTTTTGAAATGCTTCATTGATTGATTAACTTTGGAGTGTATATACAAATAGAATACCTATTGGATAATAAAGCAACAATATCAGCAGTATTATCTGAAGTGAATGGCAAGACTGATGTTAGCGATTAATACATGATAACTCCAATGGCCCATATATCGACTTACTGATTATAACCATAAATATGGCTACCCATGATTTCTGGTGCTCGGTAATGTAGGTTACCAGTAACAGTTAACATTTAATTCCTCATATACCTAAATGTACTATTATTGAATGTAACAAATCTTCTAGAAACCCCGAAGTCTATTAATTTGACTGTGTAATCGCTATAAATAACAACTATTTTACTTCTGATTTACAAGCACATTGTCTGGTTTAATGTCTCTATGACAAATGCCGCAACTGTGCAAACATCTAACACTTTTCAATAGAGAACAGGCAATTCTTTAAACCTCTTGTTCTTTTAATTATGTTCTCTCTTGCAATATGGATTGTAAGTTTGGAAATGGAACATACTCCATTACCATGTATATTACATTAATGTCAATGTATAATTTGTAGCATTTTGCAATGTAGGGACTTTTGATGATCGTAGAGTTGATGAAGGCTTGTCTTACGATATCCAACTATTCTTCATCTGGTGTTTGTATTATTTTTACTGCAAATTACTATTAAGGATTGTCTTTTTTCCAACAAATTCTAACGACACCATTAGTGCCTTCGCCTAGTTTCTTACCTAAAGTAAACTCGTCTTCGAAATTCGTGGATTTAACACCTATTTGCTTGAAGTCTTCAATCTCCATCTCGTCATCACTGAAAGATATTGATTAAACTTGTTGACCAATCAAAGGAGTCTAAGTTTTCCTGATAGGCTCATCATCATTTATGGGAGATATGTTATGGGCTGAGACCAGAAATCCTTTCATTTTCTCCATCTATTTGTGAAATTTGGTCTGCATCCCTAAACTTTAGATCATTATTAATTTTATATGGATTCTATTTTAGGAAAAGACCTTACTAATTATACTATTGCACGTTAATTTAAATTAATCAAGAAAATTGGATCTGGAGCTTTTGGAGAAATATATTTGGTCTAATCTTAATCTAAATCTGAATATGCCATGAAACTGGAAAGAAGTGATAACAAACATCCTCAAATATTCTTTGAAGCTAAATTATACAATTACCTTTAAGGACAGGATTAGTATGATAAAGGTAAGTTTATTGTGTAATTCAAAGGAAGGCATTCCAAAAATTCATGATTAAGGAGTGGATGGCGATTACAATTACATCGTCATGGATCTCTTAGGACCATCCCTTGAAGAATTATTTAATAAAAATCAGAGGAAACTATCACTTAAATCAGTTCTCATGCTGGCAGATTAGTTGGTTTAACGAATTGAGTACATACATTCAAAATAATTTATACATCGCGATATCAAACCAGATAATTTCTTAGTGGGAGTGGGCAGTAAAAGTTCTAGACTTTATGTTGTCGATTTTGGTTTGGCCAAAAGATATATATCCAAAGAAGGACACATCCCTTATAAGGAAGGGAAAAGTTTAACTGGAACTGCCAGATATGCTTCCATTAACACACATGTGGGTTTAGAATAATCTAGAAGGGATGATCTAGAATCTCTTGGCTATGTCCTCATGTATTTATTAAGAGGACAATTGCCGTGGCAAAATATGAAGGCCTCCAATTAAAAGGAGAAATATTAAAAAATTATGGAAAAAAAACAAGAAACAACACCTGAATAATTGTGCAAAGGCTTTCCTTATGAACTGACTCAATATTTGTAGTATTGCAGAAATTTGAAATTCGAAGACAAACCTGATTATAACTATATTAGAAATCTATTCAAAGTATTTATTTTACTGACTATTTTAGGAAGCCTTCAGAAAACAAGGTTTTGAATGGGATTATAAATTCGAATGGATTAAAGATGAAATTATAAAGGAGGAGAAGTTCATAGGAGTGGCTATTCCCCAAAAAACAACAGACATACCCACAACCACTAAGCAAAGTAATTTTCAAACCATCAGAGCCCCCTTACTTATGCAATATTAATCTAAAATAACTTAATAGACATCTTAAGAGAAAAAACGTAATTCCTCTTATAGTAAGAACAATAATCTAAACAAATAAATGACTGGACTACTTGCACCTAAAATTAATACCAACAAGGACAGAACTAGAAAATATTGAATTCATATATTAATATATATCTATAAATCTAATTTTTCAATCTTTTAATTTATTTACATGCAAGTAGAGTTAGCTGTTTCTATGGTAGAAAAATATGATCATTTTAGTGAAGGATAACATAATAAATATGATGAATCCAATATATATATAATCTTCTTTATCCAAAGATGACTTATGCTTTTGGTAATTGTAAGCTAGCATTTTCAGAATTATTATGACCTAAGGGAAAATTACTATATTGAATTTCCCTATGATTTTGGCTTAAGCAAGAGGGACCTAGGATATATGAGATTGAAATACATTTTATAAAACTATGCATAAGTCTTTCTGATCAATTAATGAAAACTCCTTTATTTAATCTTATTATATCGAAACAGCATACATAAAATTAGACAAACTCTTTGTTTATTCGTTTAGCACATTTATTGGAACACTATTTAAATGAAATATCGAAATGTATTTAAAGGAATCGACTAACAATTCTATGAAAAAGTAAAACCCGATCTTGTAATAAAAGTCTACTGGAGTAAATTTAACACTCATAGAAATCAATATTATATAGAGTGCTTTTTGGAAGTATTCTCTTCCATCATTTATTGCTGTTGATAAGCATGACTTCTCATCCTGTTTTTTGAACACTGACCCCTTTAATTTAATTAAACTCAAAACGAATAAGGCTAGATATAAAAGTTATACTTTCTAACTAAATATTACATTATAAACTGTCAACTGCAGTCCCAACAAGCATGCATGTGCAAAAATATAAATAAATGAATAGGGCAAATATCTATTGAAAACAGATTAATTCTTATACACATTTTACCAATACAACTGTCTTATAATGTAATCCCCTTAAGTACAAGCCAATCTATCAAGCAAATCCAAAATCTAAATAATTCCATATAACTTAATTTAAGATTAACTCCTTATTATGTGATACCAAAATCCAACTTCAAAATAATTGAATGTAAAAAGCCATGTTATCAACCAAATCATTGCAGTTTAAATTAAATCCAATCTGAATTATATCGAAATCATGTTATTTGTTAAAATTGATAGTATTATTCTAATAGGTGAAATAATCACAGCATCAAACATTGAATCCAACATTAGAATTCCAACCTTCAAGAAAAATTGATAAACTGGAAATGGAGTAGTATAATGGATTAAGCCAGCCTCAGGTACATGTATGCTTTTGTTTTGACTTCCCAAGATATTCTGATTAGGATAATAAAGAAGCATTTTCTATAAGAAATACTTCATTTTTAATAATTATATTTTAATTTCTTATTCCCTAAATTTAATTCAATCATTTTCGACTTTTAAATTTCTAAGCTCAACAAATTATAAATACTTAAACTTTGAGCTTTTGATACTAACTTGTTCAAATTTACTATTAATTTTATTGTAAAAATGTTGAGAATTAGTAATTTAAAAGTTCATTAGATGTTATCCTATCCTATGTAGAAGTTGGATTTCGGAATAGAAATAGCGGTTAATTAATTGTTACTTGTGTATTTCTATTTAAAATGATATGGTTTTTATGATTGATAAAAATTAAAAGGAAAGTTATGAATTATAATTTTTGTTTGGAATATTTTTCAAATGATAAATACATTAAAAATTCATTTGGATGATAAAATACGTGCAAGACAATTTGTAGTTGACCCTCTTTGAAAAATAGATGCTTTACAAAAATGGTCAAATAATTTTTGAAAAGGTCAAATAAGATGGAGGATTTATCAAAGTATTAAAATATTATAAAAAAAGGTCTATTGTCAAAAAGAATTACCATAATATTTGATTGAAGATAACTGGGTAGACTTATACAAAACAAAAATAATATCATACGAGTATAACTAGATTGTCAATGCTCTATTAATATAGAAACCTCATTATTGTTCCGTTACTGAAGTTTTAGATATTTGGAATTTGGATTCACTAGTTTGGCGCACTTCTTAAGTCTACGTAATTAGTGTTCCAACTGAATTAGCAGAAATTCTGACTTTGAATTTCTCTCTACCTTAAGTTAAATAAAGTCATGGCTTCACAAAAGTAGAAGTTGAAACCAATATGGAAGGGAGTAGAAAAATCATACAGGAAATGCAAGTCTCTCAATTAATAGAAAAGATCTAAGAAGAGTAATCTTAAAATAGAACTCCTTATTTTACAACTTTTAATCTTCATAAAAAGGCTAAAGAAATAAAACATATTAAGAATTTCTTGCCAAAATCCATCAGACCTTAGGGCAATAATGATGTATTGAGTTATATGAGAAACGAAATTCCGGGCATTAACATCCCTTAATTTGAAATTAGATATCGCTGTAATTGGAGAAGTCCATCAAAAGACTAAATGTGTTTTACTTAAGTTAATTTAAATCTTGGTCCAGATTCCTGTTTATGGATTACTATTGATAAAGAAAATGTAGCAGAACTCAGGTAGAAGATAATTTAAATTGAGAAAATAGATATATTTATTGAAGATAAGGTTTGGTTCAAAGATGCAGACTACTTTTTACTGAATAACATACCGTTTAGATATTTTGTTCAAAATGAAGGAGATTTAGTTGTTCTTAGTCCTGGAACCTATAGTTGGCAAAAATGTGAAGGTTTGTGCATGAGTTGCTCTTGGAATTAGGCAACTTTGGATGAAAACTCCTTAAAAACTATAATTGATTAAGAGAAAAACTTTGCAGCATTGAATTTTATCAGCAGAGTTCCATATAACAATTTAATACTTGATGTGGTAATACATGAAAATTCATTGGATCAAACATTACTCAACTACCTTAGATCAGAACTACAATAATTTATATTTGAAGAAAACCAAAATTTATAATCATTAAATTAAAAAAATGCACCTGTATTTTAAGAAAAAAGAGAGAATTTATTTTGTACTAAATGTAAAAGAGAGCTATTTATATATTTTTATGAGGAAGATCAAAATTGTCTATGTTTAATATGCTTGAAAGAACACTAAAATATTAATAATTCAAATATCAAATAAAAGTATAGATTTCAATGTTTGAATTTTTTGATAGGTTCACAATTATCTAGTTGCAATATTGAATTTTGTTCCAATTACACTGGAAAAACTAAATGCACTATAAAAGTTGATGAATAATAAAACTACAAAAATAAAGTTAATAAGAAAGGTTTAATAAAACTATAATCTGAAAATAATGGAAAAAATAAAATTGTAGAGCCCTTAACTCAAAATGCGATGGAATCATCAGAGGAGGAAAACCTAAAAAGAAAAAATAAGAAATAAGATATCTATAAAGGTTAAAAATTTTAAAAACAAAAAAAGTTATGATTTATTTTGAATAATTATCATCAACAAATTTATTAATTGAAAAAATAAGGTTGTAAATCTTTCTACTCTTTTTTTACCTTTATCATTGTTGTTTTAAACAATAAATTTGATTAACACAATATATAAGAATCGATGAAGTGATAATTATCTAAATAATTTTATAATTTTCTAATCAAAATTTATATTTTTCTCTTAATTGGTAGTATATTGAATAAAAGGTGTGTTGAATTTAATAAAATCAAAGATTTAAGATATAATTATACTTCCCAGCATTATTAACTCACGACTTTCTTAATTAATGAACCATTCTGAAGAAATTTTTCTATAATATTATGCTTAGATACAATTTGGAACTTAACTATTATTTTGAAGTTAATTATTCAGTCTTTAGACTTTATATTATATAGATATAACAAAAGAGATACTGGACTTAAAATGAGGTATGTATATGTTTTAAGGAATGAAATATTGTTTGATCTAGGTGCAAAATGTTGATGAGTTTCTACTTGTTTTAATTTGCTCAAGAAAATTATTTGAATGGGATTATCATTGGATGGGCAATTTAGGTTGAGGGTAGGGTTATCAAGAGGGTAGTTATAAATAAACATGAAATTATTTATAATATATATTATTTATAATATTGTAAATTCGTATTGTTGATTTTGGCGGATAAATGGAAGTATTGTGTTATAAGTATTTTTAGCAATTTATAATGAACCTTGATGATACAGATTGTAATTCTAAATAAATTTATATATAGTTAAAACTCCATAAAAATAGCAATTGTGCAAATCACCTATTACATATAATAAACAAAGTTCACCTAAGAAAGCGAAGGAAGAATTAAAAAAAATTAAGATCATTAAGAAACTGGAATTCAATGATGATCAGTTAATAATAAGATAAGATGGAATACTTGGAAGAAGTAAACGTATTACATCAAAAGAAAATAAAGGTATTAATTATCAATCAAATAGTAAATTCATCCTACACTTTGGGTCTATTAAATTCAATAGAACTAAACCAAAATAATGTTATAGTTAATAAGTTGGTGAAACCTAGCGATGACGATTTATTTAATCTCTCCAGAGATGAAAGCATAGTGTGTAAATGTAGAAAATCTAAATGCATCAAAAACTATTGCGTTTGCAGTGCCAACAATCAAGAATGTTCATTCAAGTGCGAATGCTACAATTGCTCAAATAAATAGCCAAAATCCGCTATCTCAAAGTAATCAGGATCTGAATATTTGGGATGTAATTGTAGAAAACAAGAGTATGAGCTCAAAATTAATTCCTAGTTGTTCTAAAGGGTATTGTGAGTGCCAAAAACGTAAAATCAAATGCACATCGAAGTGCAGATGTTGTGATGAATGCAAAAATTGTGATATACAACCTTTACCCTTTCATTTAGATAGTTTATTCTGATTTCAAATTTCATATATTAATTAATTATTTTATACAATCGTTAAATTATTTTTATATCTTGAAATACTTATCAATAATGCTTTATTAGATATAAACTAAAAATTTGGTTGCCAATAATCATTATTTTAATTCTATTTTGAAAACCAATTCCTCCTCGATTTAATCGGTATCATACCTGATAAACTTCATGTACACATTGGAATTCTTAGATGCTTACAATGTAATATGAATTGTTATGGATGCTAATAATAATACAATACTACATACATTCAGCTGGTATTTCTAAGGTATTTAAGTTGTCAATCTCAAAATTGGTGATTTTCAAAATATGCTCGTCTGATATTGAAATTCTTAAAATCTTCAGAAATTTATCTTTATTTTTGTACTCAAATTTCTTTTTATAAAGACTATTCTATAGTTAAATCAACCTATATTCTTTTATGGGCTTGGTAAGACTCATTTTAATTAATAATAAATAAAAATTATCATCAATTTCTTTATTTTACATATAAATTCAATCAAGTAAAGAACTGTAAATTTACTCATGTTCAATAAAACAATCTGAAGTATGATGAGACATTTAAGATTGGGTATAGAGAAGTATTAAATTAAATGCAAGTACATATAAAAGAAGAATAAAAAAATTATAAAAATTGATATATATATAAGTTATAATATTATTATTAGCATATTATTATAATTCATTTATTCTTTTTTTAAATAATCTACATATTTAATCAAATTTACATCTTCAATTTAATCCAATTGTTTTTAATAATTTTCCCTATGTTTCTTCTTTTTCTTTAGGTCCTTTTTTATGAAGTCATAGTTCTTAAAATTTGGATCTACTTGTTTCTTTGCTTCTACTTCTGCTTAATGATCTTTCTCCTCTGCTATACTCAATCCTACAGGCTAGTAACATTCATAATAATAATCATCCTCGGCCTCCAACATTTTTTTGTGTCTCTTTAGTTTCTCTAACATATACATATTGAATTACCTTCTCTTTCCTTTTCCTCTTATTCTTATATTTGCTTTAATTAATTATATGTTTTTTAATCAAACTAATTCTTAGACAAGTATTCTGTAATATCGAAATTTTCATTTTCAATTTCTACCTTCAGGATCTTATTGACATCAACGTTGGGTTTATTAACTGGTTTTGCATCATTAAAGATATCATCAGATTCATCATCTTGATCAACACTTTAAATAAGAATATTTTAGTCAAATTTATGTCTTTCTTGATATCTTTTAATAGATAGATTATTAGTATTGAGAATGCTTTCTGAAATCATTTATATAGATTTTTCATCATAAATAACTTGGATTGGATCTTCTCCATCTTTATTATATTTTTTTGTGAAAAATTAAGGCATTGAAACTCCATAGTTAGGATCTATATCATATTTATAAATATAGGTCATGGTGTTTTTTAAAGGGACAATTTAATTCTTATTTTATAGAAAAGCTTCTATTTTGATTGCCATTGGATGAGTTGCCTTTTTAGGGATTTTCTCTTTGGCAGATGTTAAGTCTTTCTTTATTTTCGCAATGATGCTAGACTTATTATTCTCTTGATTTAATGTATTTGATTGAGGTTATTATATCAGAGTATAATCTAAACCATTTAATTTAATCTCCTTCTCAAATCCTTCTAATTCTACATATTCTCCATTCTTAACTTGGGTCATGATCCCCTTTCTTCTTTCTTCAGCTCTGTCCCTATAGTTTGACTCTTCAACATTAACATTATCTTCATTGTCTTCATCTTCAAACATTAATAATATAAATAATTCAAATAGGTTTCATTTCTTTGCCAAGCCACTCTATGCAATTCATGATGTCCTTATATTCTAATGTACTTCCTTTAAAAACAGATACTTTTCTTGTCTTATTTCTTTTTAATGGATAATAAAATAAATATACTTTAAAAATTCTTCTGTCTTCTCTAACGGATTGTCTTTTCCGTTTTGGTTTACAAATACCGCAATTGGAGTCTTTATTCAATAAATTTAATGTTTTTACATCCTTAAGGTCAGAGTCAATGACAATTTTTTCTAATTCCAATAATGCCTTTTAGATATCAATGTTGCCATCTATAACGTAAATTACTCCTTGACTTCCATAGAAGTTTTGTCTCCAAAATATTCTCTATCTTTCACTGCCTCCCATATCAAAAACACAAAGGGTAATGTTTTTTAATTTAATGTCAACAATTTATAAATCTTCCTTTTTATCTTGATAATTTCCTTGGTTGAGTGTTTTTATAAGAGCTACAGGGAACATGTATGTTTACTTGACTTTCCAACTCCATTTAGTCCTAAAACTAATAGTTTACGCTTTTCTTTAGAGAAGAATTTTTCGTGATTATTTCCCATACTTGAAAATTAAATAGTGTTTTAATAAATTAAGAATAAAAATGAAGTTAGAATTTTTAAATTCATATTATTAATCACTCTTATTGCTAATGAATTCTAGTTTTATTAAATTAAAATAATATACTATGCTATATTAGTATTTAGAAATCTATTCAATTTACCATTAAATTAGATGTTTAATATCGTCCTAATTACTCAAATGAACAAAAATTAAGAGTTGTATTTAATATAAAATACTGAATAATAATTATATGATTGAAAAGTAGTAGTTTCTAGGAATAGTCATTTGTAATTTATGAGGATCAAATATAAAAAGTGATTGAATTATTTTATTAATTATTATTTTAATGATAATTTACAAAATAGCCTTTGCTAGTATTATTTTTTGTTTCATCTATACAATTGTTGCTCAGATCCACGATTATCATTTGACGACTTCAAAAAAATTAAGGTCAAACTATGTGCCATTAATGTAAACCTACATGATGGATCACACTAACTACAGCAAATTCAAATAATCTTACAATGTATTAATTATATATAAGCATGATAGGAATCATATCTTAACATGATTGAGGAACCTAGTTATTGCATAGAATCAGATACATTAGTAATAATTAGAGTTAACTTAGAAATTAATGCACCCTGACATACTGCTTTAGGATAAATATATAATGAGAGAATTGGACAAAGGAAACCTCTAAAGGGAAATAATCAAAAGCCGAATGTTTGATTCAATCCAAAATATTTAACCATTGCAAAGTAATATATTTCTTAACTTCTAAAGAGCCAACTACTAAATTTTAACATAGAATTCCTCCTTAATTATCATATTTTTATACTTTTAAACCCAGATTGTAGGATAATTATCATTTTGGTTAGGGATTAGGTTGCATGTTTTAGAAATTGAATCATATACCTGGATTATATACCTTAACAAGCAAAAACAGTTTAATATATAATTATGCTAAATATATCTATGACATGAAAAAACGCAATGCTAGTTCATACTGTATAGAAAGTGCATCGTATGTTCCAGAAACCTTGAGATTGAATGTTAAATCAGAGTGCTAATCATTTTTTAAATAACTGAACAAACTCTAAGAGGAATACAAGAGCAACATTAGATAATATAATGGTCCAGATTACTTGCTAAAGACTGATGAACATAGAGGAGAGGGGATTCGATTATTACTATAATCTCAAATTGAAAACATAACTACTGTGTATGAAAATGGAGAGTTGTGCGGTAATATCACAGAGAAGATTGTGGCATAGAAATACATCAATCGTCCATTTTTATATAAGGGACACAAGATTGAATTCAGAATGTACATTTATTTGGCAAGCAGCAAGCCTTTACAATTGTATATGTATAAAAGGGCTTTGATTAAGAGATGTGCCAATGAATACAATCCATTATCAGAATCAATACCTGCCCATATTTGCAACACCGCAATTACAGAGAAGACTCACAAGAATCAGAGTAATTCTGGAGAAAGCTAAGAGGAGGACGAGGAGATGTTCATTGATTGGAATTTAGAGGGGATTGAGGAGTTATTGAAGGAGCAGGGCAGAATACCTAAAAAATAGAATTGGCTTTAAGAGTACCTTTATCCAAGGATTTATGTGAAAATAATTCACACCATCAGAAGTGGATAATATGCATTCTATTAAGACTCCAGATTTTGTGAGTTTTTGGCCATTGATTTCCTTCTTGATAATGATCTGGATATTTGGTTATTGGAAATCAATTACAATCCTCAGATCTTAAGCGTTACACCGGATAGAATCAAGAGGAACTATAAAATGATAGAGGATACTATGGAAATTGCATTTGCATATCTGAAATCAAAATACAAAAGGATCAAATAATTTTTGGAGGAGGAATTGATGAAATATTAATATAGTGGAAATAGAATTAGATAAGTCGATTTTAGAAATCAATTTGGAAAGTAATTTAGTTAGTTACTAGATGATATATCAATTGATTAGGAGTTTAGTTTATCAAAGGATAACTTATATGCACATATTATAGACGAAAGTAAATAAGGCAGTGAGAAATACTTTAATTTGATAGATGCTGAATGCATATGAAATAAATTATTATCAATTATATAATATGATGAACAGTAATATTTACATATAAAGGTGTTTTGAATATTGGCATTACTAACAATTATTTTCAGATGTATAGATATAAGTATATAAAGTATTTTAAGTGCAATCTTGTATGTTGTTCAACTCTTAGGCATTGTTTGCATTTTGACAAATTCCATTTATTAAAACACATGGTTATATATAACTTCTTTGAGAACCTTCCCATACAAAATTGCAATTCTCAGCTTCTGAATTCTAACAAGTAGCCCATGTGCACAGATTATTTACAATTTAGCATAAATTCGTATATTATAAACATTAATCGACAGATACATTTTCACATAGCAAATTATTACATTATGAATTAAGATTATTCCAATAGCAAACACTCCCATATCCTACATTATCAAAGCGTATGTTAAACAAAGAATTGTCGCAATCATTCTGATTCAAATAGCTGCTACATTCTGTTAATTGACAAATATTGTTTTAGGATGTTCCGCATCTATTAGATTATTAAAAGCATTCTTAATTTGTTGAGCCAGTAAGTTCTGTGCAATTATTCAATTCTGTACACTTCCCATCTTTTAAAACGCATCTATCCAATTATGAACACAAATATAGAACAGTCTACTCATTAAAGTAAGAACAATTATAATTAAGTATGTCTGTGCATTCAAAATCCAAATTAAGTTAACAAAATTGACTTGAGCTACATAGATTTGGTTAACTTAACTAACTGCAAGTGCACAATGAAGAATATTAGATGGGAACATTCCAATTTGCTTATGTTAATTGTAACAAAATTAGATAAATTATCATTATTTTTAATATATTTCTCATTAAATTTGCAAACGTTTATATTCAACATCGTCTCACCATTTAACTTATTTTTCTCCAGATTATGTGTTGAAAAGAAATTAATATTATAAATATTCCTATTCATATTCTAATAAAATCTGATGATGTCCAATACTTTTAATAGATAACTTGGAATGATTAATTGATTTAATGGAAAACCTACATCCAGCCTAAGAAATCATTCTCAATATAGTTTCACAGATTCAAAAGCATCATGATTTTATCAATTACATGAACTCAAACTCTTAAAAAATCAAATAAGGCTAGTGGATTTAGTAGTACTTTAAAAATGAACCTAATTTACCAATAACTCACAACACAATTAGAGTGGTCGAATTATAAAATGAATACATCCCCATTAAATAGCATTTTCATCATATTTTAGTTCATAAATAGAATGTTCCTAATTTATGTGGATACCATGCAACCTTTAATTTGGTTCAATGTGTTTAAAGTATTAAATATAGGTAAGAATGCAAAATCTATTGTTTTTTAGAATCCCCCCTTTATTTTATGATATAGCAGCATTTTGGACCTATGTTAGAAGAACTTAAGATTTCTTGAGATTATACCGAAACAAATACTAATTGGATTCAACTACTTGGCCATGGAGAGATTCTGACATTGAAAGTGGAGATTTCGAAAGAACTTACTTGAAAAGTTGTTTACATGCTAAACCCCTTTTTAAAACAACATTTTAGAATGAAATAGTACAAGATGTCAAATACTTAGTGACAAATGACACTATATTCTTTCAATATGGAAATGTTATCAATGGATATAATGAAAGAGTAGCCCTTTAAAAGTAATATTAAAATTTAAACTTAGAAAGTTTGATTAATTCAAGGACTTCAAGCCTTCAAAGAATGAAGAATTGATCCAAACATACATGCTTGGAGTTACAAACCATTGGATTTCATTCTTGGCATATAAGTGTGTATTAGGAACATAATTTATTGTAATGGATTCGAGGAACAGAGATTTCTTTTTGTGGAATTAATAGCAAATTAGAGATTTCCTATAGTAGGATTAATTGGAGAGACCAAACAGAGGTTAAAAGCCTTTGAATTAATTTTATTTGGATCTCTACGAACAAGGAATGAAGGACTTATAACAGATCATAACACTACTTATCTCATGGATTACAGGCTAAACTAAATTAGAATCATATGTGAGCAATCAAAAAATCAGAGTGTTTTTGAATCCTTTGATAGAATTACTAGAAGTCTCATAGGATGAATATCTCAAGCTTAAATTTACTAATGAGAATGCTGCAAATTTATATTAAATTTTGGCTTTGTGGTCTGATCAATATAGGATTACAGTTAGTGAATATATTGGCAATGCAATAGACATTTCATAGATCAACAAGAATTTGTTCTTGAAATCAATAGAATTGGCATAGAGTGCTCTTGAGTTTTAAACGAAGAATGGATTATGGAATTAACAGAAGCAGTCTCCGTTGCATTCCATCATAAAATGCTTGAAAATAATTAACTAATCTATCTGATATCAATTATTTATGATGTATAATATTAATGTTCTCAAAATTTAATAGCAATTCAAATAGAATATTAAAAATTTATATAAATTGATCAAATGAATAAAGCCACCAAAATCATACTTAAGAAGATCAAAATACTGTCACCCATCGTAGGACATCCATCACCTTAAGGTTCATTATAATTATCAACAGGTAATGATTCATCACATTCAATGCATGTATCAGAATCCTTATCTTTCACACAGTCTAATTATGAAGTAAGCCCTTAAGCTTTTTATGAGGTCTATTATAATAATCTGGATTATTCATCCAATATTCTTAAAGTTGGTGTTAAAGATAAGGTTGCTTTTGCTACTATTGCTACATTTCTCCATGCAATTTCAACTTTAATCAAATACAAAGCATATCCTTTCTAGTTAAGCTTTGATTATTAGATAGTTGCCTTTTTGAAAAGTTTATCTCCTGTAAAATAGATCTCAGGATTAGTTAAGTAATAAACTTCTGTTCCTGATTTAGTTAAACTATGTTTTAACCATATTTCATCATTCAAATATAAGTCAGCCTTATCAGTTACTTGAGTACATGCTTCATCAGCGCAGAATTGGAGTGAACTTGTAACTGTTGCTTAACAATCTCCTGAGCAATCAAGCTATACTTTTTAACTTAAACTTCCAAAACTAGTATCTAAATTGTCTGTTGATGTTCTATCTATTCCTGCAAGGAAGTCAAAATAAAGAACTCTTTACAAACTTGATCCAATAATGAAATCCAAACTATAGTATCCATGGAATACAAAACTGGTTCCATTGTCTGATAATATGAGTTGTTTAACGAAATCTTTGCTTGGAATTGTGAATTAATAAGCTCTAGTGCTTGAACCATCATTAATGTAATTGATTGTGTAACTGGATTCTGTTCTTATAAGATTTGTGCTGTCTTCATAATTGTAGAGTTTCAAGGATAAACATGATTCTGTATTTTCTCCTTTGGTAATTCCCTTTAATGTGGTATCTGTAAATTTAGGATCTGTATAAGTTATGGTTATATTTAGATCAACAGTGCCATCGATGTAAGCTGTTGTACCTTTGAATGGGTTGGTTGAAGAGTCACCCAATTTAGCAGTAAAATCTAAACAGTTTTAGGAAACACATTCTCCTTAGACCAAATTACATGCTGATGGACATGCACCATTTACAAGTTCGCAAGCTGCCTTAATTGTGGTTAGAAGACAGAGGAGGGCTAGCAATGAGAAGATTTACATTTTTAATTTAATTATTGAAAAATTTCTGTCATTTGATACATTCAAAAATATGGTGAATATTCTATTTAGTTATTTACTGATATAATGTACGCAATTATGTTGAATAAGAATTAAATGAATAAAATAAAATAATCTAATAACATTCAAATAAAATTCATTATTTATTCGAATATATACTACCATAGACAATGATTCTTATTTTGAGAACATTTATACTTAATCAATACTTAAAATACAAATTATTTCTATTGATTTCCTTTGAAACAAATCTACATTTTAACTATCTTACAAAGTCAAAATAATTCCATTGCAAAAACTCATTACTTTCGTATTTATTCTTTTTTATTTATTAAATGATCTATAGTTAAATATCGATATATTAAGTAGTTTAATATAGTAATATCAATCATATATTAATTATCGATAAGATATGATAATAATTCGATGGTTTGATGAAATTTACTAATATAATCTAATTGTTTCATTATCTTTTATTTACATACATAATTTTATAATTCTTTTGATGAATTAATCTCAATATCAATATGTTGTTTACGGTTATTGATTTTTAATGATTAATCAAGAAGAGACGAAGTATAATAATCAAATTATCTAAAAATTCTTTATTGAAAGCAATAACAAAATGGAATCACTGAATAAACTAGTTAGTCTCATTATTGATATTGAAAAGTTTGATGTAATAATTTAAGTGAACAAATTTGTGAACTCACAAAATTATTCTCTAATTAAATTTTATTTACTTTATGGCCCATTAATTAGGTGTAATCCAAGAAACATATTAAGATGACTTATAGGAATTAGTCTCCATAATGGAAAGCTAAAATTAGATAATAGATAAGAGAGTACCTGTTTTAAAAAAGAGAAGAGATCTTATTTTGGGAGCTCTTAAAGACTTTAGAGAAGGAGAAACCAAATTATAAGATTCAAAATTATCATGTAGCACTGCTTTGTTTTCATCAATCCATGATGATACCGATCAAATTCAAAAGCTTTAGGATGAGATAGCTCTAAAGGATTAATAAATTTAGGAATTGAAAGATCTAGTAGAGACTCTTCATTAAAAAATAAACAGAATATCAATATGCAATGAAGAAATGCAATTTGAATTACAAAAACAACAATAGCAATAACAATAACAAGCGTTTTAAAGAGGAAACAAATTAAGTTAATCTAGTATTTTTATACCTAAATATTATTTTAGTGATTGTGCCTACCTTAACCACTTCTACAGAAAAAGCATAGGCTACACTTAATAAATTCGTATCACCTATTACAACAAACTCATTTAAATCAATTGACAGCAAGGAACCTGTCTCAAAAGAAGATATGAGAAAAATGATGAGAAGGATTTCATAATAAGCATCTGCTTCAGCATATATCTTAGCTGCTAAAGGAGACTATACTACTTTGGCTGCTGCTTAGGAAGAATTGTAAAGTTAGAAAAGCATAGGATCCCAAAAATCTTTGTCAAATAAATGATTAATAATTTATATTAAAATACAAGATTAAAGAATCAAAATTAAGAAGCTGAATTTTGTGAATAATGACTACTATTTTTAATGGGCTATGAGGTTTCTGTGTATAATTTCAATGTACGCACAGCCGATAATGGATCCTTCTAATAGAATGTGCCTGAGAACTAGCCACTCATTCTTTTGGCTGACATTGACATCTATTATTATTACACCTCAGTTATAAAGGAATATCTTTTTAAATCATTAATTTTTTAATTCTGCTCTTCCCCTATATCATTTTAACTATTGTATTTAGATTCGAATTCAGCCAAATTTAATTGATAAATGGCATTTTTTATCATTTATTACCCAGTAGTTTATATAGCCTATGTACTTTATTCACCACTGGAGTCTATAAAAGGATGTTGCAATGCCTAAATTGCAGTGATTCTATTCTTAGGATTTTTATTCAGCATCTTTTTTAATAAATCCTAAATTTAGACTGATTATAACTTACTAATGATTAATCTGTAATGTAATTTCCATCAAAAGGGATATCTAAATCAATATGACAATGTCTGTTTGATCTCAAGACTTCATCAAAATTCTATCCAATAAATAAACTCCGTCCAGTGAGCAATTTATAAAAAATGCAGCCAGCAGAAAATATATCAACTTTACAACTGTACTTTGAATCACTTCTTGTACTTAGCACCTCAGGAGCTACATAACCAGGTGTACCACACTTTGGAAACAAATATCTTGTATAGATCCAGTTGATTACTTATCTAATAGTTCTGAAGTTGCAAGACCGAAATCCACTAAAACTAATGAAGAATAGTCGTTTTTTCGTGCAAACATCAAATTATCTGGTTTTAAGTCTCTATGTATTATCTATTATTAATATTAAATATACTCGATGGGAATGAAGAATTTTTAAATTAGTGAGTAGCTTTTTCATTATAGTTTTTATACTTTATATTGGTAGTCTTTTCTAAGGAAGTGTCTATAGAATTATTATGATATAATACCTTTGCCTTTTCTAATTCTCCACTCAAACTCAAACCTTCCAAATATGAAGTGACCACATAAAAAGTACTGTCTCCCTCATAGATTTCACTTAGAACCAAGAAATTATGTTCATATTATGACAAAGTTCTTAGGATTTGTATTTCAGATTAAAAAGCTTACTAAAGTATACTAATTGATTACCATTCCATTTCCATTTTCTGATAGCTTCAAAAATGACTTTTCAATTGCCTTAACAGCATACACTTCCTTATCCAAAACATTTCTTGCACTGTACACCTTAAAACATATGTTGATATTCATACTTTTGCTGAACTTCCTTTACCCACTTAAAATAGAGGTTGAAATAAGTCTCCTATGCCTTCAAATAACACTTTTCCAGCTAATAGTTCTTTGAATCTAATATAACACTATGCATAAGTACCTTTATAAATCCTTTGCTTGTGCATGGACTACCTTTTTCTTATTTTGATATGGAAATTCAAAGCATTCCAGTGTCTACTTGTTCTTACTAATCTCCCAATTTATTTTTGTATCTAGACTTAGTTTGATTCTGTATTTAGGATTTTAGCAATCAGCGGTCTAATTTTAATTTACAATCTCTACTATGCCCATTATGACTATCTCATCAAAAACTGTGATATGATAAGCAACATCCTTAAAAAAGTGTTTTCTAATTCCTAAAAATTTGAATTTCGCTTCTGCATAGTCAATTGAATCCATTTAATAATTGAGTAGGTTTTTATATAAATAATCCAATTGAGATTGACATTTAACATTAAATATCCGAATTCTTCTGCGTTTTTCTGCTGAAATAACCATTTGATCCTAATGTATAACCGAATGAAATTATATGGCTGTTTATTGAAATTTCATTCTCTTTCAATTCCAAAGATGTTCTTAATTACTATTTTCCATAATATATAAGAAATATGAAAAAACAATTTTAGAAAATATTGATATCAAATTAATAAAACAACAAACTTAGAAACAATATTTAGCATTATTTAAGCAAATTAATTATAATTTGCATTGAAAATGATCAAATATAATTTATGTTAATTAAAGTATTAAATAAACATCATTTAATAAATACTTTAATTCATATTTCTAGAATTGAAAACAGAAACACTGAATAAAATAACTGAAAAAATCAATTATTTTTGATGTTTCATTTCTTTCAAATAAGTAAATTCATTTTATTAATTGCCATTTATACAAGAATCATAAATTTTATAGTTGCTAATACTCTTTGAATTCTTTTTTATTATTTGTTTGATAAGAAAATTAAATTTGTAGTTTATAATAATATAAGTACATATACAACTTATAAATTATGGACCCTTAATTAAATGCCTAATGTGAGATAACAAGAAAAGACTTAAATGAGTTTATGTAAGAGTGTTACTAATATTGTATTTCAGAGTATAAAAGAGGTTAAGAGGATGTTATCAAATAAATGTTAAAATATGCATAATAAGTAATTTAAACTATTTAGAAATGTAGGAAACTAATGGCGATATAAGCAAAACAAATATCAATAATTTGCTTAACTATTTAAAATAGAGAAGAAATTAATTAGTGCCAAATGGAAATAATACACCTTAAGTTGAGAATTAATCTAATCACAATACCAACAAAAAAACTTTCGTTTAAACATAATAAAACGAACCTCAGAAATTTATAGTTATTAATCATGAAAGATTGTAACAAGCATTCGAAGAATTAAAATGATTTTTTTATTATTTTTGGGAATAAGAAATGAATTTAGATTACAAAAACTAGTGGTCGTTGAGTTTCTTAATTACTATAATATAATTTGATAAATTTCGAGATTGAATTTATTAATCTTCATTATTATTTAAATAATATAATGAGAGTTTTAGGATTGCTAGCATTGGTTTTAATAGTAGGATCATATATATATTATTGTTCATGGTTATTACTTAAAGTAAATAATTTTGATAAATAAGCCATTTCTGCCAGAAGATCATTATTCGTACTACTATTTCCCAGATTAGAAATATGTTTACTATTTACCTTCTCTTTTTTTGCTTTTAATATTAGCTATGGTAATGTCTACCTTGGGATATATTCTTATAAATTCTGAAGCATTTAGCAAGCCTTAGATGCCACCTTGGGCTAAGTATGGTTATCAAGGACCAAAAATTTCGCATTAGTGATTAATATTATGAAAGTGTTTTTGGAATAAATATAGTTTTATTTATTAAATGAAATAATGCATTATTTTATATTCTCTTTTTTGCACTATAATTGAAATGCTCACTCCATTGAATTATTTTATTTAAATTATAATTTAATGAATAATCATAATTTAGAGAAGAGAGATCATATCAAATTCATACTGTTAAGAAATATAGTAAGTTGAATTTATGATGAGTACTTTGGTTATTCTTCTTTTTGGTATAGTCTTATTAGATTATTTTAATTCATTAATTTATTTATTGTATGTATTAAAAATTCGAAACTACTTCCTTCTCATAATTTAGATAATAATACTTTAATAATTTAAGAGAATAATCTTGTTTGTTGCCAGCCTTAGAAGAACTTTGTGGAGGATGTAATTAAATTTATTCATAATATCAGGGACTTAAGAGACATTGAAATCAATCCTACAGAAATTAACAAAAAAGAACTAAGCTCCATTGCCTTTATTTTTTGATTCATCTTAAGCAATGGATTCCATCTCAAATAAAAAGTAAGCTTTGGCTACAGTTTTTTAATAATTTGATTCTAGAGGAATAGGAAGAATCGATGCAACTGAATTATTTTCAGTTATGCTTCTTCTGTCAACTGGAGAAGTTAGTTAAATATTTTATAGTAACTCTCGTTTTGATATATGAATAGACATCGCTGTGATTTTTGGTTCGGATAAGACAAATCATATTACTTCAGATGAATTTTTCTTTTTTATTGATTGCTTATTTAGAGGAATCTCTAAAGTGTTAATTTGCAAGGGAGAAAACAAACCTATTGGCCTAAACAAAAGATTGAACGATTAAGACATCAATAAATTTATGTAGTAGATTTTCAAGGGATAATTGAAAGTAAATAAAGATGAATTATATGCGTAATTATAATTATCATTTGCAATAGGTCTGTTAAGCAAAGTCAATAATTGTTTGAGTTTATCGAGTATATCTCAACTTCAATGCAAGCATCCATGGAATATACAAGACAATAGTCATTATTAATGATGAAGATAACAATGGAAGTTAAGAAATTGATGGCTTAGATGTTGGCATAAATAGATGGAACTGCCAAAAAGTGATATAGTATTTATTTGTCTAAATAATCAACAAATTTATTATAGAAACACCAAAATATAGAAAAATATTAAAAAATAATGCTATCAAATATATCTAGAGTTGTCTTGACGATTTAAAATATCTGTTTTTGTTGCAAAATATGCCTAGACTTTCTTCTTAGCAACAGGGATGTCTACTTCTTTATTTGGAGTGAAAATATATTCTCCAGGAAAATGTATGTTGATTAATCTTCTTGTGTCTTCGCTTACCATAACTTTGCCTGCTTCTCCTTAGGATTCCATTTTATTGGCAATCACTGCATCAATACCAAAGATGTCATATCTCACAATATCTGTTCCAATAATGCCACCATAGAATTACCCCTAAAATTAATAAATGAAAAGTATTACTGTGTGTATTCCGATTCTCATATTCAAATCTTTGAAATTGACTTCCTTTCTAACTCTCTTTATAATTTCTACCATTTCTAATCCCATTTCTAGAACATTTTTAGCTTCTTATCCAGGATGTCTTTGTTCCATGTCATTTATTCCCAAAACTACGTAACAATCTCCGATAGTGTATACCTTATAAACGTTCTACTACAAACATTCCTTATCAAATGATGTCATCAATTCCCTTAGCATCTTAACAACTTATTCTGCTGAAACTTTTGCTGAGTATGCTGTGAATCCACTTATATCAGCAAACAAAAGAGTTGCATCTATTAAAACATCTGATAATTCCAATTTAATTTTGCTATTCTAATAGAATCTTGTTAAAATATGAGATGGTAATAAATTAGTTAATAAGGAATCTCTTTGTTCTTTTTTCAAATTTTCATTGGCAGCACTATTGAAATTTTTAATTGTTAATTCAAAATTGTTATGTGATACTATTACCAAGATAATTGTTGATAGCACTATAAATACTAATAGATTATGATGTTAATGCAGAAGGAGCTAAACAAACCATGCAGCTTATTGCAATAAGATATAGAAAAACATATATTTGAATTTTAAGGATTATTAGTTTACAGCTGAAAATGCAAAGAAATAGGCTTCAGCATTATCAGAAATAAGAAATCTCTATTAATTGTTAAAAGTAACAAAGAACATTGTTAAAAATGCACTCACATAGTAGAGACCAGTTAAAGCTAAATCTAAATTATGCATATTATATTTCTTCAATCTACTAGTTATAAAATACAATATTATTAAGTATAAACTTAAGAACATTCTAACAATATATATGGTTAGTCCATCTGATCCAGAGTCTATCAATTAAACTTAAGCCTTAAACAAAGTATAGACAATAGTCATGGGGTAGAAGATATCTTTTAAAGCTGATCTAACTTCTTAATAATACTATTCAAATTGCATGACTATAATGGATTCATTACATTTTTCATAATCAAGTGTTAATTTCTTGTATTTAAGAATTTCTAAATCCATTACTTTCTTTGCTCTTTCATTATTGACTTCTGTTTCAGGACCATCAACATCATTGTCTGAGACACCAATAATTCTGTTTTCAGGGTCTTTCTCTACCTACTTCATTTGAATTTCATCTTCCTTTATTTCTTCCCAATCATTGGTATTATAATCAGTTTTTTAAATGACTTAGGATTTTGACCTGTCTCTCAAAACCGTTTCACTCATAGAAGTGTATTCTTCTTTGATAGTACCCTTCTTGATTCCCCTTGTGGGTTCAGCTCCTTTATTCTTTCTTGGTTATTTTAATAATTAAGAGCCTTGCATAGGATGATTCATGATTTTAGATCTGCGACCATATTCTTTGGTAGTTAAATGATCATAAGCTGAAGATGGAGGAGAGATGTCTTTATACGTTTACTTCAATTAAGTAGTTCTAATATTATTAGTTTTATGAGTCTTAAAAGTAAGTGATCTTCCATTTTTCTAACCTTCATAAAACTTCACTTACGATTAATGCTTTCTCATCTGTAATTTCCTTTGGGTCACTTGATGAACTGTTAACATTCCTTTTCCTTTGGCTACTACTTATCTAGTGGTAAATAGAAACTCAGTATCCTTGACTCTTTCATATGCTTCATTTGATATGGTTATTCTGCCTACTTCTCCAGTCGAACACATCCTTGAGGCAGTGTTGACTGTATCTCCAATCAACGAAAATTAAGGTTTATGATATCCTATAACACCTGCAATCACTTATCCATAATGTATTCCGATTTTAATTTTTAATTTAAATAATTTAACAACATCTTAATCTTTGTATTCATACTTAAATTCTGAAACTGCCTTTAAGAAATCCAATGACAATTCTAATGCAATTGCTGTTTCATTCTTCTTCTGCTGATTCAATCCATCTTTATTATTTTCAATCTCTGTTGATTTCAACCCTGAACATGCCATGTAAGTCTTACCTACAGTTTCTATCTTCTACACTCCATATTATAAACAAATTTTGTCCAAGACTCTAAAAATGTCATCCAAAAATGTTACAACTTATCGTTGTTTAGATTAAAGGATTTTATCGAATTCGCAAATTTCTAAAAATATTATTGATACTGATCCTTAATTCTCTTCTATCTCGGTCTCCTCTGATTATTCAATCTTCTCATATATGAATGCAGGCAACAAAGACTTCAAGATCTAATTAGTCTGTTCCTATTAGGTCTACAAAGCTTAGTCAAATAAAAACACTAATCTTTAAAATCGTTAGAACTAAAATTATATTATTTCTTACATTATAATGAGTATAATTAGATAACAAGTTCAGAAAGAACAAAAGAACATATAAGGTGATAAATTCTACTCTGAATGTTGAGGTTTCTGAATCTGAATTCACTTGAATATCATAAAAGTTTGCCACTCTAATTGTATAGTTGATAAAAAATATCAAAGTCAAAATTATTGGATAATATAAAGGAGGAGGGAAGATATCCCATGCCAAAAACTACTAATATAAGAGCTGTCCAAATGTACTAAAATAGTATTAGCTTTTATCTTCAGGAAGAGTGACACTCAGAAAATGATCCAAGATCAAGACCACTGGAATGAAGAAGTAGGCCTCGATTGTGCCCCATTTTATTTGAAATGCTGCTAAATCTGATTATTTCTTTTCAACTATGTGAGTAACAAAGAATATTAAAATCCAAATCACCATAAAGATTGCCCAAAGTATATTTAGGATTGTATCTTCAACTGTCAAAAATGGAGACCATGCTATTACACTACTAACTCTTAAAACAATAAAAAGAACTAAAACTACTTCTCTTCTCTATTAATAATAGTATTGAACTTTGAATTGTCTAAATTGCTTTTCATAGTTATGATTCTTGAAGACAAGGGAAAGTTTAGAATATTCACCATTAAATGATTAAGTTTTCTCGCTTTCAAATAAAGATCTAATGAATGGATCTATGGATACATTCTCAAATACTTTCTTAATTTTTCTAAAGAATTACCTATTTATTTTAATATGATTTAACATTGAAAATTGTTTAACAGATTCTTATACAATTTTACCTGATTAATTCTTCATAGCATTCTCCATGTATTTAACAAAATTTAATATGATTCTTGGAGTAAACAATAAATCTCTTGTTTGTTTTATTATTTAATCAATTGTGATTATAGTAACTATTGCAGTTAGAATTCCAATAATAAATTGCCATTTGAATATGTTCCTAAGTATTTAAACTCGCTAATCAGATTCCACAACTATAACAAATGAAATTGTTAGCAATCCTATTGTGATAATAAAATTCCAAATTATCTTTCCAAATGGAACATTAAGGTGAATCATTTAGGATGTACCAAAAGCAAAAACACAAAACAATTGAAATAAAAACATCAAATGGGCAAGATTATTTGGGTCAGATGTATAAAACATCATGAACTCTGCAAATATATATGTATTCATAAATCCAGTCGCGACTGCTGAAATAACTACTTCGTAAAACAATTCTTATAACCACCTAAAATTGGATTTAAAACATTTGTAAGCTTAAGGCTAATATTGAGGCAACATCAATTCAATCTGCTCATGACTGGATCTGTCTTCAAATTAAGGTAACAGACCATTAAAAATGATATGAATTTGCAGAGCCAATAGATACACAACATGTTCTTCTATGTAAAGTGTTCTTCTTACACAAACAAATAATGTAAATATGATCAATTGATATAGACTTATTTTAGTACACATAACAGTTAGCTAACTAAGATGCATTGGAAGGATCTTGGCAAAATATAATACTAGTTATTTAATGTGCTATAAATCATTTACCTGGATATTTTGATAAGCTATTTTTAATGATCTCTTTTCTCTTGAAAATTAAATAGTAGCATTAGCATGTGAATTCATATTAAAATCATCAACTGAATCTGAAATAGTAAGTAGAGTATTGCTAGGTTCCATAATCTTAGTTACAGCTTTTGTAATTAATTCTTTATCAGCAGGGGAGCAATCATAAGCAATTACAGTTTTAAGAATTAAAGCAATAAAAAGAAAATGGCTTTTCGTATAATCATCGCTAAAAATTGGTTTGATTGATTTTCCATTAACCAATAGAAATACCTTTTACAAAGGTTCTTCTCCCTTCTTTGATTTCAAGATCATATTTTCATCAAATGTAGCCTTTTTGGAAATACCACTCCTTTTCATTTCAGAAAATGACTTTTAACTTATAAATGATTTAGTAGATTCATTTTATTGACTTTCATCTTCTTTTAATAGTTGTTTTCTAATAAATAGTAACTGGGATTTAATTTATAATTTTAACCTTTCCTCATCTTCTTCATCAATTCGTAGTAAAGTATTATTATTATTGACAATTCCAACATGATTAGCCGCAGAAAGTGTTTACATCTTCTTATCTCCACTTAAAATCCATTAAGAGATACCAAGATTCTTGAAAGTTTTAACTTAGGCATAAGCTCCTGGATTTTGATCTTCTTTTAAACAAATCAATCCGTAGTAATCCAAATCTCTAATTAGTTCTTTATCGTGATGAGTCATTTCCATAGTATCAAAAGTTACTTCTTGATATTTATTTTTATTTTTAACAGCATCTTCAGGAACATCTTTACCAGCATAAACTATAAATCTATAACCAGATTGAGCTTGATGGGTAATTTATTTTTCCAAATTAACTCTTTTTTTTTATGATAATTTACATTTATCCAAAAGTCCTAGATTTTCACTTTTAACATACAATTTTAATTGAGCTCCCTTTTAAGTTCTCTCTGTTCCTTATCTGTCATATTAAGCTCCCTGATTCCTTAACCTTTATTAAATGGGTTTCATAAAAATAGCAAATGTTTCATTATCGCTAACCTTTTTATAAACTAAATATCGTTCACTTAGACCTTTTGCACTAATTTCATAACAGATTCTTTTATTTAAGAGGCCTGCACAATTAAATTCAAACTGATATTACTTTGCAAATTTAATGACGGATTCTTAATATTCCTCAGTATTTTCATTCAAAAAATTATGAGGATTCATACTAGGGTGCTCATTCATAATTCCAGAAATCCCCAACATTTAATTATTTTTATCTCTATTAGGTTTATTTTGTGGTTTAGAATATTTAGTTTTAACATCCTAACATAAAATTAAGGATCTCATAAAATTGTCTGCTTATTTCTCACCCAATCTTATAATTTCTAATAAATCCTTCCTTCCTTCTTGATCTTAATCTTCACTATCACTTTCTGACAATTATTGTTATTCATCCTCATTAATTTAAGATTCGCATAATTTCACTTCTTTTCTAATATCTTTTTAAGATGATACAGGTGAAGGAGATAAGAGAGATCCATTGCCAGCTTCTTATGTTTATTCTAAATTCCTTTCTATGATTCTGGGTTCTCTTCTAATGTTTGTTATCAATCTACTGTTATTGTTAAATGTTCTTCTATTATTTCTATTCATATATATCGGTTTTTCTGGTGATGAGATCTCCTCATCAATACTTTAAGCTTTTAGTTTTCTTTTTTGTTCTTGTTATCTAATGAAATGAGGATTGAAATTAAAAACCATGTTTCTTGACTCAGGTTCTTCCTCATTAAAGACTGCATCATCCTAATTAAAACTAATTGCCTCATCATGTTATGATTATAATCTGCTCTTTACTGAATGGTGGCTTCCTGGATTTTAGATCATTCTCTCACTCTTCTATAGAGAACCTATTCCTAAATTATTTTCCTCCTGTTCCTCTTATTCCTCTTGTATTTCTTACATGTTATTATGTTGATGTTATGTAGTCATTAATTTTCTATATTTCTTTGTCGAATTTCTTATACCTTCTCCATTAATGAGGTTGTAGAAGTAAACGCCACAGATCACTCCACAAAGCACTGTATTAGTATTTGTCAAAGTACCAGTTTTATCATAAATGCAATGATCTATCTTAGTCAAGGTTAACAGTTCTGATGAATGAGATACTATTATGTTTTTGTTCTTTTCAAAAATGTTATTAAAAAATTAAAATGTCAATTCGCACAATCCAGTAATTATGCAGGGATGAACAAAGGTTATGCTTTAAAATATTCTACACAAAATATTATAGATTGTAAAATCTGATGGAATCTTTTAAAATCTCATAATTATAGTTATGCAAAATGCCAATTATATAAAGTATAAAAGACTGAAAATTCGAGAAAATTTCATTAAGTATCTATCAAAATGAGTTGTAGATTTCTTAAAACAATTACTCCACATTTTAATCACATCTTCATCATCGTGACTGATTACTATCCCTACTACCCAATCTGTATTTATTATTATACTACTTTAATTCACTATATTCCTATAGTCCAAATATTCACCCTTTGGATCTTTTTATAATTTAATAAAACCTCTGAACTAATTGTCATTAGTATCCAAATGATCAAATTCTATTTTACCTGTCAATATTCTCTTATAATAGATTAAGGTTTGACTTTTTTATTAATCAGAAGTAGATGTTAATTTAATTGACTGCTTTTAAGTCATATGAGTCATGCCTTCCTTTTCAGATGTTTACACCATAAATTTCTCCTCTTAAGAATTTAAAATTAATATGCTCATAGGACTTGGTTGATGTCTTTTCAAGAAAATTAGATTTCCTACTGTCACATTCCTTTTAGGACATTTGCTGATATGGCATTTTGGATCCCACCCAATCACATATACAGTTTAATTGAAATATTCATTTACTTGTCTCAAAGCCTTACAAATCTATTAATATAGCTTGTAAGATGACATGAATAAATTTCCTGCCAATTAAATTATACACATAAACAATTACTAATCGGCTCTGAAACTGGCTGATAAAATTATTACAACAAACAGCCAAAGATTAAACCCCTATTTCAACCAATCAATAAAGTGATATAAGCATGTTTTTACAACCTAATTATCTGATTTATTTCATACTAATCCTCTTAGCATTTGATTTGGATCTCTCTTAAACTGTTAATTCTAAGGATAACCATTTTTGAAATATAATTTATGCTGATAATCCTTCTAATTCACTTGTTCTTGATATGATCTCTACATATTTAATAAATTAATTAATCATTCAATAATAATAAAATATGAATGATCATCTATCAGCATATATTCAAAATCTACGTTACATTATGATGATTCTCAACCATGTCCTTAAATTATACAAATGAAATAATTTTAATATAAATTTAGCTCTTTTTATATCAAAGTTAATTAATTTGCCATAATTTGAAGAATGTTGATCCTCCATTAACATAAACTCGGTTAATTTATTTTATATTCAAATAGTTAATTAAATTAATGTCATTTGAATTAGAAATAGTTAAACAAATTATTTTAATAAAACATAACTATTTTTTGAATGGAATTTATATTAAATATATTTATGAGATACTTAAACATATTTTTTTTATTTACCTTATATTTGTCATACTGGATAATATTACATTTAATTTATACTATAATAATTATTTAAAGATCATTCATAGAATAGGAAATACAAAGTAATACAAAAATGCATTAATTTATTTAATTTTAATTATTATTATCAAATTTAGTCATTCTATTCTTTTTAGTTTTTGAGCAATTAATTTTCTTTATTCATGTTTCTAAGTACTTTATGGAAAAAATGTCTCCGAAGCAAAACTTTTAATAACTTATCTAGGTGATCTGATGATTTAGAATTAGGGATCTTATTATTTATTTCCACTCAAATGGGTTAAATGGCTTAGATAAGGGGATTAAGCAACTGAGGGATTTTATGTTGATAAATTTTATTCTTTCTGAAGTGATTTTTGCTCATCCCCTAAAGTCTTAAGTATTCTTATTGGTCTGAATATTGAACTGGATATTGATACGTTTTATCTATTATGATCTAATTTAGGAAGCAGTTCCTACATCTCATTTTTATTATTCAGTTTTTATTGTAAATATAACTTTACTGATTATCTTTATTTGTTCTTTTAATCAAAAATTTTAACTTAAATAGATTAAAGTTATGTATTTATAGCTTGTTTTTCTTCGCTTTGAAGTTAGGAATTAAGAAATAATAATTAAGCTTAATTAGATGGTGTTTAAGTTTAAAAGAAAGGCTAATTCTCAAAAACCTTGGTTTTAAACCTAAATAGCCTTTTAGCTCTTTCTTATTATCTTATTTTCTTCCATTTCTCTTTCAAAAATATGATGCAGCGAACAGCATTTTGAAATCTCTTAACTAATCTTAACCTTTTCAGGACTGACATTTCTGTCCTAAACACTGTGAATTTCTTCTGTAAATTTTTGACCTTCTTGCTTAGCTTGCCACAATCAATACAGCAGCAACTCTTGTCATCTTAAAATGAAGTATTTGACTAAGATATGGAACTATGTAATTTTATCTATATGAATACTTGTCAGGTAAGGCTAAATCTAAATTTTTTAAAGAGAAAGGTTTCGTTTATAAGTTCGAGGGGTGAATTGCTTTTGAATATGTTTTCTCTTAATGCTTGGAGCGAATGTGCATCTTCACTATTTAAATATTTTAAGTCTTCGATTTTTGGAGACTCTACTATTTGCGACTTGGATTCATTATTTTTTATTTTTTTCGCAATTAATTATTTATGATTAATTACTTTGATGTTTGATTGTCTTGAAATACATTAAATCATTTTTATATCGAAAAAATGATATAATTCATACTCAAATTAGAAATTATGGCAATCATTATATAATAAAATAATTGATTGTAATGATGTTGTCATTGATGGCGATATGAAAAAATGATAATTAAACATAAATAATTTCATATAGTAAAATTCGTAAACCATTAATCGTGTTACAATTATGTTTAGTACATTACTAGTTTAAGAGAATTTCAGTTTTTAGGGTATCAAATGCAGATCTCAAATTTGATGATTTTATTTTTCTGAAATATTAAATCCATATCAATATTATGAAATGTACAAATTAGATAATAATAGTATCATAAACTAAATTTATTATAGTATATAACAATATTTATATAAAATGTAATTTTTATAAAATTAGTTCTAAAAATACTTTTTAATTACATATGTTCTTTTATACAATATAATTATAATGAAATATATCAAAAGTAAGTTCAAATGTTAAAATAAAAAAAACAATAGAAGTAGATGGATATTATAAAATATGATTTATAACTTATTAACAGAAATTTGATTTTATTCATTTTTGAGACATACGTATTTATATATTTATTAAAATCAACCCGCTTTTTTAGTGCTATGATTAATCCGTAAATTAGAATCATAAAAATTTTATAAGATTGTTGGTTTCAGCAATGAGGGATCATAATTTTTTAAACTTCTATGTTTTCTGACAATAGTTTATTATTTAGGTGATATAAATCCACTTAGAATAATGTCGCTTTATTTTTATGTTCTACACTTTGCTTGTTTTGATCTTACTGAATTTAAATAGTCTTATGTTAAAGGGTTTCTACTAATTGGTTCAGAATATCTTCCCATATCGCTTAATATGGGACCAGATTCAATTGATCTCTTTTAAATTCGTTAAGATTTAAAATCTGTTTCCTATTTTTTAGGAGTAGCATAACCCTTTATCAACAAAGGCTTCATTTTATATTTTTTGTATTAATCATAATATCTATTTACAGATTTTTAAACATGATAGTTTTGATCCAGAACTTCTTTTAATAATTTTTCATATCTCTAAGTAATAATCTCAAGAGTACTCTCCNGTTTATAAGTTCGAGGGGTGAATTGCTTTTGAATATGTTTTCTCTTAATGCTTGGAGCGAATGTGCATCTTCACTATTTAAATATTTTAAGTCTTCGATTTTTGGAGACTCTACTATTTGCGACTTGGATTCATTATTTTTTATTTTTTTCGCAATTAATTATTTATGATTAATTACTTTGATGTTTGATTGTCTTGAAATACATTAAATCATTTTTATATCGAAAAAATGATATAATTCATACTCAAATTAGAAATTATGGCAATCATTATATAATAAAATAATTGATTGTAATGATGTTGTCATTGATGGCGATATGAAAAAATGATAATTAAACATAAATAATTTCATATAGTAAAATTCGTAAACCATTAATCGTGTTACAATTATGTTTAGTACATTACTAGTTTAAGAGAATTTCAGTTTTTAGGGTATCAAATGCAGATCTCAAATTTGATGATTTTATTTTTCTGAAATATTAAATCCATATCAATATTATGAAATGTACAAATTAGATAATAATAGTATCATAAACTAAATTTATTATAGTATATAACAATATTTATATAAAATGTAATTTTTATAAAATTAGTTCTAAAAATACTTTTTAATTACATATGTTCTTTTATACAATATAATTATAATGAAATATATCAAAAGTAAGTTCAAATGTTAAAATAAAAAAAACAATAGAAGTAGATGGATATTATAAAATATGATTTATAACTTATTAACAGAAATTTGATTTTATTCATTTTTGAGACATACGTATTTATATATTTATTAAAATCAACCCGCTTTTTTAGTGCTATGATTAATCCGTAAATTAGAATCATAAAAATTTTATAAGATTGTTGGTTTCAGCAATGAGGGATCATAATTTTTTAAACTTCTATGTTTTCTGACAATAGTTTATTATTTAGGTGATATAAATCCACTTAGAATAATGTCGCTTTATTTTTATGTTCTACACTTTGCTTGTTTTGATCTTACTGAATTTAAATAGTCTTATGTTAAAGGGTTTCTACTAATTGGTTCAGAATATCTTCCCATATCGCTTAATATGGGACCAGATTCAATTGATCTCTTTTAAATTCGTTAAGATTTAAAATCTGTTTCCTATTTTTTAGGAGTAGCATAACCCTTTATCAACAAAGGCTTCATTTTATATTTTTTGTATTAATCATAATATCTATTTACAGATTTTTAAACATGATAGTTTTGATCCAGAACTTCTTTTAATAATTTTTCATATCTCTAAGTAATAATCTCAAGAGTACTCTCCACTGGTATATACACGGATTAAGTGTTATCAACAGATTTATCCTTTAATTTTGTGATACTACTAATAAGACTTGAAAATCCTATTGTTATATTTTATGCTTACCTCCTCCTTATAGATATAATTGTTTAGTATTGTCATCCAAAAGAAGAACATCATAGACATTTCGATTACTATGTCTGCATGCAGAATAACAATATTTTTTGTGTAATTCATTCAAATAACGTAATCCGATTACTCCTAGGACAAGGGGTTCAGAATAAAACTTTTCATTTCTATTACAACGGTCCTCTCTTGATTTTAAATAGGTTTATACAATTCATAATTGAACATTTGAGCAAGTTCGTGCTTTAGCTTTTGTTTTTAGAGATTACAAATATGTTTCAGTATGGTTACAAGTGATTCTTATAGAATTTGGGAGATGGAATTCCTTAAGTTTGGTTAATTTATTACTTCCTAACAAATTACCTATCCTTACTTTGGAAAGTATATCTATTACTTCATTCAAAAATATATACCTGAGTTTTGACCAAATAATATTAAGTTATTTTGATATATTTCTAAATTACTTTAGGAAGGAATAGTTTGCGATTACTCTCACTCAAATTTAAAAACAAATAATGTTCCAAATTTTCCCTTTTTTATTCTCCTCTCATGATTTCATCTGAAATTTCTCTTAAAGTTCCTAGCTTATTTCTGCAATCCTCGTGCATCTGATGGCCAATTATTCTGATCATAAATATAACTTCTTCTCTTGCTGCTAATAGGCTCAATAATAACTATAAAGGATTCTATTGCATATTTTTATTAATATGAATAATTATTACATTGAAATACTCCAAAATTTTGCTAAGGGCAGGTCAATACCTATCGATTTCATTAAAAATTTAAATAAGGACGCTTCCAATTTATACGAACTGTTTTAGATGTTTGCTTAAATGTTTGAGGAATATCCAGAAAGTCCTGATCTTATCATCCTAACCATTTCATTATCTTAAGATGTTCCTCCTTTTTATTGTGTGCAATCATTAAATAATTTAACTGTCCTGCTTTTCCAAGCTCATATGATAGACTTGGCAAAGAAGGTAGCAAAATTTAACCTGAAATACTTTGAATAAGATATCCCATAACTACATATGATCTCACATCTAAACTTATCCAGGATTTATTATTACTTGTAAGATTTCAAAAAATGTCTATCAATTACAGAAAAGGCTTTAGTCAATTACGAACCTTATGTAAGGCTTTACCTTTTAATTAGATCAGATTTTCAAGGAAATCAAAAATTCATGCAGACCTAAAGATATTGTTCTTCTTCTAAATGGGTATATTTTCTATGCAAAAACTGTGCAAAATTTATAGGTTCTTGGATTTTGTTAAGATTTAGATTTTTAATAATTTTTTATAAATGGAGCCAAACTTGGTCGGAAGTATTTGGGACCACAACATTAAATTACAAAGTTATTTTTATTTAGTGAAAGAGGTTCTAATTTGAAAAAAAGTTTCAATAACTATATTCCCATGGTATCAATTTAAATGCATGCTTTTAGAAAAAACCAATCGGCAAAATATTGAACACATCAAAAGTTTGTTTTTAAGTTCATCAATTACTCAAAACCTTGAAGAGTGGGCAAACACCCCTTTTTAAAAATCCAAGATTTATTGAGAGATCGATCAGTGAAGCCTAAGGGTTTAAGCCATTTAAGCGTCCTGATTCAGTTAAACCATAATCATAAAGACATGATCTAAATTAATCGCAAAAAATATAATAGACTAATATTCATAAAGGAAGTTTTCGTATATAATCACCAAAAGTATCATCATAAATAATTTTATTAGTTAATTTAAAGCTAGCCAGTATAACCTTAAAATGATATTGAATAAATTATATAGAGGAAAATAGATACATTTATGAAATCTTAAAGTCAGAAGAAATAAGAACCAAAGATAGTTGAATTAGAAAAAAAAATAGATGAACTAACAAAGGAGAATAAAAGAATATAAAATTAAAGAAAGGAGAGAGAAGTTGAAATTGAAGAACTAAAAGATAAGATTACATAGTTAAGTGCTGAGGCTTTAAAAATAAAATTCAGATTATAGGAACAAGAGACAGCTCAGGAAAGAATGAAGTTGCTACAATAATAATAATAACAATAACAAATTATATAATAACAATAACAACAATAATAATAATAATAATAATAATAATAATAATAATAATAATAATAATAATAATAATAATAATAATAATAACAATAATAACAATAATAATAGTAGTTGTAAAATTCTTAAATTTCAACATAATAACATTAAAGTTCTGACTTTTAGCCTGGAATAATGCAAGAAAGAATGAGCTTTGGTGTTGCTTCAAATCAATCTTAAAAGATTCAAAATTTATAAATTAAAAAATAGGAACGATAAAGTACCATTGATATACATAACTTAATAAATGGATTAGTAGACACCGATGAACCGAAAATAAATAGTATATCTATGATAAACGACACTGATTTTACAATAGATTTAAATTTAACAATTTTAGATTGTAATAAATTTTAACATTAATTTAGAGATGGATTAATCAAAATAATATAGTATAAACTTAACTACGGATCAAACGATTGTGAAAAAAGCACTCATTGAGAATGTTTTATATGAAATATCTTGTGGCGTTGTGTAGAAGAATAAAGAATTGTCAATTAAGATTTCAATAAATTCAAAATAGTAACACTCAACTGCTAAAGTTGAATATGTTGAACTATCTATTATAAAAGACTTAATTTAATTCATAGATTATAAGAATGTCTTACCTTACACTTAATAGCTGAAATGTATTACTACTTTTAAGTAGTTTATTTAATACTTGATAATTCCATTCATTTCAATTAAAGAAGAAGAAGGAGAGCAAAAAATATCAATATATGCATAGCCATAAAGTTTATTAAATGATGGAGACAAGATTTAATTGTGTGATGAATAATGCATTCCATAGTTGTATCCTTTAGAGGATGGAATATTTAGATTGATATTAAACACAATTGCTTTAGATTTATAGTTTGATTAAAGTTCTTTAGATCAATTCTTTGATGTATATGGTTAAGACGATTACGAAAGAGAGGAAGTTTAGGAAATGATTAGAATTTAAGAGAATTTGGAAAAATCTAATGACACTGTGAAACCAAAACATAAAGTTTATAATATTAGAAGTTATATTGTTAAAAATTAATAAAAATTGACTTAATTTATATAAAAATTAGTAAATGATTTAGAAGAGCTTTTATACAGAATTTTTAATGTTCAAAAATTTCAATAAATCAATAAAATTTTGAGTGGCACCTAAATAACAATGCCAAATAAAAGTTAGGCGAAAGTTTAAATGTGCTTAATAAAAATATGGGATAAAAATACTTTTTAAAGAATTATTTTTATTGCAGATAATTCTAGAGAATAATGTTTTGAGTTATTTTTAAGCAACACATATGAGACTTATGGTAAGTATTAAATTAATAGTAGGTCCAAGATAATCAAAAGTTAAAGCAATGGGACATACTTAAATTCAGTATGATAATGTATGCCAGAAATTAGGATTAAACGTTAGTAATCTAGATTAAGCAGATTCTCTTCTGATTTGCAATATTTTATGCAACTGTTATACATTATTGACCTTTACTAAGGAGTTGGATGCGGACGATCAAGAAAGATTTAAAGAGAATGCAATTCTATCAGTTGATTTGTCATGCGAATGCAATTGCAGAATGTTTTTGAGTAAATTTTAGAATAAAGTTAGACAACCAACACAGCATGTATAAAATACCATTCACCATGTCTTATTTGGGTATACAAGACAAACCTATAGGCATAAGAGTATAGATTTATGATGTGCATACAAATACTGAGCAAGGAATGTTTCTATCAATTTCAAAGGAAACGTGGGATAAACTAGAAATATAAGTAAAGGGAAAGCATTCAAGAAAATATACACTATAGAACAAGATGAGTAGCGAGTATCATTTACCATAAATCTTACAGAATGGAGGATTTCATGTAATAAAAGAGAAACTTACAGTTGAAGAGAATAAGACATACAGAATATTACATGGGAAACATATATCTTTTGTAGATAGATTGGAAAATGTCCTTAATTCTTATTCACTATTAGAATATCTCAATAAAAAGCTATAATCATGATCTATTATTGAATGATGAAATATAAAATTTACATCTTTCATATGCACTAAAAAATATAATTCCCGATGTTGAGATCTACATCGTTCGAATATGGGCAGCTCTAAAGAAACCTAGAATTCCTTCTGTCTCATAAATCGACTTAATACAACCTCTGAGAGAATCATAAAATTGATTCCTCTAGGTCATTAATTTAGATTTCACAACATCGCACGGTGTAGTTAAAAAGGCTGCTGTACCTCCTGCCACTGCCCCATTTAATGCATGGTCTACAAATCCATCATTTCCAAAGTGTATCTTCATATTTTCATATATTGGAAACTGAATTGCACTGAATGGTATTTCTCTCATTATTATAGTCGTGAATCCTGCATAAAAACCTCTAAATCCTTAGCCGTAATAGATTGATCTCAGTGTATCTCTCACACTTGCATCTAAACCTACTTGCATTTGGTTCTTGACAACTTCAAAAGGATTTCTGAAAATGTTTGTTACAAACTCGCCTAAAGCACCTGCTATCATATGTGAACAACCATATTTTTTTGATGTATCATAAGTGGAGAAGAATATGAATGCTGATGGAAAGGAGACTGTTATTTATGATAAAAGCTTCAAATAATAGATAAGATGGCTATACTCCTTTATATTTATTTACTTTGGCTGCTGTTTTGAAATAATCAACTTTATTATTGGATGCCTAGATTCTGGTCTTTATTGTTTCAATAGGAAAAAAGATAAAATCTGTAATGATTCCTGCTGAGCCTCCTGCAATACCAGAAATAAATATTTAATCCATTTTTATAATAATATATAATCATTTTAACTCAAACAATTTTAGTAAGCATTTCTTTATTTGAAAAAACAGATTATTTTTCTATTAATTTAAGCATCTAACACACTTTTTACAATCCTAACATCCCATTTATAATATGCAGTATTCACTTACAAAGCTACATGCATTCAACAATTATTCATAAAATTCATTTAATTTTAGTTTTATCTAAATAAATAATTAAAACTACCTCTTAATCACTCAATAACAAAATTTTTGGTAAAATAGAAACATCTAATAGAGTTCTGAGATTTTAAATATCTCTTTCCGTTTCGTATTGCCTAATCTTATAGAGAGGATCTTCTCCACTTTCTTGTTATTGATTAATAAATTAAATATGCTTAGAATTAAATTACTTAATAGAGTCCAATAATATTTGTAAATATCTATTTAAGACTATTTCATATGGTTCTTTAATTGAAAATTCTTCATTAGTTTATTCCTAGTTTTGTTGATGTTCCTTCAATTATTCTTATTTCAAAATCTCTATTTTAAATTAAATTATCATAATCATGCAAGAAAATGCTTCTCTTTCTTGTCTTAATAAACCAGGTAGCACATTCATATCTTGCATGAATCCTGACTTCCAAATATTGTATCTTTGTTCAATCTATTGATTGAATAACTTAGCAAATTAATATGATTCATAGAATGTGATTTCTAGATTATCTAATTAACTTAGACTCCAATTCTAATGATAAAGTTCGCAAATGTCTCTGCTTGTTTAAATTAATAATAATTAAGCAGCACATTGACTGTAGCATTCATTTATTAGATTATTTGTAACAGTTTACAGTGATTTTTATCTCTACAGTTTACGACTAGCTTATTATTCTTATTTAATCGCAGATTAGTCTATATCTTTAAGTTTAGTTGGTATTGTATATTTAAGCATCTATTAAATGAATGACAATATTAATTCCCAATCTTTCTATTCAAATTATAATCCTTTCTCCATAATCATAGTTTTGAAAGCTTAAATACTTAATTGTGCTAATTTTTCATTCTAATTTTAAATACAATTCTAGAATAATTTCAGAAAATCTGGCAATTATCCTTTTAATTTAGTGTAATGTTTCTTGATTAAACTTGAAATATTTTGAAATACTTTTTGGCAACTATCCTTAAACCAATATTAATTGAGCTCTGGATTCGAGCTTAAAGTAAATTAAATTTCATCAAATATGGGTCTTAAAACAGAAGAGAATATCATTATCCAATACTCTTCATTAAACAAATTACCTTTCTCCTCTAAAATGTAGAATAATGTTTCAACTGCCTAAGTTTATATTTGAATTCTTTTATCCCCTGCCAAATTTGACAGAATTCCTAAGAGGGGAACCTACAAGGTTTATTACTCTTGCGTTATCATAAAGCGTTAACATTGTTTAACAAATTCAATTGAATTAACTGCCATATTTTCATTATCCTTTTTACCTAGAATCTAATATGTTTAAATTAAATCGATCAATATTAATTCTTATATTTCTATAAATCTTAAGAGATCAAAAGCTAACTTTGAAAGTGTATCATTTTCTTCCTTTAAGCCAAGATTAATTAAATTAAAAATGACCTTATATCCACTCTTGATGTAAGTTTTACTATTTTGAAGAATTTGCTTTACGCATAACAATACAAATTCCTTTTCCTCAATATCACTATTATTGTAGATTAATTCAAATGGTTTTAAGACCTCTCTTTAAAATTCTATGTTATACAATTCTTCTTTCTATAAGAATTTCATATTTAATTATTTTAAAGAATCAACAGCAACAATAGTAATCTTTTTAACTCTGAATGTAACTGTTTCTTGAATATGCTGACTTACAATAGACCATAGTCTATTCCATATTACTTTGACTCTATCCATATTATAATCACTGACTTCAACAAGCTTTTATAAAGAGTAGATACGATGTTTTTAAATGATTTCTTATTTTGATAACTAACATAGTTAAAGTATAAACTCCTCAATAGATTAATTATCTAAATCTTTTGAACACATAAACACTTTTTCTGTGTGATCTGAATCTAACAATCTGAATTCATCCATTTGACTTACAGCCTCTAAAACACATTTCCATCCTTATTCATGTAATGAATTGCCAATAGTTGGAATTATTGATAATAAACCGATCATTAACATAGTACTTCCTTTTTTTAAACTATTTAATCCTACTTTTATAACTTCCTAAACCAAGCTCTCTATTTTCATAGATAATTTTGAAGACAACCTAATTAATTATAGGATACTTTTAATTAGAGAATCGCCATTAGGAGTTGTTTCATATGTCACCAAAAGTATTTCTAAAAATTTTCCTGAAAATGATTCAAGTAGACCCTTTGATAACAAAATTGTTTCTTAATCAATTTAAATATAATTAGAATTAGATTATCTTTTGATTAAATCCTTAATCTTCTTTAAGAGTTCTTCCATCTATTTTTAATATTAATTAGGCGTGAGAGAATTCATAGGGGTATTAGATTCTCTAACAGCAAGGGGATTTTTTTAAATTGAGTGATAAGTTACTGTGAGATATTCTGATGGTAAATCCTCTCCATCATTTATTTACCTGGCTAACTTAATGAAATCTGTTAATTTCATTTTTTCAACTACTTTTGGATTGTGCAAATCAGTTTATAACATGACTAAGAGATAAGTAAATGTATAAATGCTGCTGCTGGATTTAAAGTGGAAATTCGTATTGCTTTAGTTATCCTCATAGAATTTATCTGCAAACTTTTAAACTACTCTATCAATCTATTAGGATTCAGGTGGTAAAGTAAACAAATCTAAGTACTATCTTAATGCTTATTCAACTGATAAATTATGAAATTTCAAAAAGTTTGTGTATTCACTTAACACTTATATATTGATTGGATGATGACCACCTAGATATTATCCGACAGATTCCTTGGGCAAACTTTTATTTTCAATTAAAAATCGAGCAATCGAAGTAGGGTCATCTTATAAAATATTTGCTTTTATTAAAAATGAGACTCCCTTCTCAGGATTCTTTTTAAAAAGATCGACTCCTTTCTATATTTCTTACTTTTATTATCTTTACATCTCTAATTAGTTTATAAATACAGTTTCATCTACATCCTAAGGCTGTTATTACTCTTATTAAGAATTACTGATAGCCTTTTCGTTAAAGGTCTATTCTAAACCTAGAATAATGGCTTGATATATTTGTGTAATCACTGGTCGGAATTATTCATGTTATTAAAAGATGCTGTGTAATGTATTGATAATATTTTCCATTAAAAATTCATGCTTTATACTGCAATCGTAATTCAAATAAAATTCAAGCGAGGCATGCTTTCTTTGAAAAATTCTCCATAACGATTCTAATGTTGTTTACTTATGTTAATCAGTAGTATTCTTGTTTGTGAGAACACTAATATAGATTTAATTAATAAAGATATTTATTTGGTTGATCATTTCTTTATGTTTACTAAAAGTTAACCTTTAAAATATTTTAAAGCTGAGTGAATATAACTATTATTCATTTTGTAAACAGAACTTCAATAAATATGAACTCAAATTGTAAATATTTTATGCCTCCACAGAGAAATCATAATTATCACATATGAAATAGATTCCCTCTAATAAAATTATTTAATTTCTTTGTTATTGAAATTACTATTTTGGAGATAAGAGTCTGATCAGTAAATCAAACAGATTTTGTGCATTTTCATAATTTTTTTATTTTAATTCCAATGCCTCTTGAATATATTTCTTACACCTATATGAACACACTGTTACTTTATTTTATCTACATTCAAACTTACCCTCTTTCCCACAATATTAACATTATTTAATATCAGAAACTTTATTAATCATATTATCAAGTGTTATTTTTACGAGGGCATCACTATTGCTTCCTTGAAATGTTATCAAAATAATTTATAAGAAAATCCCTTTGCATAATCTATCAATATTTTAAGACTTTGATTGAGCATAAATATAAACAATAGTTTTAATAATTTTCGTTAGCTCATGATATTACATATTACATTATGGATTCATCACAAGTGATATCAATAATTTTAATGCTAATGAAATTATTTCATCCTTTTCCACTAAGCATTATTAAACTAAATGGATTAGTGATTCAATCACATTCATAGGTTGTTCTCTTTTTTTACCTGCTGTGTCTGTTATTTCAATTTAATCAGATTATTAAAAGTTTTCTGTGTTGTCTTGTAAGCCCCCATCAATATAACCTTTTGATACTAAGTTCTAAAATGTAATCAAAATTTACAATTAGGGTTGTTAACGTAAATTCCTTAATTTTACTTTATTTGATTTGCATTCCCTATTTGAACGCGATTATATGATCTCCAAAATAGGATTTATCTTATCCTTAGAACTTATTTATTGTCTCTTTATAATAATTTAGCTTTTGGGGAAGCACTTTTTTCAATTTTTCAAAATACTATATCACCAGATTTTAATATGTTTCATTCATTATATTTATTATAAATATTATTTTCTATTTTCAGAATTTTTATGAAAGTCAATAGATTGACTTAAATTTTTGCTTGAATATTAGCAATACTATGATTAAATAACACATTTGTATGATTGATAGTCAATCTTTATTCACGAAATTCACTTTGAAATTGGCCATCATTCTAATAATCATTTGTTCTTATATTTAAATCAAGGAAATCATAACTTTTGATATGTAGAATAAATAATCATTAATTATAGTAAGAATTGGTCAGCGATCAGTAATTAATATATTTTAAGGTAACTAATTTTGGCTTGATGGAAGTAATGACAATTTATTTCCTATTTATTACGAAATGCTATGAATGTAAAGTCCAATAACTAAAATTTAATATTTTTATACATTGATCTTCAAACTCAATCTTGTTGATAAAATTCGAATAAAGACTTATCTTGTGGATCAACTAATCTAGAGACTTCTTAGAATAATAGCATTTAAATTTGATGCAAATTAAAGAGTTTTCTAATATTAATGTAGATATTTTCAAATGCTTAGATATTGTTTTTTCAATGATTTCAATAAAAAACATTAACAATAGTTCTTTATTGTTTGTGATTAAAATGATTTTATTATCAATTTATATCTCATAATCTTAATAAATAAAACTTATTTTTTAGAATAAATATTCTAATTAAAATATTTATACTGATAAAATGCTGTGAGGTGTGATATATTCTTATAAATTGGCGTATAGACATATTTTTCTAATTTTTGATAATAGATTCAAAGAGGCGGATATATCATTACACTTTTTCTTAAGTGGCTGATATAACAAATAAATAAACTTTTTATATTTAAATTAATAGTTTTAATCTAAACTTAAAGTTTTATTAATTTGTAGTTCAGTCTCATAACTATATTTATCTTTGGAAATTATTTATAAAAGAATTATAGGTCTAACGCTATAAAATATTGAATATTAAATAATTTAAGCTTTACCCTAAAATAAAATTGATAAATTCTATTTTAGATCATCCTTTGAAAAATTAGTATGATTTTGAATCTATTCATAACAAAATTATTCAAAATTTTACTTTTTGTTTAATTTTATCGCTCGTAAATATGTTTTAAGTTATTACGTTGTATCTATTTTATATATGTAATTTTTAGAATTTGATAATTAAAAACTAAAGGTCGGATTATCAAAATAAAATATTAGATATTGTTCGCTAATTAACTACGTAAATATATTTTCCCATTGATTATCAATAAAACCTAATTAAAACTATGATCTTAAAGCAACTTAATGATCATATAAACCTTATAATATCACTAACCCTGATAACAGCATTGCAACAAATCCAGGATAATAAATTGATTCCTCTCCATATGACCATATAAATATATATATCGATGGGAAAACACTTGCTTAATAAGCTGCTTAAATAAAGTCAGATGATAAAATTATTATCAATTATGATCCAATTATACCCAATTAAACAATCTTTGAATAGTTTATGGAATATGCAGCTTTCTGATATTCAATAATTACAAATACAGTGGCAAAAAAGTGATTATATACTAAAAGTCCTGTTCTAACATGTTTAGGTTTATAAATTAAAATTAAGATAAGGATGATATTTAAAAACAATTGAGATAAGTAATGAACAAGGACGTAGTTCCAATTAAGTAGTTCGTATTATTGTGTAGCTATAATTTATATCAGATCTGTGATCTGTATTAAAGTTGTTGTTATTACTAATCTTTTCAACAAAGGCCTTCTATTAACGTCTAACCAATATTTTTGATATGAATCTTCCAACTTTGTATCTTTAAAATACAAGGAGTACCGATTCATCATATGTAATGTTATTTTATTAATGAAAATCAATTATAAATATATTTAATCACTAGGGCAAGAAAAATATTTTAATAAATAAGTATATAGTTTTCTTTTTAATTTTTTATTAAACTTCTTTTAATCATTTAATAACACAAAAATCAAAATGAACTTCCTTTGATATTTAATTTTGATTAATCGATTTTATTTTTAATTGAAAAAATTAAATATCATTCATTATATATAGTTCTTTAGTTAACCAATTTTGACAATTTTACCAAATTCTATCCCGAAACCTCTTAACCTTACTGAATAAGGTTAAACCGAACACTTTTAGCCTAATCAAAAGAATAAGGCCTTTTTTTTGGAAATTTTTATTGTTGTTTTAAGATTCCTTTAAGTTTTCTTTTTGGATTCAGATGAGCCCCATCTTCAGAAGGGGTCTTAGAGCCGAGAAAACGAGTTGAAATCTTTAACGACTTTTCTTTGTTTAACTATTATATAAAATGAATTTAAGTTAGTACTTGTTAATAGATAAATTTTGGCTATATTAGTTTTATTTACATAATCATTATATCATCATCATCTTTGATATCTGTTAATGATTCGAGAATCAAGGTTTGTTCTCTTGAATTAAATCGTCTTTATTGTGAGCAAATACATCCCATTATGATTTGAAAAATATTATATTTATAACATGTTTATTATCAACACTATATAAATTTCAATAGTACAAATTCTAGTATGCAATATGTTCATACCTCTTAATAAATTATATCAGTTAAATTTTCTTGATAATGAATCTAAATCTCTAACTTTATTTAGAATTATTCAAACCATTAAAATTTATAAAGAATGATAACATTCATACATAGACTTTGGCCATTGCATGTATATTAAAAATTAAATTACAATTTATATAAACTTAATAAAGATAGCTTCGAAACTTCGATAGTATTTAGGCTTTTACTTATTGTTCAATTCAAATAATTCTTATGCTAAAATATAATTAATTATAAATTATGTCATAATAACAAGAAATTGAAATATTATTCCCTTAAAATATTTCTTAGTCATTTCTATCGATATTACTATAGCATAGTTTAGCTGCCACTTTGACATTCTAATAAGCGGTTAAAAATTTAATGAGTGAGGATTTCGCATTAATTCATTATGGTTTAATTTCAATTGGAAAATCAATATAATATTTTTCTCATCAATAAGAGGATATTGGAGATTAATAAAAAGAGCATCTTATTACAATAATTTAGTAGATTTTGCAAGTTTAGATGCCAGAATGCCTTTAATATTGTGCTATAAGTAACAATATTAATAATTTAGATGTTCTTTTCGTATTGTTAAATGTTTTTGATCCCCAGCATTAACTTTTGATTAAAAAATTGTCTTTTGAAAGCTTATGCTAAATATATAATAAAGATGCAACCGGTCTATTTCATAATAAGATTATAATAATTTTTGGTATATTAAGTAAATTAGATAATAATACCCCATTTCAACTACACAAATGTTGCAATATTCAGTAAAGATTAGAAAAAATAACCTCATTATATGATTCGATTAATTATCTTTAGGCTCTCAAAATCTTTTGTAAGGAAGCGCCATAATGTTATAAAAGTATGACGCTTGATTTTATCAAGACCAAGTTGAAAGTAATAAAGACTTAATAAATGAGTGTTTGTAATACAAATTAGATTTCAAATTTATCATTAAGAACTTTAAAATAGTTTATTCATAAAATAACTATATCAATTATTAAGAATTTAATGAAAATTGAAAGCCCAGTAATAGATTAATAGCTTTTGACTATGTGGGATGAAGTTATAGTTATTTGGGTTGATGATCATTAAAATAATCTAGAATGCAGTGTAATTTAAATAGTTTTAGAATATATTTAAAAAATTAATTTTCCTAAAGAAAAAATTGAAGATAAAGTATTTTAAGATCGACTTTTACTTAATTTAGACCAGGATTCAACATTAAAATTATTTGAAACTTTATAAATTTACTAATATTTAATTAAGTAATTTTCATTTTGTATAGCTAATGATGAATTCTTTAAAAAGCTGATGTAGATCTGCTAAAACTCATAAAGTCCAATTTACACAACACTTATTTTGAAGATTATAATTTAAATGATAAAAAGTCAGAAATTTATTCCTGAATATCTTCCTAAATTACAGCAATTTAATATAATAGGATTATTACCTGAATATTTAGATGAAGTCGTGTTTATAATAGAAAAATTATAGCCTTGCTCTCATCTCTCAGTTTTCTTCAAATAAAAATAACAAATTGAGCTTAAATTTGCCAAATGCGTTATGAAATTAGTCACTTTAATTTTAAAGAATAATAAACTTATAGATGTATTCAAAACAGAGATTGCATAATTTGAAAGTGTATTTTTATCAGAAAGATGTTAAAATTTAATACATTAAATTCATAATCAGAAGATATAAGAAAAACTTATCTTAATTATTGAACTTTTATAAAATAATAAATCATACTAACATTATGAAGCTACAGATAATAAAAAAATTAAATTAAACTGATTTTCATTAATATCAATATACATAATTCTTAAGAAGTTTTAATTTATTTTAATATATTGATAAAATCATTGATTATATTATTTTAATTTGAAAAATTCTAATCTTCTAATAAATCCTTCATCAAAAGTATGTACTCGAATAATATTTTAATCTTTTCTCAAATGATCCAATTCATTTTAATGTTTCTTAGGCATTTAGCAATTAGTTTAAATTTTCTTACCTTAGGTTAAATCGTATTTTATTAAATTTAGTAAACCTAATTAATAGAATACATTCTTAAAATAAATAAAATTAAGTGATTCTTCTGAAAGAATGAATAAGCTTCTTATAAGCTTTCCTGTTGTCGTTAATCTTAAGGAAAATCTAGAAGTATCTCTTAAAACAATCAAGAATTTATTCTGGATTTCAAATCTTTGGTTTTTTGAAGCAACTGTTTTCCAACTAAAAATCAGACGATTTTGTTTGTAAATAAAATAATAAGAATATTTTTTTTCCCTCTAAGTTTAATCAATTTTCCCAATAATAAAGGACTCCCCATCTAAAAATTTTAATTAATCAAAGTATTTCATTGGTTAATATTATTTTAAAACTAATTCCTTATATGTTCCATCAATAGAAATTTGAAAATATCTTTAAAAACGAGTGCTTATGATTGCAAATTCATTTAAATAACTAAATTGTATTTAAAATATTGAATCTTTTTCGAACTCATTTTTATTAAGTTCTTTTTTCCAAATCAGCTATTCTTCTTCACAATTTAGGAGACAAAGATAGGTTATATTTTCATTAGATCTCTAAGAAAAAAGTAAAAATTTTGAGTCTGAGGAGAAGCAGGCTTAAACAATACCTGATATCCTTAAGATGACTTTGCTTTAAGAGTTAATAAAAGTATGTTAGCTGTTAACTGTGTAAGTTCCATGCCGATAAAATATGTATTTACCATTTTATGAAATCGCCATAGTCTATGGATTTAATGAAAACGTATCATCAATCAAATCAAAGTATTTCTCAAATTTTAAATCGTAAGCTTCTTTTCCAAATTTTTATAACATAACTAAAAATATAGTTAAATTAGTACTAATAGTGATATTTATTAATAACTCAGGAAAAGTATAATATTATTTGAAAAAAGCAATTTAAAAAATTGTAATGAAAATTAATATTAAATTTGTGTTTGATAAGTTTTAATATTTCTAAAAGTGAATTTTTGGTTTCATTTATTTTGTAACCATAAAAAAGAAAGAAAATTTGAGTATACTGATTATATTTTTTATTTACATTAAATATTATGAATATATAATATTTCAACTTTAAGCAATTAACACCTTTTTAATACCCTAATTTAAAAACTCAACTTTGAAATTAGAATTTTCGTTTGCTTGATAATATGCCTAACTTATAAAAATTAAATACTTTTTCTGCTGAATCAAAGCTAAAGAATTTAAGATGGGCAGCTTTATCTTTTATTTTTATTTACAAATTGTCAATTTTACCATATTTCTAGGATATTATTTAAATACTTACTTGGAATTCCTCATTGAGTATTTTAGTAACTGTCTTTTCCTTAAATAATTATTCTGGGATTTGAGTAATTAATAAAGTGTAATCATAGTTTTCGTTTAACCATTGTAATTCTGCTTTCAGTTATTCCAGAGAATTCATTTTGGAAATTTCCTCCTTCTTTTAGGTTAACATTCTAAGTTTTTATTATAACCGTACTTTTTCAATTCATCAATTTCAGCGCTTAATTAAGGAGAATAATTGTCCTTCCTTTTATTTAGCAATAAAGCTAATCTTACTTTATCCACAACCAATGTTTTAGCTTGTCCTTTAATCTAATCAATTTAATTATTTAGTTCTTGTTCTTCTTTGGTTTTTTTTTAATCAGTTTCCTCTTCCATTTTAGAGTCTTATTTCTATAAAGCTGATTATTATTATTATTATTATTATTATTATTATTATTATTATTATTATTATTATTATTATTATTATTATTACTATTATGATTGTTATTGTTATTTTTATTATTATTAAGTTTATTAGAGAAGTGCTGCTGGTTAACTAGCTTGATTAGATACCTTTTTTCCTTCTTTGTCTAATATTATAATCTTATGATTCTTATGATCATCTTAGTGTTACTACTACTTTAATTATATTCTTTTCATACTTTATTTAAACTTTATGTAAATTCAATTTTAACTCCTTTATGAACAATAAATTTATCAATCAAAGCTTAGGCATCACTGTGATTTTTAAATTGAACAGAAGGAACTCTAGAAATAGATCTATAAATTACCGTCCTAATAGCTGAATTTTAATTAAATCTCCTCTCCCTTATAGTAAGGCTTCGATTTCAGTGTAGGATCTCATTTCCCTTGGAACATTTTATAGAAAGACAACATTTTTATTATTATTATTGTGCTATTATTTACGGTTATTATTATTTGTAAGGGATGAAAGCAAGTCCTTTATATTCATTTCCTTTCCTAATGCTGTTTATAATTCTGATAAAATGTTAGTATTTTTTTAATTTTTTTTTGATTTTTTATTTTTTTCCCTGTCTCTGCTTCTATCTCTTTTATGTTTATTTTGTTATCTATTATGACCTCTATTATCTTCCTCATCCGAACTACCAGAGGAGCTTCGTTACTTAAGGTTGTTTTTCTCTAAGGGATCATCACTTGGTCCTTCAACGAAATCAATTAATCTCTCCACATATTTTTATAAATCTTATTTTATTAATAGATTTTTGTTACCTCCTTCAACTAGTTTACTTTCATCGTCTAAAACAAGGTTTTCAACAATTAAATTCACTTTTTCTCTTCTTGTTGCATCCTATTTCGATGAAAAGCATTCATTCAATAAATCTGCAAATTCATCAATACCAGTTGTTGGACTCAATCTAAACTTAAATATGAAGCATTTACTCGTCTTTGTATTTTTTTATGAAAGTGAGAACTCTTTATTGGGTTTTTGAGCTCATTAGAAATTTATAAAAGAGATTTTAATTATTAAAATTAATCAATCAGGCTGTTGATATATCAATACAGAATTACTTTGCCATTACTTTCTGTATTTTATAAAATAGTTCTATTTTAATTTATACTTCTTATTCTAACTAGTCATACTTTTACATATTATTCTAAAAATTTTGAATTTACTTTGTCATTCTTTTAAACTATTTAACTGTATATAGAGTAATATTCGAAGTGAGTTACTAAACAATTCAAATAGGAGTAATAGTAACTTGAGTATAATTGGCTTTTGTTTGATTCTTTATTTAATTAAATGTATTAATTAAGCGTCTCTTAAATTCATTTCAAGTCTCTTGTCTAGACATAATTAATGTAGATCTCTTTCTAATGTGGTGTATTTTTCATATGTAATTTTAGCTGATAAACGAGAGCCTCTAAGAATTGTAACCACTCAAAAAATAATTAAATATTCTCCATCATGGACTTCTTCATTTGATCTTGGAAGATTTGTAATAAATTAATAGATCCTTAGTTATAAATATATATCGAAATACAGGATGAGGAAAGTGGATTCATCAAAGTGATAGGATATGCAAAGTTAGAATTAAACGAGATCATGGGAAAAGAATCCATATACAAAATTGATTTAGAATAAGGAAATTAGGTAAGTATATTTTTAAAATGCACCAACCCCCACGAGATTACTAGAAATTCAGTTCAAATGCAGTCATAAATTTCATGGACGAAATCTTTGAGAACAGAGCCTATTGTATAAAAAAGATATGGTAGTCCTTAACCCTGCCAATCAAGAGCTCGCCAAGAAGTCAAAAAGGTTAATTTGTAGGATTTACAACACGTTAAAAATATATAATTGCCAACTTAGAGCATGCCAAATTTATCAGAGAGTAGAGTGAGTTTATAAAAAGGAAGGGAAAGTTACAATAGCAACTTTACTTATGCTGGGTATTCTGTAACCAATAAGTGTTCTCAATATTAGCAAACAGAAAATACAGATAGCAATATAAAATTCAAATAAATGATTAAAGAACTTTCATTATTACTAAATGTTCCTCAAGATTGTGATTCCATAGTATATGCTGTTTAGAAGGTATTATAGAATTTCAGATCGTAAAGTGAATAATTAATCAAAATTCAATGTGATCACTAAATACTCAAAACAGAGTATTAAACACTATATCATCTGAAAAATTAGATTGAAACTAATCAAGAAGATTTTAAAATGCAAATAAAATAGAAATTGAAAAACTATAAGACTTTGTTCGAAGAGAATGTTCAATTAAAAAAGACCTTAAAAGAAGATTTAAATAAAATTGTCGAACTGAATCTCAAAATAAAAGAATTAAAAAAAGATGATGCTGTCCTTACAGAGGTGAATTCCTTAAATCAATAAATCAAATTCATAAATTAAAGTGTTTAGCAAAGTTAATAAGACTTTGCAATATTAGTTGAGGAAATCAATTTAATTAAATAATGATTTTATTATATTATGAAATACCTATCAATAAGAATACAATAATATTTTTGGTTACTTATAAGAGAAATACAAATAGTTTTCCGATAATTTAGATGTTAGCAAATATAAACTTGCACCTAAAGAAAATAAAAGAAATTATTTGATAATATCTATGCTATGATTTATTATTGATCACACTCAATCTTAATCATCCCAGTGTCCTCTATCTGGCATCTTTGGTCCTCCAGCTGGTTTGGCAATAATAATCTAATGAATATTGAATCTTTATACTTAATCAACTCTCAAGATAGTGATGGCAGCATCTGTAGCTAATTTGATAGCCCACCATTTGGTTTTAAGGTGATCAAAAACTTTTAATTCACTTGAGGGAGTTAAGGTTCCATTCTAAAATAGAAATTAAGATATACTGAAATGTTCAATGAATGAGGTTTCTCAGAATTCAACTTATGCAATTAAGCCATCATTTCATTTTGAGCTAAACCAGCATTATCAATTAAAATTCTGGGTATAATTTCAAAGGCTTAGGCATATTGTCTATAAGCATATTAATCAATAGATTTAATTTTGTTTGCCTCTTATTCTAATTGTTAAGCTAATTTCTAAAATGATAGATATATGAATATTACAATTTCTGTAGCTCCTCCACCATAAACAAATCTTGAATCTTTAATTAGTGATCTATAGCAGCTAACTCCATCATCGATGGCTCTTTCAATGTCTTCTAAGAGATTTTAGGTTGCTCCTCTTAAAACAATAGTTGCTAATTTGCAAGTGTCACTTTGTTTTTCGAAGATAGTAACTTTTTAACTACCAATTTCTTGTACATGGACTCGATCACATGTTCCTAATTCGTCTGGCATTGGTGCAGACAATGTTGATAAAGCGCTAGCTCCAACTGCTTTGCATAATCGTTTTAATTCAAATTTTGATTAAACCTTCACAATCATCATTTTGTATTTTTCAACAAAGTGTAATACTATTTCTGATATACTTCCTCCAGCAACAATGAGATTGACTCCTGCATCAGCAATGCTCTTGACGATCTTTTCAGCAAGGTCTTCTTCAGTCTTTGTATAGTTCTTTAATTCTGTAGCATTTTTAATTAAAACTGTTCCTTTGGTTTCTGATTATTATGGATCTAATGGTGCATTAAATACACAAATCTTAGGATTCTCCAATCTGTTGATTTGTCCTTCCACATTTCTAGTTACAATTAATCCAGACAACACATGACTATCCAAAACAGATCCTCCCAAGATTTTAGTAACTCTAACATATTCAGAATCAAAGTTAGACTTTTCTCGTGGCAAACATCTAATACATGCTTTGGCTACAAGACCAGCAATCAGATTGGAATAACTATAATTTTTATTTAGGAATTTACTCTGACAATTTACTACTCAACGAGGTTCTAATTGCTTAAAAGACTTATTATTCGTCAGCAACATCTGTTATTTCCCATACTTTTTGTTCGTCTAGTAAGTCCAATGCCTTTTTCAATGCGGTCTCATAGCCAACCACAATTTAGCTAAATGAATGAAATATGAGTATTACCTTGGATGTAATCCTAGTTTAATTAAACTTTCAGCTTATTACAATAACTCTCCAGCTAGAGTAATTACAAAATTTGTAGCATCTCCTTATTCAGTCTCTTGCATTTTGGCTGCCATAAGGATCATCTTGGCGGCAGGATGCTAGATTTCCATTTCTTTGAGGATTGTTGCTGCATCACTTGTGACAAATATTTTATCAATATGATTCACAACCATTTTTTTCATTCCATTTGGGCCCAATGAAGTTTTAGTCATGTTAGAAATTTCTTTGCATGCTTGAATATTTTTTAGGATGGCCTCTTCTAATCCTTAATAATGGCGAGCTCCCTGGGAAATTTATAACTGTTTATTATACTTCTTTGAGCATAGATTGGAAACCTGCAGCTGTGGATAGCATAAATTAGATAATTTAATTTTTAAATAATTGCAAAAGAAATATTTAATATTAAATGCCAATTTAGAATACTTTAATTGTTTTTAGTTATTTGCTTCCTAAATAAGTGTTTTATTTATCATAGGAATGCCAGTACGATTCTTCCCTTTTAATTATTCAATCATTTTGCGGATTACACTATTAACTTTAGATATTAGTAAATTTATTAACTACCCAGAGCTGCTGAATTCATTGAATTTATTGAATTTATTCTAATGATATTTTAAGATGATCATTAGAATTATTACATCTCTGGAGTACTCTTCATAACAATTTCAGCAGTTATTATGCAAATCATTTTGATGGTAATCTTCAATTTAATTTTAGAGTTATGAATACAAAACATAAGTTCCCATGTTCTTTGCTCACAAAATCTATTGGGCCTTTAATTGGCTATTTTAACCATCACTTTTGTATTAATCCTTTTCAATGTATTTTGTTGCTTGCTATTATAGAATTAATATAGACTTGTATACACTTTGTTTTTATTTAGAGTTGCTGTATATGGACCTTGCAGAATTTGAAACTTTAGGTTTTTGGAGGAACCAATTACCAATGATTGATCTATCAGAATCTCAGAGATCCAGAATATCTACTGTCAGTATTCTAATAATATAATTTAGATTCGTAGAGCTCTTTTTTCTTAAAAATAGTCTTGAAAAAATAATGGAATATTGTTGATGGCGATATTGAAATTAAATTAGATATGTAATTATATTTCTTATTACTTTAAAGTATTATTGATGGAGCAGATAAGCAATACAAACTAAAAAAAAAGATTTCAGAATCTTGCTACATTATTAGCAATATATATTAGAAAATAATGAATATTTTGAACAGCACTCCAATGACTTGTTATAAATCAATTTCCTCATCAAATAGATATAAGAGAATTAGGATTTACTCTTAATTCATTATATATAAAGATACTTTGAATTTATAACCAGCAAATTAGAATTGATAACACCTTGTTTTGCTGACTTTATCGAATTATAATCTTCTGAGAAATAACTAATTGAAGAAATGAAATTAGCTACTCATTCTCAAAATTTACATAAATCATATATAATAGGAAGAAAGAATCAACCAAAGAAATGTAAATGGGATATATAAGCCTAATATTTGCCTTATAAAGATTTCAAAATTACTGAATTTCAAACTATTAAAACTCTTTCTGAACCATATGTATTGATAGTAAATTAAATGCACATTAACATCGAGAAGAACAATAATACAATATACAATGATAACATAATTTGAAGCTGAAACTCTTATAGTCTAAAGAAGAATCAAAGAATTCTACGAATTTAGTGAGACCATGAAAAGTATCATTGATGTGAAAAACTTCCATTGATTAAGATGTCAAACGAAGAAATAGAGGAGAGAAGACAAGACTTAGAAATATTTATGAAAGTTATACTCAATGATAGTTAGTATCATGTCTCTGCTTTATTTAAATTCATAGGAATGTCTCAATATTTAGAAGATCAAGTCAAAAATTGATAAGCCAAAGTAATTAAGGAGAGTGAATTAATAAAGAAATTACATATTAAAATACAGGATTTGAAGAAGTGGTTGGAAAGGATGGTGAGAAATTCATAAGATACTCATTTATGATTTGAACTGGAGATTTGAAACATACAATTTGGAAAAGATTCAGCTAGTTTGATGATCTGCATAGTTTATTAAAATAAAGGTAAAGGAATAAACAAATTCTATTTTCAGATATCCATTACTTCCATAATTACCTTATAAGACTACTGCAGCATTATAGCAGATCAGCCCAAATATTAGATGCATGAATCTTTAATAATATTTGCTTGATCTTATAAAAGTACCAACCATTGGTGAAAATAGTCATTTGAGATGGTTTTTAGAAGTTAGAAGTTTTGATAATAATGCGAGTGAATCAGGATTTGGAGGATCTAATTCTTAATTTGACAGAATTTTGTAAAGATTAGATAATAATAATTAAGATTTAGAGTAACTGGAAAATATGCACAATAGCTTGTGGTAATGAAATTCTATAATATAAATCAATATCTTAATGTTTAGATTCCATCGCATACCTAAATATTTCCTTTCTCTTCACGAGTATCAAACAGCTGAGTTCTTCAAGTCGTTCTAACTTCCAATTCCTCCTGGAAGAATTTGTAAGACCCCAGATGAAGCCTATAAGTCAGCCTAAAAAATTATATAAGAGGGATCAGAAAGAAACTCATTCACAGATGTGGTTGTAAAGGCTCAATGTCACACTGGTGGTAGAGGAAAAGGATACTTTAAAGAGAATGGATTTAATAGTGTATCAGTGAATATCTATTTAGGGAATACACATTGCCTCAACTCCTGAAGATGTTAAAGAATATGCTAGCAAAATGCTGGGAAACACATTAATAACCAAACAAACTGGAAGTTTAGGAAAGAAGTGTGAGATGGTTTATGTGGTAGAAAGAAACTTTTTAAGAAAAGAATTGTATTTATCAATTCTCCTGGACAGGAACACAGGAGGGTTGGGAATTGTAGCTTCTGAAAAGGGAGGTATACATATTGAAGAGAGTGATCCCAATTATATTAAGAAATTCTCAATTGAAATGCCAAGCAATGTAGATGCCATTGATTTTTCAATTTATGAAAAGGTTTCAAAAGTGTATAAATTGAATCCAATTTAGCATAATTAGATGAAAGATGTAAATATCTATCTAATCATATTTAGATTTTAAGGAAGATGTTCGATATCTTTTTATAAACAGATGCGACATTGTTGGAAATTAATCCACTTGGAATTGATTTGTAGGGAAATTTGATTATTTGTGATCAAAAACTTAATATTGATGATAACTCTCAATTTAGATAACATGCCATCTTTCATATGGAAGATGTAAGGTAAAAAGATTGGAAGGAAGTCGAAGCATAGAAACATGGATTAAATTATATTGCTTTAGATGGAAACATAGGTTGTATGGTTAATGGAGCAGGATTGGCTATGGCTACAATGGATTTAATCAAATAATATGACGGATCACCTGCTAATTTCTTGGATGTTGGAGGAAAAGCCACTGATTAAGAAATTGTATCTGCACTCAAAATTATGGATAAGGATCCAAATGTTGAAGCCATTCTTGTCAATATATTTGCTGGTATAGCAAGGTAACATTATGATAATTATTTTCAAGATGTGACTAAATAGTCTTAGGACTATTAAAAGGTTTGACAGTTTTGGGAATGAAGAAACCAATGGTGTTAAGAATGAAGGGAACAAAAGTAGAAGAGGCAAAGAAATTGATAGACGAGTCAGGATTCAATATGATGTTTACTGAAGATTTAGATGAGGCAGCAAAGAAGGCAGTTAGAATGGCAGCAATTTTAAGATTAGCTAAAGAAGCAAATATAAATGTAAATTTAACAAGTTGATATAATTTCATTTTCATCTATACATTATTCAATTGCAATCAATAATGCTATATTAAAAATTGCTCTCTTATTTAAGTGTTTTAATATTACTCTAACCATTAATTTCTCCATTTATTGTTAATAAATTGCCCAACATATTGAATGATGTTCTCCAAATGGTCATGTGAACATCAATAACTTGACTTTCCAATGCATCCTCATCCAATCTATGAATTCTCAATTTACCATCCTATATATGTGATTGATTTTTACATCTCCTCCTGATACAAGAATATTGTTTTCTAAAGGGTGGAATTAAACATCCTTCACTACTTCCAAATGAGATTGAATTGTGTATTTCAATTATGGCTTGTAATTGATAGTAAATTCCCAGACTTTAATCAATTTATCAGCACTGCAAGTTGCTAATAATGAACCATCTTAATTCCAACACAATCCATGTATTATTGATTCATGTGCTTGCCATTTATAATCAACATCCCAATTTTTGTTATTGTCCAATAAAATTACAAATCCATCTGAAGTACCACATGCCAAAAATAATTCTCTAGGCATAAATTGAACACAATTCACACTGCCCTCATTCTAATAGGTTGCCACTTTACTCCATTCCTTTTATTCCTTAAAAATAGAAATTTCTCCATCGTAAGACGAAGCGGCTAATACGTTACCAAACCTAGGATGTGACCAAGATAATGAAAATAAAGGAGAATCTCGACTAAAATGTAATATTCATTATGTACGTCTTAATTTGAGCAACTTATTATTTTTTTGACACGTCATAGACATTAATATACCCATCACTTCCGCAACTTGCTAATTTATCACCATAATAATCGTATTTAATATCATGGATCATACTTGCATGTCCTGAATTTATTTATATGCTTTCTGTCAACATCACACTCACACTAATTATTTTAATTTATTCTTAAAATTTAACACTAAAATTCTCATATTATACTTTATACTAATCAATATAAGACTACTATATAAATTTAAATAACTATGTTGTGACAATAAAAGAAGAAGGAACACTTATGACTGCAGTTACAAAATCTACTAATTAGATATACCTAAAAACTTTACTCTACTGGATTACTTTAAAATAGGATATATATAGAAATTTATTAACTTTTGAATTCTAGTATTTTGTAATCTGTATATAGCTAAATTATATATGTCATGATAACACATTATAATTTATAAACGTTATTATACTTAAATATCAAATAATAAGCAGAATCACATTTCTTTCGAGACTTCTTCGATAAGATTCTCTAAAATTTGATCACTTAATTCCATTAAGTATTCAGCTCGATCATCTTCAATCAAAGCCCACTTATATTCCTATTCCTTTATCTAAAACAATTTCAATAAAAATTATACATCTTCTATAAGTAGTTTGTATAGTTACTCATCCCTAATTAAGGCCAAATTATCAAATTAAATATTTGTATCAACTAGTAATGGGTTTTCCACTAGATTTAATTGCTACATAAGCATTAATATATTTTTCTCATCTATTATTTCTTATTTCTCCTATTTAATAATTTCAAACTCTTCAGTTGGATAAAACCCACACAAAACTTTACTCTATTTCAAAACTGTGGATTTCACTTCAACCATTATATGATCCAAGCTTTAGTTTGATATCTTTGATAATCTATTTCTCTTTTGTTCCCATGGGTATTTTATTCCGGAATCTTAAATTTAATATTAAATTATTACTATAATAAAATGGCCTATAACTGTTTAAAACCTCATTACATGCATCAAAGATTGCTTTGTTGTGAATATGTTAAAGTTCCAGAATTGCAGATCCAATTTCATCATCATCATTATCAGTTGCTGGCAATCTTTGGTTCTCATATTCTACAAAAATGGCCTCATCAATTGGGAATGCTATTTGGTCTTAGAATTCCTTATTATTATCAATATCATCATCTTCATTTCCATGGATAAGCCTCAGTCTCTGCTTAGGTGTAAATCCAAAAGGAACACTCAAATTTGATATCAAAGACTATTTATGATTCTCCATAATATATTTAAATAGGTTATCAATATATGATGAGATATCAGTCATTGAAGTAGGAACACAAGGTGGTTCATCTTAATTCACCACAAGATTTGAAATTAATAGATAAAGATCTTCCCTTTTATTCAACACTTCTTCAGATAGTTCCATCATCATATCATTAAGAATTTCATTAGTTACTAAATCTACAGTTTAGTGAATTTCTTCTTGTAATTTGTTACTATTTTGTTTAGTAACTTTAAGACCATTAAATTATTCATCTATTTATTACTATATCTGTTAAATCTGCAAATTGTCTTATGGGTCTGATTAAAGCTCTGCAGAAGCAATAAGGATGTCTCTTTGAATCTTTTTTAGAGTTGAGATTTCCCTTCGATGACCAATTTCAAAAGCCTTTCTCGTATTTTATAAATCTTCTAATTCTCTATTTAGCCATTCTTCAAGCAATTGATGATCTTTGCCAATAGCATTTTTTTATTCAACATCATACCTTAAATATAGAACTTCCTCCCTATAATTTAATACTAAGTTTTCTTCCTCTTATGATTGTTTTTATAATTGCAGTACATTAAATTTAGAGAGATCTTCACTCAATTGTTTTTGATGCTTGTTTATACTTTTCTCCTATAGGACTTCGTTTTCGCTTCTTCTTTCTGAAATATTTTCAGACTATTTTAAATGATTTTGGACAATAGATATAATCTATTATTGCATTTATTTGTTGATGCTTGAAATGTCTTTATCTTTAACTATTCTTTAAGTAAATAGATTCCAATTTTCAAATTCTTAATTTAATTGACTAACAATGGGTGAGGATTCTTCAGAAATGATTGAACTTCTAATATTTGAGATATGAACTTATTTCTCTCCTCCTTAACAAAAAAGAAAGCCATCTTCGAAATTACTAGGAGATGTCTATTATGAGACTAATTATTGTGGTTCCCAATCTATGCTGATTTATTATAATTTAGATTGCGATGTTTTCTTATTTTACTAGTTCTTTCTCTTTTTGTGTTCTTTCCAATGAATTTAAATTAATAAAGCTGCTTGATGTAAATAGTATTCATTAAATGCATCGAAGTCTTCTTAATTGTAGTTGATTTAGGATTCAATTTCAGTTTGAGTCTTATAAGATTGTTAATGTTTTGCAACTTCTTATTAGAATTTGTCAATCTAATCAAGTTGGACTTTTTCATACCTTTTAGATATTTCTTCAAACCTTTTGATAATTTAATCTATTTTTTATTTTTTCTATTTCAATCTTTTGGATGATCTTTTCTTTATTTTTTTTGCATTTTCAATAATTTATTTAGTTTCTATTTGTAATTTTTAGAGATTGCATAATCTAACAAATATGAATTTTATGTATATTACTTTTTTTATTGTTCATTCAAAACATTCTATTACAATAGCTTTTCTTTTAACTGCTCAGATTTCTTCTTTTCCTTCATATATTATTGTATAGACATTTTGTTGGAATGTTATTTTTTTTCAGTGGATAAAGGAGATCTTTGTTTGGCATTATTTGTGTCTTTCTAATTTTTTTATGTCTTATTACTTTTTCTGAAAGATTTTAATTCCTCTGGAGACATGCTTCGCTTTGTTTCGATGGTATATTTTGTTGTTTTTGTGGTACCAGTTATGGGACTTCGTTAGGATAAAATTTGGTCTGTCGTCTTCATTGTTCTCTAAGTAGATATAGGAGGAATCTCTAATAATTTTGATGTTGATTTCATCGACTTTTTTTATTTGTAAGTTTTTCCCTATTTCCCCTGCATAGATATAGGTGATTTTCTTGGAGAAGGAGTGCAATTCACAAATTACATATATATTAACGAACAAATTAATATTTATACAAATTCAAAATGAGCAAGGTTCAATTCATGGATCAATTATTAAGGGATTTCAGAGAAGTCAGTGCTGTTCAAAATAAGTCATCTGTTAATGAGTCCTTTTTGAAAGAGGAAAGCACTGGCCCATAAATAATACTAACTAATAATAAGAATCGATTGAAGTTAAAGGAATACAGCAAAAAGCTAAGCCATTACAAATAAGAAATGGTTAACATATCAAATCAGATTGATTTGGAATATGCAAGGTTCAAAGAATCCAAAATATCTATGGCCACAATCATAACAAGAGAGATTAATAAATTATAAAAACAAGATGAAGATTAAATTAAGGAAATGTTAACTTTTGTAAGAAAATTGATAGAATTCAATCAGAAGATTACACTTGAAATTGAAAATGTGTTTGAAAAGTATTATTACTCAATATCAATTTAGTCAATAAACCGTGTCTGTTTAAGAGGTAGAGGCTGCTGCTCAAGTGTTCTAAGAAGTAGAACAATAAGTGCTCGCTTTGAAAGAGAAGAGATTAGATCTTGGGTCTATGGACTTTAAGCTATTGTCCATGAGTGAGTATAATAGAATGACCCTACAATTACAGGAATAGAAACTTAATTCCTACGAATAATAAAATAATCTATTTAAAAATGAGTAGAAGATTAATTTGATGTTGAGTCAATAATTAGAAGAAAAAAATTAAATCATACAATAGTTACAGAACAATTCTTCATGGGAATAATGGAGAGATCTTGAATAGTTGATATTCAATCAATTAGAGAGGTTTCGAATTCCTTAACCTAAATCAAATGGAAATTTATTTAATTATGTATTCGATCATTTGGATTAAATGCTTTATAATCAAGAATGTGAAATTAAAGACTTACAAAATTAGATTTTCAAATATTAGAAAGAAATTGATGAAATAAAATAGGAAAACGAAATTATTATTAAGGAAAATAAACAGATCTAAAACTAAGTCAAATAAAGAATCGATGAGAAGCATCACGAAAAGTTGCAACTCTAAGATGAAATGAAGAATATTCTCAATAACAGCATTGAAATTGAAAAAGAAAATTAAGTATACAACAATCAATTGCAAATGTATACTCATCAAATTAAACAACTCCAAAAGAGCAATACGAATTTGTATAAGGAATTACAGAAATATAAGAATGATGTTGATGAACTAAATGACATCAGAATTAAATTAGAGGATCAATGCGAAAAACATTTATCAATCATTGAAAGACTCAATAAATAAAATAATGAATTAGAATCAATCTTGTACTAGTCCAAAAATGATGAAAGTGATGAAATCAAATAATACATTCAATTATCCAAATCTCAATCAAGTAGGATTTAACAATTAGAAACTGAATTAAATTCTACTTAATTGTAGCATTCAAAACTATAAGATTAATAAAAGGAATAAGATGATTTGTTGAAATAATTAAGAGATTAAGTTTAAGATCTTCAAAAATAAATTAGCTGTCAAGAAACAGAAATTAAGAAATAATTAAAGTTAAATGATGTATTATAAAAATAATTGAAAGAAAGTTATGAACTTAGTAATACGTAAAATTCTGAACTAAGAGAAATTGATGAGGAAATTAAATATTAAATAAAATACAATGAAATATAAAAAGAATATAAAGAATATAAAGTGTAAACAGAAAACAGATTAAAAAAAGTACTAACATAGTCTTAAGAATTATAATAAAAAGTTTAGATATAAGAATAGGAAAAACTGTTGGAGAGTCATAAAATGATTGAAAAAGAAACAACTCTGAAGAGTGAGAATCAAATTTTAAATCAAAAACTCGATTTGCTATAAGAGTAATTGAAATAGTAGGAAATTAATTATCTGAATGAAATTAAAGTTACCAAACTAGCATTAGATTAAACATAGTTATAATATCAATAACAAAATTAATTATTTGACAAGTTAAAACTTTAAGCCTCTCAATTAGAATAAGTAATTATTATTTTAATTTTAGGCTGTGTTGGAAAAAGAAGCTCTGATTTAGGAACTTTAATAAGAATTAGACAGTAATTCAGCTTAATATGAATAATAAGTCAATGAAGTCCAATTAGAATACAATTCAATTATTGAAGTAAGATAGTTATAATAAACTTAGGAAAAATAATCGCAAAATTAATAACTTTAATAGACCGTTTCTAATCAAAAGCATGAGATTATGCTTTTATAAAGATAAATTGATTAGTTAGAATTTTAGAAACAATAGGACTTATTATAATACAAAATTGAAAATGATAAAAAGTCTCTTCAATTTGCAAAAGAATTAGAGTAGGTCAAGGACGTCTTAAATTCCTCTATGAGCTTTTAGTAAATAAAAGAAAGTGAAAAATCCTTTTAGAAAAAAATGTAACAAGTGTAGGAATCATCAAATAAATCAATAGTTCAAACATAATAAAAATATGAATAAATTATTTAAGACTTAGTTTAATAATATGATAAATAGATAAATTATCTGCAAGACTAATTAAACCTTTAGAATAGGTTGGATTATTAATAAACTCGCAATAGTTAAAAACCTCCAAGAGCCTAACATAAGAGTCCTAATTGTTATACAAACTCTCCAGCTTCCTCCATATAATAAAGTTTCTATAGAGAAGTGGCTAAATTCTCAAAAGACTTAGATGATTCTTAAGAGTCAAATACTCAAAAAAGGCCAACTGGGATTATTAAAAAAAACAAACATATATTTATTGAGGATGATAATAATACTAGTTAGGAATAAGCTTCTTCCGTTTAAAACTATAGCAGTTCTGGAAGAGTATAAATAACTGATCACGCTGTTCAAACAGAGTAATAAAATGAAGATATTTTCCCTCCTTTCGATCATAGAATATGTTTAAGGTGTAAGAAAAATGATATGATTGCTCCAAACTTTTGTAAATTCAAGGAAGTGAATCAGTTTACAGACCTAAGCAATGTAATTCATATTAATATTCCAATAGAGTTAAGGAAGTGCAAGTAGATTAAAATCTTCGAGAGTTTTAAAAGAACATATATATGGAAGTAATTTAAGTTGGAGATAAAGGGAAACTAATTCAGTCACTAAGTCAAACTATTTTTCAATTGGAGAAAAGACTTCTTAAGGAGTGAATACAATTTTAAGTTTAGTAAATATTGAAAGTACTCAATTCAAAAGAGCTTCTAGTTAAAGAAGAAATAAACGAAACTCAGAAAGTTTGTCAATCTCTTTTAGTTCTAAAATGGATACAAACAGAAGTAATTAATGATTTTAATTAATCAATTTATATAAAAATCTTTATTTTATTTATGATAATCCATTGTTCAATCAACAGTTTAATTATTTGATTTATCATTTTTAGATGAAAATCCTATTCTGATCAATAAAATATACGATAGGGGTTTGATTAAAAAAAGGCCATATTATGAAAAAATCTTAAGATTTACATAAATTAAAACATGAATAAAAGAAATTCATTTTTTAGTAAATTAATCCCATAACCCTTTAATACCGTTTTTTATATTGTTTAAGGAATCTTTGAGCTAATCCTCTTCGTCTTTAAAAGATGAAACATTTTGTTATCTTTTTTATTGATTTTACTAATTCGACCTTTGTCTTTCTTAATAAAATTTACCTGCCATTTCTGCCAGATTCATAAACGTATTGATCCTATTAAATTTAGGATCACCTTTTGTGGCTTCTCGAAATGCTTTAGACATTTATGAGAATTATCCATTCTAAAACATATTCATATATTCTTAAGCTTATTTTTACATTTCCTCCATTTATCTTTTAGAATATTATTAGGAATCACTACTGCCTTATATAAAAATAAACTATTACTTTTCTATGAATACTATTGATAGAATCCATCAGAACCCTTTTAATTGAAAAAATCCTCATGATTTTGTTGTTGTCTTTTTTCTTAATTGGGTTTTTGATTATTTTCATAATTGTTATTTTTATAGGACCTTGCAGAATCATATTAGTATTTTTTATCTTTGTCAGATAGAACCTAATTAATTTTTGGATTCAGTACATTCCAAGCTTCATTGATTTATTTAAATTTCTCTTCATTTCCTTAATTTACGTCAGGATGGTATTTTTTTGCTAATTTATAATATTCTAGTTTTATCTTTTGTTCTTGATCTGCAGATGAGCAGTTTAAGATTTTGTAATAATCCTTGTTAATATCAAACTATGGAGGTTAAAAGAAATAAAAACGAGGCGTTGGATGAAATATAACTTTACAAATTCTTCGATTAAAAATCATAATTAATTTAATGAAAAGACTAGTACATAGACGAAGGGAGGCAACTCAAACAACTACTTGTGTATTAATTGGACAAATTTTAGTTTAGCGAACATAAGACTGAATAAGATGAACCAAAATAAAAAGATGACAGACTTAAAAATTGGAATATTATGTTTGGCAATTTCTTAGGTGAAGGACTTGTCAGATAAAAGAAAAGAAATAAACACATTGATCCTGCTTTTTTGAGAGAAGCTCCAATGTTTTTAGGTAACAACGTATACTCAAGTCCTTCAGTAAGGGATAATTTTGAAAAATTCATCAAAGGTGAAATATCAGCTTGTGAGTTTTTAACACTTAAAAACTAGTCAGAATTGCTTGATAGACAAAGACCCAATTCACCAAAAAAGTTTAAATTGTTCAGAATTGAATAAGATAGTAATAACCCTAGAAATTATCCTCAGAAATAGAAAGGATTTCTTAAATTATTAAAAGATAAATCAGATGAAATCTCAAAGAAATCAAGGATTGAATCTAGGTTTGATGTTTTAAGAAATTTAATTGAACATAAAATCAAATTAAAGGAGGAGGAAGATGTCATCAAAAGAAGTCGAGAATTAAAAAATGTCGGTGTCATCAAATAAATGTACGATATTAGCGATGAATATATATAACTGATATCAAGAAGATGTATGGAAAAAAAATCAATTCAAATTATTTAGAAGAATATAGTTAATGGAAATCGTCTTAAACTAATCTAACACTAAAATCCGTATTAAACTGTCAAAACAGCTACTTATGAAAATGAAACAAAAAATAAGTATGATCCTCCAATTTAAACTTCATCCATCAAGTTTTAGATTAATTAAAAAGCCAAATAATATATAGATGAATTACAATAAAGAGACTTCATTTAAAATGAAAAAGCAAAAAAGAAGATATTCATAAATTCTTAATATAAAAATATTGTTCACTAGCAATCGTAATCTTTGCATAGTCTTGGGAATGTTAAATAAATAGTCCCATTTATTAAGTAAAATTACTTAAAAAATTAATACATAAATAATGACTTAGAATTGATTAAATATATAACCGATTATCAGGTTGAGGACCCCTTTCATGATAAAGAGATTTAATCTAAAGTGAAAAAGTCTTTGTTAATTTCTGCAGGGATAGTGCCTCACAATAAAATTTCTAAAATTCCCTTAAAATATCATAAACAATCATATTTGAATTTAAAAGATGGGATCTCACAAAAATCATCTAGATCAATGGATGATTCTTTAAATTCAATGTATGAATTCAATGTAGATTCATTATATAATTAAAGTATAAGTTTACAAAATAAATTATTGGAAAAGTAGCCTGAAGGATTTAGTAGAACTATAAGGTCAATTCAGAAGAATGAAACACTAAAGAAGTAAAAATTATAAAATTAATCTTTGTAGGGAAATCATTTAAAAAAATGTATAAAAATTATAGGGTCTCAAAAGACTGAAAATTGGAGAATGAGTGTCTTGATTAATCTAAATACATATTCTTTTACATATGTTAAATTTTAATATGCTAGAAGTTATTATATAAATAATTATTTTCAGAATTTATAATCATGAATTTGTCCGAAGAATCAACCATAACAGTAGAAAATAGGAGACCATGCAATAAAACTGAAACGAAATTCAAGTCTTAAAGCCCATAAATAAAACCTCAATTTACTTAATCACAATTACAGCATAAAAAAAGCAAAACAAAAGAGAGAGTGTAATAAAAACAAGAGTAATTGCCTAATGTGACGAGAAAATTAAATCCTAAATCAACTAGTTTTTCCAAAAAAAGAAATCAGTTCAAACCAGCTCCTTAAGATTTTGGTTTAAAAGTAAATAAATAAAAATAATTCAAATAGTATTATGTCGGATGGGGCAACAATGAGGCTCTAGTAAAAAGAGTGATGTCTAAAAGGACTTAATGGAAAGAAACCACTGACTCTAGTTCGATGTTTGTTAATTTTAAATGGCAACAAAGTGAAAGAGGTTACAGATATGAAAGATTGATTGTTAGTTAAAATTACAAATAACTTGTTAATCATTTTGAACACCATAGAGAAATATCAAATAAATCATATCTAATTAAGAATCTATCCTAATACTGTGAAGTAAAAATATGTATATTTTTTAGAAACATAAACTGAATGTTTTTGATTATACTCCATTAACCTTTGTGATTGATTTTAGCGATGAGAATTGCGATTACAATATAACTTAATTCCTTAAGACTTATGAACAATTTGCCCCTAAAAAGCCATAAGCCAAATAAATGCTTGATGTTAAAAGAAGATTGAGAGGAAATTTCAGTAATTCTTATTAAAGGGAATCCAGTTCCTAGTTTCAAAAAATTCAAATGAATAATACCTTTCTGTCGGAAGATTCAACTTATATGTGGTTATTAAAGCCTACTTTTTTAAATAGAGGAAGAGGAATTTAAATATTTGATAACTTAGAAACCTTGGTTAAATTAGTATCTGAATTTTAAGAAGGTTTAAAAGAAAAAACTCTGAATTAAAAGGATGAATCTTCTGGGGAAGAGGATCCACCAAAATAAGTTTAAAGTGCTTAAGGAACTAAAAAAGATCCAAATTAATATATTAGACAATAACCATCAGGACCTTGCATCATAAAATCTTAATCATTTGTTATTCAAAAATATATAGAAAGACCAGCTTTGATTAATAAAAGAAAATTTGACATAAGAGTTTGGGGATTAGTGACTCAAGAGTTGGATGCATATTTCTTTTAAGAAGGATATATTCGAACATCTTCTGAAGATTTCACCTATAACATAGAGAATACTTTTGTTCATTTAACAAATAATGCTATTTAAAAGTATTCCAAAAATTATGGAGAATTTGAGGATGGTAATTAATTATCATTCAAAAACTATTAAGAATATTTGAAGTCGCAAAACATTGTATGTAATGTTGAGGATGTAAAATAATAAATAATATTAAGCTTATAAACAAAATGAAAGAAAGAATATGGATGGTTTTTAATTCAGTTCGTAGCAAAATCAATTTTGAAGACCGAAAGTATTGCTTTGAGATTTTTGGATTTGATTTCATTTTGGATGCAGATCAGGAGGTATGGTTAATTGAAGTGAATACAAATCCATGCATAGAAGAATCAAGCCCATTATTAAAAATGTACATTCCAAGAATGCTAGATGATGCATTCAAATTAACACTAGATGTTTTATTTCCCCCATAATAGTAGCCAAATAAGTAATCATTACCATCAATTTGTAATAATCAATTCTAATTCAAGATTAACTTCCTTAAATCAAGGAAGAAACACATTCTGACTTTCCAGTCATTGGTTATCCAAATGATGAGAATATGTGGATGTTATTGGGCTCTTTAAATGATAGAAAAGTAAAAAAAAAAAAATGATTAATTATACTAATTAAATTATTAATATTTCTATGTTCAATCCTACAGGTTCGAAAGACAAGCCCTTATGTATGGAATTTTAGAAAGATAATTGCATTAAACCTCAATGTACATTAGAACATAAATATTGGCCATGTCCTGATTATGACAAAGGATTTTGTTATTTGGGTCCTTCATGTGATAAGTTAAAATTGTATCAAAACTTTTAGAAAACACATAGTAAGGAAATTATGCATGGATTATGTATATGGATTTTGTAAAGATGGACCTGAATGCAAAATGCAACATGTCAAATTATTCGACTTGAATGATAGAACTTAAGAACTCAAATTTACAGAAAAATTTTACTCAAAATTAAAATAAGAATAAGCTACATTCAAATAAAGTGAAATAAATGTTAAACCAGTCATCTGTAAATCTTGTTAGGAAGTTGGACACAAATCAAATGTCTGTAAGAAGACTTTAAGATTAAGTCCAAATAGAAAAATATTATGCGGTATTTGTGAAACTGAACATACCATCTTAGAATAGGGGAAAAAGTAAGATTGTCAATATAAAATCCCATTGTCATAACAATAATAATTATTTTAACAACAATCTTCATAGTAATGAGAGGTTTATGCATATTTATTTTTAAAATTAAAATAACACCTTTAGCTATTTAGACTTTCGAGCATTTTGGATATTTACAATATTCTTCATATTTAAAGATTATAGGATCATTTTCTTATTATTATAATTAGTTTACTATTAATTTAATAGAGCTTTAGGCTTAATCTATAAGAGAAGCTAAATTTATTCTATTTCTTCACATTTATAAAATATTGATGAAAGGAAACAAGAATGCCATTGTTTTAATAATATTTTGAAGGAACCATCTAATTTCAACACTATTAAGTAATCTCTAATTATCATTCAAAATTAACATATTATTTTAAATATTAATTCACTTTTATTCTAATTTTACAATAGAAAGATACAACTTCAAGTCCAAATAATTCTAAACAATTATATTTTCCTTTGAATAGTTAAATTAAATGATTGATAATTGAAATGAAATAGTAAATTATTAAAATATGAAATTAATTCATCTTTTTTTATTAGAAAATTTGAATATCTTTTCTGGAGTGCATTCAAGTTCTATAGATTCATCTTCTTTTGGACTCATTCTACTTTAGAGTTCATCTGCATATATGTTAGATTCCTAATTATTGAAAATTATTACTTAATCTCCATTGGCAGATTATGGGATGGATAAATTAAATTGTTAAGATATAATTTATCCTTTGATCAGCTAAGGTTTTTTTTCAATTTTAATAGATAAGTTCTTTTTACCTTCTGAGGTTTCTAAATAATTTTTATTTATCAACTTAGGAAAAAAAGCATTCATGAGCAATTAAGATCGCTAAAAGCATGCATCTTTCTCATCTTATATTTCACTTATTATCTCATTAAAGGAGCTAATTAAACTTCGAGCACTATCACCACCTTTTCTCCAATAATGTTTTTTTTAGACATAATCAAATGAGAGAGTTAGGGATTCATCTCCAGTCTCAAATTTATATCTTAATTCTTCTATTAAACGATTGGTTATTTTGATGGTTAAGAAATATTCAATTAATTTCTTTTACAATTAAACATTAGTATCTAAGAGATCAAATAGATTTTCTTTGAGTAATTCATATAAATCATCAATTCCTTCAAACTCAGAAACTAATTTAAAAATAGCTACTGAGAATCGTATTAATATTTTAATCCCTTTTAACAAGAACATATTCCAAACTTAAATTAACTAGAATTATTTGCATATAATTACTAATGACTGAGGTAAATCATAGCCAAAGATCACTAAAAACCATTTAGTTGTTATGATTCCAACGTCTATTTTGTTTTATAACTAAATAATTAAAAAGATTTACAAATTCATTAGATAGAAATGGAGCATAATTCCTTACGAAAACTGCAACAGTAAAATTCAAAAATTTAAGTTCATTAAATTAATCCTAGAAAATTGTTGAATATTTCATTTTCTTTAAAATATAATACATAATCCAAAAGGTTTGTTGCTCATTTAGACCATTAATTAGGAAACAACCTGCAATTTAATTGAATCCTTAAATATAGCCAATCTGTTCTTATATTTTAGCTAAGGCAATAAGAATTCTTTGCAATCTTTATCGATTATGAATTTGTTTAAAGTACTAATGTTATTAGAAGGTTCGATCAATATCTTTTTATATATTCGTTGCTTCAACTGATTGTTGACATGAGTAATGCTTATATTGTTGAGAATATTATAAGTTTAACCTTTTAAAATCAATAACCGAATCCCAGAAAATAAATTATGTACACCTTTGATCGATGATGAATTAAGAGATTAATCTATGATCCAATGTTTTGCACACTCTTCCAAATATAGCCTTCTTAAAGTAAATCTTCCAATGTCTGATCTTAAACACCTTTGATGATAGCTAAAAATTAATCAAACTCACAGTATCAAGAAAGGATGTTAGATATTAAAAAAGATTCTTATCAAAAATCGCATCAATAAGAGAAGTTCCAAAATTAATTTCGTCTCTATCATCTAAGACCTTTGGATTTAAGTTGGAAGATGTATATTTTTTATTCATTATTTTTATTAAATAATTTAAGACAATTACTTAGTTTTCCTTCTACTAGTAATGGATTCCTTGCCTTGCATGGACTTTATCCTTTCTTCTAATTGTTTCTTCTCAATTTCTGCTCTTTAGAGTGCTCTTTCCTCTACTCTGTTTAATTGTCTTAGCATTTCCAATCTAGAGTCGCTTTGGCCTTTCCGAACATGTTTTTAATCCTTTAAACCCCTTATTTCTTTTTCTAAACGAGTAATTACTTAATGACATTCAGACATTTTCTTCTGATATTCATTCATCTCATCATCCATCTTAATCAAATACATATTGGATTCATTATCAAATTTAATTTTGTCAATATCCATTTACCTTGATTATTATTATATTTATAATAATCTAGCATCCATGTCAGTAGTCTTTTAAATTTATTCAATTTTGACTCTGTTTTTCTCTTCAATCGTTTTTTCTAATGTTTAAAGAGATCTTGCTTTTTTTTGTTAATTTTCATTTTAATCTTTTTCCAAGGTTGGTTTCTATTGGATAATGTTATTAAGTTTAACAATCTCTCTTTTATACATAGGAACTCTATCAAGTTCATATTTCAATCTATTGGTTTCTATAACCTTATTAATTTAATCAATGTATTTATAACTCAAAGGGTTTTCACAAATATCTAAATTTAATCTAAGTATTCCATAATATTTACATTGATGAATTTACTCTAATAGCTTCACATATTACAATTCCCGAGGAATCATGAAACCCATTATCAGGTAACAACAGTGTTGTTAATTAAGCACTTTGCTTAATCATACTGCACAAACCCAGTACACATTTATCAGTAAGATTGCATCTCTTCAAATCTAATTTCTCAAAAAATAGTCCTTTAAATATACATTCAGCCCCTACATCAGTCAATCTATTATCCCTTAATATGAGTGTTTTAAGTGTTCTATTTCTTTCTACCCCATTGCCTATGAACTCTGCTCCTGTTGCATTAATACTACATTTAGCCATGGATAAATAGGCTAATGGGATTCTGGATGTTAATACATTTTCAATTTCATTGAATCCATTTCCAGAAAAGTGATTTTCATCTAAAATCAACTTTTCCAAAAATCGATTTGCAGATAAACTTTGAAAAAATTTCAAAATGCCTAATGATTTAATTTCACATCCTGCCAAATTTAATTTTTTTAACATAAAACTACCCTTATCAAATATCCTTGACAAATAGTCCATACCAATATTACCCAAAGGATTGTAACTTAAATCCAATTCAACGAGGTTACAAACTGAAATATATTAAACCATATAATTGCAAGCCTCCTCATTTAGATCATTATTAGAAACATTTAAATAAGTTAATGTATTGTTTGTTTACAATCCAGATAGAATACATTCAAAACCGGCATTCTAAATTGAAGTACCTCTCAAACCTAGAAATTGAAGAGGGTGATTGTATTTTAAAATAGTTTCAATTGGTTCACATCCTTTGACAGATACTTTGTTTCTATTCAAACCGTCTTTACTTGATAATTCAATAGAGATTATAGAATGTAAAGGGACTAATTCATTAAATAAATAAAAAGCGCCATCTGCTGTTAAATTGTTACTTGATAAATCTAAATGAACAATATTGTTATTGACTTTCAGCATCTCAAGCAACTCAACAAGACCTTCATCTCCAATTGAATTCCTTGCTAATCTCAAGGTTGAGAAATGATTGTTATAGAGCAGGATGTCTCTGATTGTTTTGGCACTCTCCAAACCTAATTAATTGTCTTCACAAATGAATTGTTCATCTATGCATAATTTCTTGAACTTTTCGATAAATAGAACAGCATGTTCTGGTTAATATTCAAGTTCTCGATCTTTACACTTACTATTGTATAAATCTATTATTTAATCTACATCTAAAGTGTGTATAACTTTTGATGAATTCAGTTCCTCTTCTGACATATCACCTTCCTATTCTTCCCTATAATTATACTCAATATTACTTTTGAATGTGAATGTTATCAAAACCATACTTTTTATAGGGTCTTTGGTTCACTTTTTTTCTGAACATCTTTCTTTGAGATTATTAAATAGTTGCTGTTTTATCTTAATATTCAACAGGCTTCTTCATTGTTATTGCAGTTGAAGGTCTTGTCAGTCCAGTCAAAGGTCTTAATGATTAAGCTCTTTGTTGCTAAAGTTCAAACCATTCTCATACTGAGTGATAATTTGAATAATCTCTCATCATCTTTGATGTAGGTGGCCTTGAAATTATTGCAACCTGCTCGTTTTCAGGCACTTAAGCATCAATCAAAGCCTTCTCTAAATTAAACCATGCATTAAGAATAGAAACATTTGATTATGTCCTCTACATAATATGAATTCTCTCTATTTATTTTATATTAACTAAAATGCATTTACATTATTATGATATCAAAATCAATTAACAAATTTTTACAAAATATTTTGCTTCCTTATATTCAGAATAATGCATGAAACTCTATTTGCGTTTAAGATTTTCCCTTTACAATTGAATGGTAAAGAGAATAATTTAACTGAAAATCATCAATAATAAAATTTACTCAGATTATCACTCTTAATAATTACTTTTTCAATAAGAATGGTCCTTTAAGAATACATGATTGAGATTTAATAGAAATGCAGAACATAAATTGATAAAGGAAGAGTATCCAAAGTTGTATCAATTAAATTGGATTAAAGAAATATTGTAGAAGCTGCAAAAATGCATGAAAAAAAACTGGGTTAGATTGACAATATAGTAAAGAAGAAACTAAAATAAAATCAAAAAAGCTAATTATATTATTAGTAGAAAGCAGATCTAAATTACTGAAAAAAAATTAATAGAAAGAGAATAAGTTCAAAATTTAAGTAAATTAAATAGAGTCTGATTATGAAAAAATATTGAATGAGATTGTAATTCTTATTTTAACGACTCTTAATAATAGGTCTGATTTATTCTCAATATACTTTTTTAAGAAAGAAACAATTTTCTGATCGCCTATTCAAAAAAGAGAGCAAATGATTGTTTGTTTGAGAGGCACATAGAAAAAGTTTGGAAAATAGAAATGAAATGTTAAAAGATAGATTGTATCTCTGAATCAACTGATGCGATTTTGGCATTTGATTAAGTCATATATTTAAAAGATATATCGAATTCCATAACTGAGAAAAGTTATGTCAGGATTGGAGATATCATGAGAAACCGAAATTAGGTTATAGCCACATAAATTATAAACAAAAAAAATACTACCAAATTTATTTTTTGATGAAGGGAAAGGTTACATAAAGATTGAAAATAGTTAAATTAATAAGAAAAAGATTAGAATTTAAACTAAAGCGAAATTTAGAAGATATAATATTTCAAAGCAATTTGGAAGTGCAATCACGATCAATGCCACCTAATAAATAAAAAAAAGGAGAAAGATGAATGTGTGAATTATTTATATGATAAATATTTATATATATTCTTTAAGTTAATATCAGAATGATATGTCCATAATATTTATTGGATTCCATCAATAATTGCAATGAAAGAGTAATAAAGAGAGCATATGAAAGACTGGAGGGTAAACAAGTACAAACTAAATTAAATTAAGAATCTAGTAGAGGTGTGTTAATAATTGAAATAATCTCTAAGGACACAATTAAGTTTACAAAACGTTCAGGAAAAAAAGACGGATAGTAAATTTCTATTAAATATTTAACAGATACCAGTTCATTAGCATTATTACTACTAGCACTTTGCAGCTATAAATTATATGATTTTAATTTAAGTCATTTGATCTCTTACTTCGGATGTTCTCAAGAGACTCCATCAATAGATTCACAAGAATTTGACTAGGTAGAATGGCTCAAATTAGAGTTAGAATGGATATCGATACAATCCTTATAAAAAATGAATCAGTTATAAGAATGCATTGGTAAAATAGAGATTGTTTAAAATTAAATATCAAAGAGCAAGAATAGAAAAACCTGGGCTTAATTAGAGACTATTTTAGAGTAGAAGAAATCCTATTTGCAAGATTATGTGGATAATAAATAGAAATAATTTTAAGTGTATACTGATGAAGAGAAGGCTGCTTTAGCAAAAAAATTATAATAATTATTAATAAAATAGGAATAGGATCGATATTTTGAATAAGAAGGTTATCCTGCTTATTTAATTAGTTCTCAATGGATAGCTCGTTTTAGTTTATACACCAAATATTATGAATTAACAAGGGAAAACCCAGATCAATTGAAATGCTTCATAGCAAAAAAGAATGTATATCTAATCATATTATATAAAGAACTCAATGGAAGATGAAACATTTGTAGAAATATTTAAATAATACTGTAATCAATAAACATATGAAGAATTGGAAAGAATGTCGAATTCAACTCAAAATAATATGGACATTCATATCTGTCCAATTTATAATGATGATTTAATTGATATATAAACTTAATTTGAGAAGGATCCATTGAAGGCAAAAAGTTATTCCAATTATGCTTTAAACAAATCTATTAGAGAGAATTAGAATTTCATCTTTGTAAGCAGTCAGATATGGAGATTATTATATGGATTATTTGGAGGAGTTGAAATAAAACGAATCATCTTATGTAGAAGTAGACATGCAGTTGAAACACACTTATTTCAAGTTAGATGCTAATTATTCCCATAACAATAATAAAGGATAATAAATTTATAATTTAATGGAAACGAGAGAATGGAAGACCTTGTTAATAAAGTAAATAGGATAACTAATTAAAAAGTCAGAAATATTTGGAAGATTCCTAAAGAAGCTAGCTAAGAGGAATTAATGAAAAGTTAATCAGTTGTTGGTACAAAATTAAGTAAAGATAATATATTAGAAGTATTCTAAATTATTACATTAGTAAGCTGAGATAGGACCTGAGGAAGTGTTACTTTTAGAATTAGAATAAGAATAATATAGATTAGAAAAGAAAGAGAATTTATAAACAATATCAATTCCAAATAAATGCATGAGTTGTGGTAATCAAGATTCTCAACTCTATTTATGTGAATGCAGAAGTGTTAAATATTGTAATGAAACCTGTCAAGCTCATGATTTAAAGAATCATTAAGAGATTTGCAAAAGTAATTCTACATTTCAATTTAGAAATCATTGAAAAGGATTCCTTAATCAATTAATTAGCTAAGAAATATAAAGTGAGGCCTCCAGCTAAAATAGTCAAAAATTCAGCCAAAGGAATATGTGGATTAAGCAATTTAGGAAATACTTGTTTTATGAATTCGAGTCTGTAATGCTTGAGTAATGTCACTGAATTGACTGAATATATGATATACAATACTTTTCTCTAGGATTTAAATGAGAAGAATCCTTTGGGAACAGGAGGGAGATTAGCATGCAATTATGCTGAATTATTAAAAGAACTATATGAATCATCATCAACTAGTATAGCACCTTGGAATGTTAAAAAGATAATTGGATAACAAGCTCCTCAATTTAACGGTTATAGTTAATAGGACTCTCAGGAACTACTCTCATATTTATTAGATGGATTGCACGAAGACTTGAATAGAATTAAAAAGAAGCCTTACATTCCAGATGTAGACTACAAGGGTTAGAGTGATTAGGAATTCGCTGATCTATATTGGGATAATCATAAAAAGAGAAATGATTCTAAAATTACCGACCTCTTTACAGGATAATTTAAATCAAGAGTAGAATGTCCTGAGTGTAATTTTGTATCTATTACCTTTGATCCTTTTGTTACAATTTCATTGCCTATTCCCAGTAAAGAATTTGTTTAATTTCAATTTTATTTAATTTTCAGAGATTCTAAACAAACACCTTTGAAAATTTAATAAACATTGCAATCAACATAGACAGCTGGAGAAATTATAGAAATTATTTCAAAACTTAAGAATATAAAAGCTGAATATCTAAAATTCTATTCATTATAAGATTCAGCTATAATTGACAACGGAATTTCGTCAGAATAAACTATCAAGTAAATTAAAGAGTCTTAAGCCACAACATTTTTATATGAGGAATTCGATGAAAAAATTGATAAACCTATTTCTAAATATGATTCCAAAATCAAATCACCCTATCATTAAGTGCTTTGTAATGTTAGGAAATTCGAAGAGAACAGACTGAATCAATAGAATTATAGGACATCTTTTACGAGGATCTGCTATGTAGATAGTCAAACAACATATTAAGAACTACACCTGATAATATATTAGATCTTTAGAACTCATATCATATAGATTAGTGATATCACTTCTAATTTAAATCTGAACAAGGAATTTGAACAATTCTTAAAGAATGTAAAAAAATGCATTTACAAAGATGAATTTGAAGAATATTAGGAGTTATTAAAATTAAAAGAGAGCATATATTAACTCCAAGATGATAACAACAAGCTTTTACCATTTACAGATAAATAAATCGAAGGAAATGGGAAACCAATAATTCTAAATGCACAATTTAAGTTGCGTGCTGAACTGTTAAAACTAAATAAATGTGTTGATGCAGAATTTACACTCTAACTTCCTAATTAAAGTTCTATGTAAGCAATCACATTGAATGATTGTTTAAATCAGTTTTGTTAAGAAGAAGTCTTAGGAGCTGGAAATGAGTGGTATTGTTCTAAATGCAAGAAACATTAAAAAGCAAAGAAGCAAATGCAAATATATAAGGTATTATATATCATCTGATGCAGGCACCCTAAATTATGATAATGCATCTAAAAAGATTTAGATCCTCAAGGGTCACATAATTTTATGGAACATATTCAGTTGGAGGTGTGACTAAAATAGTATAATATGTAGATTTCCCTGTTGAAAACTTTAATATACAGCCATTTATTTTAGAAAAGGTATTATTATGATCCCAAATTAAGGAATCTCAACAACCATATGTTTATGATTTATTTGCAGTTTCCAATCACTATGGAGGAATGGGAGGAGGACATTACACTGCCTATGCCAAGAATCCAATGTATAATGCTTGGTTTGATTTTAATGATTCTCAAGTAAAAGAGTTAAGATCAAGTCCAGTCACAGATGCAGCATATGTTTTATTTTATAGAAGAAGAAAAGTAAAATGATATAATATGAAATATTTATAATTTGATACTTATATATATATATATATCACCAAGTGATGTGTAATCACTTAGTCATCTCAATCAATAAGACATGAGCTTTGCCTTTTGGTTTGAGGATGATGCTTTTGAATACCTTCACTCCATCATGCTAATTGACTAATTAGCTTTTGACATCTTGCAAAGGTAAACATACATCAACATTCAATTCAAAAGATCCTTCCACACATAGAAGGTAAGCTTATCTGCCTTCCTTGATCTATAATTTATTAGCATAGTAATACTTCAAATCTTTATTCTGTGGTAAACTCGTTAATCCAGATATTAGCATCTTGATTAATTTTAGCAGGAGCTTCCGAATTTTATTACAAATCTCCTACTAAATGGAACCACTTGTTATCAGCCTAGCCATTTTAGCCTCTATAACTCTTGTATTAAACTTTTGTATTAGTATGTCTTGGCATAATCCAAATTTATATGAATCTACAAGCTTCATTTTTTGATAAATTGAATTCAGAATGGTATACTCCTGATCCAGCACTCATATATTATGCTGAGCCTCTCCCGAGTGATTCCTTATTCCCTTTTGAATCCCCATGTGTCAAATCTCCTTAAACTATGTAGCTAACAATTTCCATATTCGAATGAGGATGCTCTCCAAATCCTCTGTTAGGTTAGACTAAGTCATCATTCATTACTCTCAATACTCCGAATTATTAATTCTTAGGATCACGGTATTCTTGAATATTTGTAAATAATACCTGCAAAACTAAAGTGAAATCTACTCTTTAACCAATTAACCTTTGGATCATCGTTTTTGGGGTTCCCAAAATAGCGAGGATCAGGTTCGCTAACATACAGGTCTTTGGCTGGTATATGAATAAACATCAAATATATTTATAAAAACATATGTTTTTTTATTTTTTAAAGGACTTTTTGGAATTTCCAAACTCTTAAAATAATCCATAATTACAAATGTTATTTATAAATTAAATGTGCATAATAATAAAAACTACACTTAAAATTTATACATTAACTATATTTCATTTTACATACGGTAAGCATTATTTATCATTTAAACTAATAGAATTAGGACACTTCTTGTAATAATTCTTTTTAATTCTTTTTTGGTTAATATTTTTAGCACAAAATACAACATAATTCAAATCTATATTGCTGAATATTTGTGAAGAAATATATAAATTCAAAATATATATGTGATGCAGAATTTGTATATTTATTTAATTGTAATTTTAATTATTTTTACATATATCTAATGTTTGAACCCATCTTTTCTTTCTTTGGAGGACTTGCATCCAAAGCAAAATCAAAGATTATAGAAAAAACATTACAACCAATCATTGACTATAATTTTGAAAACATTTTTGAATAAAATATTGCAATAAAAGATTTAAATAAAGGAATTACAAATGTTAAATTAAACACAAAATATTTAAATGGAATGATGAAAACAAATACCTTAAAAGAATTCTCCATTAGTATTTAAATCTTATTTAACAGTAGAATTTATAAAGCTTGAAAAATTGCAATTACAAGTGAGTGATGTTGACCTAACCTTGGATTTAAATACTTACATTAAATAAGAAGAAGCCTTAGAATCATTAGAAGTTGAAGATATAATGAATAAAAGTATTCAAAAATAAATAGAGCAACTAAAAAGTGAATTTTTGGTATTAATTATTATTCAATTTAGAATTAAAACGAGGACGCCTTTCTTTAAGAAGAAATAATAAATCCAACTCAATAAAATGAAACAAAACAACCTTCATCTAAAATAGTTTAGATTTTAAGAATAATTGACAGCATTTTTGGGAATATTAAGATAGATATTAAAAATTTAAGGGTAAAATTTACGGGTAAAATAAAACCTGACACAGAATCTAATTTATCTTTTCAAATCAATAAAATTGATTGCACTATGCAAAAGCCCTAAAACAGCAATTAAATTCTTTTTTTAGCATTTGTTGATTAAATAAAACTTTATCTCAATGAAAATAAATAAATAGGGTAAATAAACAATGCTGTAAAATTAGAAGTCTTTTTAACTTAAAATACAGAACCAAAAATAAAAATTTAAGCTGAACATCTTCAAATAGTTGTGTCCCTGAATTAAATCGATTAAATTTCTTACTTATTGGCTTAGAGCGCATAAGTTTTGGAATAAAGGTAAAATGTCATTAATGAAGTTTTAAAACTAAGCTCGAATAACTAATAGGCAGGAAATCCTAATAATGAATAATAAGAACAATAAAGAGAAACTATAAATTTAAATAAATATATGTTAGTAGAGTACTTTAAGAAATCATATAATTAGAAGTATAAATTCATATAAGAAATTGACGAGAGCAGAATTATTGTTTAGAATATTTCAGATTCTAAAATTTAAGATTACTGTTCATCAGTTAAACAATTGAATCAATAATAAGAATTTTTGAACTTTTCATTTTTAGGTTTAACTGTGTATATAACTTCTACTGAGGTTGATCAAGAATTTAATTATTAATAGCAATACTTTAAGGTTAATTTAGAAAAATATTACTCAGTTTCATTTTATGATATAAGAGCAATTAAAAATAACAATAAATTAAATATATTTATTAATTCTGCATTAATTTATGAATTATAAAAATTAGACCCTAGATTCAAAAGTATAAATTAGTCAGTTTAGTAAGTGGAATAAGATTTTGATATCATTGGAGATTAAAAGTGTTTATGCAAGATTATCTTGAAAACAGGAAAAGATTAGTACTCTAGTTCGGATTTATTTAAGGATGGTTGTGAAATTCTAATTGAAGAGCCAACTATATTTTTATCTTAAATTCAATTTGTTAGTCCGATTAAACTAGAGATTATAGATTAAACCATTAATATGGATATGGCACCTTTTAACTTGATTATAGACTAAAATTAACTTAAATTTATTATGAGCATTGTTGATATTATAAACGATAATTAACCTAAAACTAAAAGTCAAAATATATCCAAGACCAAATTTCAACTATCCAAAACCAAATTTTCTGCCTATTATCATGTTAATGAATCTTAGTCAATTATCAGTAGTACTCTGCAACCTGGAAGTGAAGATTATGTGGAATTAACATTTCTTGATTTTTTCATTACAACTCCAGAGGATGATAAATAACAATCCTCACCATATTAATATAAAAATTAATTCAAATTTGGATGTCCAAGGATTTGTGGAGTTGATAATTAAATATTAATAAACAATTTGAGTGGTTATTTTGGATCATTACTCAAAATTTCTACTTAAACTTTAATGTAATTGGATGAATAAAATAAACCATAAATACTTAAATACTTGAAAGAATGCAAATAAAGGTAAGGTTTACATTTTGAATTGGAATTGGAGAGTGTTCATATAAAACACGATTCCTTAGATAATGTCTATACGATGATTGCCTAGTTAAACTAAGTATTTAATGGTAATTAGAAAAAACAATAAAACAATTAGAAAAAATAATAAAATATTTATTTTTCAACTAAAATCAAAACCATAGAAGCTATAATATATGATACTTTAATTTTGCGTTTGAAGTAGCTCAAATATTATTTCACTATTGATTACCATTTTGTGTTATTAGAAGATTTAAATGCTTCTTATAATAACAACCCGTAATTGTTGTTGCAGAATTAATTTTAAGATAAATGGGTATTCAGTCTAGTAATGAAATAAAATATAATCAATCTTGAGTTCTCAGCTCTCAAATTAAACTTACTAGATTTCAATTTTAAAGTATTAAGCTCTTGTTTAATAAGATTGATAAAGTCGGTCTTATTGATGAATCCTCCTTAATAACCATAAGGCGAAAAAAAATAAATTTTTACCTCCTTGAAATAAATAATGGTTGATGCTTTGCCTTTCTACAATGAAGAAATTATCCTATAGAAAAAAAGACAAGCTAAAATAAGATATTCAAAAGAATAATATCCATCTTGGACAAGATCAATTTTGATAATTAATAACACTCTTATTACGGATGACTTGATTCAAATTGAGGAAATTTAGCATTATTTTAAGAATAATAATACTGCTAATCGAAATGATGAATTAATAAATTTAAATCAATACTAGAAAATTGGACAGATTCAAAAGATTGAATTACAAAATAATAAAGTTATGAAAATCAATTCTATTCAGTTTTTCAACATTTCTAAATAGATAGTAGTAAATCTCATAGATCACTTTGAGCACATAGCTAAAGATTTTAAAAAGAATTAGGTTAATGAGAAGAAAAATTATGAGAAAATAGATAAAATTGAAATGAAAGCAACAATTTTCGAAATATTCTGCGATTAATTAATTCTGACAACTGAATCTCAATCTTTTGAATTAAACTTACAATGCATTTAATGTATTTTGGGAGATAAGTGTTGTCATTTGAAATTGGGTAGAGCCTATATATTAGATTTGCATTAGTAGAGTAAATTTAAGTATATACTTGATGAAGAAGACTTGAATGAGTTTGAAGAAACCCAAAATGGTTTAATAAAGGAGAGTCCATTTTTAGATTTATTAATGTAATTCGATCAAAATAGCCTTGTATTGAAATTATAATTAAGACCTGTAAGGATTTGTTTATCGGGATATTAATTTCAAATATTACTAAAATCTTTCTCAAAAAAGGATAAGGTAGAAAATACTATATTTGCCAATAATGATGATGATGAATCTTTTGAAATTATAGAATAAGAAGAGCCTTTTAATTTACAAGTTGAATTATTCCCAATCTAATTTATAATTTCATTTGACTCAGAAGGTTTGGATGCTGAGGGATTTAAAACCTAAGTCTTAAAACTTGGATCATTCAATAATTTAATATTAGCAACTAATCAGGTCTTACTCTTTTATTAGTAAAATTAAACCTCAAAAAAAGATTTCATTTAATTTTTAATGAGTTAATAATTATCTACTTTTAGAATCATATTTTAAGCATACAATACTCTTGACATAACTAAAGTTGCTAGTTCATTTACGGATGGCATAGTTAATATGTTTAGTAAACCCTTTATTTCAAACAATGGCTTTGTAATAAATAATAAGATATTTAGTTATATGGTTTAATTGAGGGAAGCTATGATTTTACTTGCGGGGTCACATCAGCTTTATTATAGTTAACAGCCTTACCTGCTAGTGCTTTAAATAATGTTGCGAATTATATTGGATTTGGAGCGATTTCTATTCCGTTCTCTTAATTGGAAGACTTTTGTAAAAAATTGTATTATAAAGTAAAATTTAAATTTAAATTAGATTAACCCACAAAAAGGAATCCCAATTAGGTTTTTCAAAGATAAATACTAATGAATATTATATATTTCATAAAATGCTCTTAAGTTCTAGGAATTTGTCATTTTTTAATAGTTCTTCATAAGTTCCGCTTGCCTATATTTATCCTTCTCCCATTACATAAACCTTATCAAACTATTAAAGGTTTTCTAGTCTATGGGAAATAAGGAGTAAGGTTTTATCCTATACAAAATTAAATAACTTCTTCATAATTTTATTGTCTAACATATTAATTTAATTATAATACTTGTTTCTATGTCCATATTTGATGTAGCTTCATCCATTAAAATGATATCCCTATTCAATAAAATAGACTGCACAAAATTGACAATTTGTTTCTCTCCATTTGATAAATTCTAAGTATCCTTATTTAGGTCGATTTAAAAATCTAGTTCTTTGAATATATCTTCAATCTCCTAATTACTAAATTGTTAATTAGGATCAATGTTTTATCTTATTGATCCTGGTAATATAACTCCTTGTTAAGGAATTACACTCATTGTGGATCTCAACTAAGTTGTGCCATAATGGGAGATTGGATTTCCAAAAAAGTAGATCTGCCCTTTTTAGAATTCATACAAAGAGACAAGCAAATTAAATAGACTCGATTTTCCTGATCCTGTTCTTCCACAAAAGGCTACCTTTTATCCCTTGGAAATCTGGAAGGAGACTCCTTTGAGAGCATAATCTGCTGATGCCAAACCCTTTGCCATTCCATAACTAAGCCAAACGTTATCATAAACAATTAAATTATCCTTATATTCTTGAATTGATGCATTTTATTCTTAAGGAAAACTCACAATCTATTTAATTCTTTATAATGATTGACTGACTATAGTAATTCTTCTCCAACTTGAAACAGATTTAGATAAAAATTGATTGCCAAATAGTAAATAAGCATAAGTATAACTTAATTTATTTCCTGTGATAATTAACAACACCAAAACTGTAGATTCTACAATAAAATTACGTAATTTAAGAGTGTATTCTAATTAACTTTATGATAGAGCATTAGCATATTTATAAAGAAGGATCTTTTAAAATTAAGATTAGATTTTGTTTTCTTATCTAAAGTATTTAATAAACTTGTGCCCTTTTTCTGTCTCAATAATGAAGGAATCGAAGTCTTAAGTTTCAAAGTGCCTATTAATTTCCACTTATCTTGACACTATAAATTTTCTGTGTGTCAATTAATTTTTAACTAATAAATAGCCACTTATTATAACATAAGGAATTATTTCAATTTGCATGGAGCTAATAAGGATGAACAAACCCAAAAATTCTAGAGATACCGTGAAAAAATAATTTAATGGGAGATCATCAATTTCATTCATATCATCAAATAGTCTCCTGATATAAAAGGAACTTGAAAAAATATCATAAAATTTAGTAGGTAGATGTATGAATTTCTACATCAATAAATCAAATATATTTTTTGCAGATATTATTGTTGCATACGAATAACTGAATCCTCTCAGCAAAGTCAGTCCTGATAAAATCAAAAATACATTTAAAAACTCTGATTTGTCAAAATTCTTTAAATTAGAAATGTTATTATGAATCCATAATTCAAATCCACCTTTCATGATTTAATGAAGTAAAGAACATATAACAAAAAATAAAAGAGTCTTCAAACCTAATGCATTTATATAAAATTGATAATTTTCTTTTAAATTTTACTCAGTTTCTTGATCAATCTCCTTTTCAGGTTAGGCAGGTTCGATTGCATCTGTGATGGGTTTGGGAGAAAAATGAACACTACCAACTTGGAAATTTTACATTTCTTCAAGTGTTGCTATATTATTTTCAATCTTGATGACAAAGTCAACATATTATAAATATTAGAGTTAGTTTAATACTAAAACTACAGTTTTCCCTTTTAAAAAAGTAGTGATAGATTTGAACATATGGTCAGCCACATTTTCATCTACAGCTGAAAAAATATCATCAAAATAATATGATTAAGCTTCGTAATACAGTGCTCTACAAAATGTTACTCTTTATTTTTATCCACCACTTAAATTTGTTCCATTAAAACCTACTTATTTATTATCATCAAAATCTATAGCAGCTAATTTGAGACATTATTAATATCTTTATTCATCATATTTTTATCCAAATAAAATATTTTATCTTACTGTCCCAGTAAACAACCATGAATTTTGACTTACATAAGATCCATCGCAAAAATACTCAAGCAATATGCTTTTTCCTGATCCTATTTGACCTATTATACAAGTTAATTTATTTCTCTTTATTTCCTTAAATAAAAATGTAACCTAAAATCTTGTTTATGTTGCCTAATTAAAAGAGTCTCCCTTTATAAAGTTGATTACCCTATCAAATATTCTAATTTTTTTGATTGAACTTACTTCAATAGTGTTTTCTTTAATAAGCTTAGCTTCAACTTCTGTAGTATTAAAATAGTCATAAAGCTTTATTACGGAAAAAATACTCCCTAAAAATTCGCCGAAACACCAGGGAAATGAATTTATAGGACTTACTAATTTATCAAAAAATATCAAGATAGTGTAGAATTGTTCTTTTTCCAACTCTTAAAGTTTGTAAAAGGCAACAAACAACAATACAATTTATGTCATTCTTCTAAAAAAAGTTACAAATGTATCCACATATTGAATTCCTTTATTACCTAAAAACTCTTACTCTCTAACCTTATTTATTAGTTTAAGCATAACGTTTTCCCATTATAAATATTTAATGCTTTTAATACCACATAGCATATCTTAAGTAAGTCTCAGTCTTTTATCTGAAAAAAATTAGATTCTCCAGGCATATATTTACGCCACTGATGCTGCTAATAAGGCAAATAAACTCAAAATAACACCATATTTGATTGAGTCAAATAAACTCTCATTCTTCAACAAATGATATACAAAAGGTAATTCAAATGCTATTGCCACTAAGTCATAAAATGAGCGAATCGCTTTTTCAACTTATCTCAATTCTTTTAGCATTCCTTAAAATGTAGTTTGATTATGCACTTTTAAACACTGAGAAAATAGCTTTTATGACAATTTAGCATTCACCAGATATTACAATTCAGACAAGTATACTCCATAATATTTCTAAGTAAAAACTATTATTATTATATCTTACAATCAACATACAATGCAAGACTTACTAGCAAGTATTTTTCTGCTGATTCTTCATACTAAGTTAAGATAAATGGTGGAACGTATTCAAAGCTCACCGATGCTATTTTTAAAAACAATAATAAAATCCCTCTGAGAAGGAAATTTGCTTTGTAGCCTTCCAGAAATCCTTTTATAATGTTTAAACTCAAAATTTTCTTTATGCAATCTTCCTCTCTCTGAATAGGAAAATAGTTCATATAATAAATTTAAGTATTAAACTTACAATACCTATTGTAAAAGTATAATATAGAATATTATTATTTCTATTATGATCAATTAAGATTGTAATATATATCTAAATTAATATTCAAAATTTATGAGAAAATAAATTCTTTAGACTTTATTAATTAGCTTAGTGCATTTTGTCTATCAAAACTTAATCATTAAATTGTGATTTTTATTTTGGTTCATTTTTTTTTCTCTTGATGCTATGATTAAATTTCTATGATAATAAAAATGTACATAAATCTAGCGGGAACAGTTTCTGTCTTAAATAAGATTTTTGGTTCCACGAGAGTTGGAATGTCAAACTATCTCTTTTCATATAAATTCTTTATTTCTAAATATAATTGATTTTATTCGTCATCAAATTTGGCTGTTCTGTTCCTAAAATGCAACGAATTTGCATCCTTAGATATATCCATTCTATTGGTGCCTATTGTAGATCTGTATTTTGTTTCAGGAGTGTTGAATTCAGCAGCGCATGCGCTTGAGAATTTTCGGCACTCTTAAGTGGAGAGATCATACTCTTAATCTTTAAATTAAGGTGAGAGCAAGGCCTCTTTAAATCGTTCTTACATTTTATTTAATTTATTTAGTGTTAAATTTATAAAAAAATATATTAATATTTATAAAACAAATTTTAAAAACAACATTGCAAAAACAAAAGGCTCTTCCAGTTTGTAAAATATATTTAGATTATTTTAATATTCAAACTTGTAACATTCGGTCAAAAACACAGATGATTGAAATAAATTTATTACTTTTTAATAGAAAAATCAACAGTTTATTCTTAAATGAATTAGAAATGAATTGAAGATAATTCGAAATCGAACTTTTCCATTTAATATAAATATATTTTCTTTCATAAAAGCAAAATCAAAATGAATTCAATTATAATCTTTCGTGTGATAATTCCCGATGAAGTGTTCTTGTGTTTTCAATCAATATATCAAATTATTCTTTCTCAATTTTAAACTATGCCTACAGCTAATCTATTTCGATTCCTTTGGCATTTTTTAACATTTCCATTCTTTTTTATTCTTTCTCTTGTTCTTCATCAAGTAACTTCAATTTAAATTAAAAGGATTACCTTATTAATTTCAACATTTAACTTAATTCTTTCTTCAATAATAAATTCTTCTTTGGTTTTGATATTTAATAGAGGAACTTGATTTACACTTTAATATTTCAATTAGTTTTCTTATTTTTATTTTAACTCCTTTTTCATCTCTTCTTGGAATTTAATCTTCATCTCTTCCTTTTTCAATAGGTTCATTTTCCTATTTTTAACACCATTCTATTCCATTTCTTATTTTTATTTAATTAGTGATTCATTTTTCTTTTTTTTCTATTGAATTTTGTTCATAATAAATTCTTTTTCTACTTCTCTCTTTCTTTATTAGATAATATAATTTTCTTCTTAATCTATTTTTCTAATAATATTTTCAAATTTTTTCTCCTTTTCTTCAATTTCAAATTAATGCAACACTTACCTAGCTTTTTCTTCTTACGCTTTCATTCTTTGCTGTATATAAATAGTTTTTTCGATTAGTTTTTCATCAGTTAATCTTAATACTTTCATTCTGGCAATTTCTGTAAATTCTCTGAATTTTTCTTAATCCTAAAAGTCCATTTCTTTATAAAATTAATGGATCTCTAATTTTTCTTCAATTTGTTTAAATTTGTCAAGAAGCTATTATCTTTTCTCTTCTTATATTCTCTCATTTACTTTTTTATATATCTCTTTTTATTTTTATTTTTTTTCAAACTTCTTTTTCTTTTGTTTGTTCATAAATTCAATTTCTTATTTCATAGCCTCTAATCTTGATTTAGCTTCTATTTATTTTCTTTCATTCATTTTTTATTCTTCCAAATTTTGTTTGGATAGTCTCTTTTTATTTTCATTGATTCTTTATTATAGTTTCTCTTATTTTTCTAAAAGCTATTAATTATGAAGTGCTCTTTCTTTAACAATTAACTTTTAGCGAATTATTTCCTTTGCAACCATTTTTTTAATTTTCTCTTCATAAACTTTTTCCATCATCTGCATTCTCTCTTGCTATTATTTTTCCCTTTCTTCCTTAATTTATTATTTTTGCTACTCCTTCTATAACTTCAACCTATCGAAATCTTTAACCTTTTGCTTATACTCTGCTTCTGTCATGAATTATCCGCTTTTAACCTTATTCTAATATTCTTCTTCTTTTGCTTTTTACTACCTCAAAAACTCCTAATATTCAAGATGAAATTCTCGTTGCTCTTTTAAAAGTTGATTCTCTCTTTATTACTCTATTGCTTAATTTTATAATTTAAATTCTTGTTCTTTGAAAGATGACTCTTTTTCACTCAACATTTTATACAGCTAAGTTAATTTAACGTCATACTCCATTTACAAATTAATGTGGTTTAATTTTTTCTTTTTCATTTAATCCTGCATTTCTACAGTTAAAATATCTGATTATTTTTTTTACATTCTTCTTAATTCACTATTATTTTTCTCTTCTTCCATGATCTTCTATCTAATTGTCAAAACAATCTTAGACTTAATATCTCTCTATTCCTATAATTAAGTGCATAAGTGTTATAAGATGTTATCATCATATTGAGAATATTTAGGTTCTAGTTTCAATTATTCTATTGTAATATTTTATACATCAATTAACTTCCAATTTTTTTATCTTAGTGCTTCAATTAATCTTGGAGAATCCTATTTAATATTCTCGATCTTATCCGACTTATCTGATATATCAGACTTATCCATCTTATAAAAATCAAAAAAAGTATGTAAAAATTAAATATAAAATTCTGGATAAGTTTGAATTAATTAAAAGAGTTTAGGGTATTTTATTAATAAATTCAATGATACAATGATATTGGATATGAATCATTTTAGTTATATAAATAATTTTTTATATTATTTGATATATTAGAATGTCTGCAGTGGAACTTCCAGATGTATGTATTAATTTATCCAACTAATAGATACGTCTATATTCAAATAAATCTAATACTAGATAAAGTAAGAAGAGTGATTACGAAAAATATCGAAAGTTAGCTGTGATTAAGTCTGTTGATAAATTAATAAAAAAAAATGATCTTTAATCGGTGTTGGGTTTTGATGATGATTACTATCCTAAATAAATTGAAGATTAGAAGGTTTTATGCTTAGTTATTGTAGAAAGTCAACGAGGCACACGAAGTTCATGTCAATCTGACAGAGTTAAAAAAAAGCTGTGATTCAATGAAGATAACTGGAAATAGGAAGGAGAAAGATATCGAGAATATGAGAAAGGAAATTGATTAAATGACAATCCAAGTTGATCAATATAATTCGACTTAAAATAACTTATAAGCTAAAGAGAAGGAATTACAGCAAAAATTAGAAGACTAACATAAGCTTTTAAGCGAGAGTTAATATGATAGGAAAATCTTCGAACATATGCTAAATAGAATGAAAAAAGATCAATTGGTTTATTAACTCAGGGCAAACTAATATGAAAGACATTTACAATTGGCTCTTTAATAGTATCATAGCAGCACATACAAGTAAGATTCTTATATCAAATCATAGAACACAATAAATTCAAGAAATATATAGTAAGACATTAATGGCTCTTAAAGATGTCACTGAAGGGATCTAATAACAAAATAAGAACAGAGAGAAGAATTTGCAAAGATTTAAGGACGATTTAAGATAAAGATAAGACATTGAATAAAAGAGAGATGATAGAATTAAGAGATAATAAGAAATAGCTGAAGTTGCTGCAAAAGATATTAAAGATAGTGCACTTAAAAAATGGAGGAAATTGCTTTTGGTACATAAATTTCTCAATTCGTTTTTAAAAAATAAAATGTAAAGAGGAATTGCTTAATATCAGGATTTAGAAATGACATTTTAAAAAATTAAAGCATCAACAGGCATTACTGATGCGAATGATATTGTTTAAAAGTTTTTAGGGAGAGAATAAACCTATGCACATCTTTTAATTTCAATATCTGATTATGAAAAAAAAATTAATGCATTAAAGAATGAAAATTAAGAACTCCAAACTTAATTTTCAAATTTAAAACAATAATATACTGATATGGATAAAGAGTTTTAAGTCGAAACTTATAGATAGAAGGAAGATTTATTCGAATAAGATAAATTAGTTCAAGAAGTAGAAGAAAAAGCTACTATAGCTGGACTATTAGAGAACAAACTTAGAAATTGGATGTCTCGAGGATTAAAAAAGCTAGGATTATAAAAAAACAAAGGATTTCAAGCCATCATTGATGCAGTCAGGGAAAAATTGTTAAATTTGTCTATGAAAGTACTTTTACTCAATTTTATTTTAGGATTAATTAGATTTATTAAATAAATCAATAATTAATGCAGTTTCTGATATTAAAGATTAAGAGTTCTTAAAAAGAAATGTGAGAGTCAAACCAAAGAAATAACTCACTTAATCTCACACTAATCATTCTATGGATTAATCTTCAATTAAAGATGACGAAGATATGTTTGATGAATTGCCAATAAAGGAAGATGAAGAAGATGAATTGGAAGAAGAAAAGCTCATAGAACAATTAAGAGAGGAAATTAAAGTTAAAAGCCATAAAAAATGACATATCATTTATTTCTTAGAAGTAAATATAATAATTCCATCTAGTAATAAATTATTTATTTTTTTTAATCTTATCATCATATTATTGCAATAAATGATTTTATTTTTTAATAATATTTTTTAAATGGATTTTATTTGGGAAAATGTTAATTCGGTAACTATTATATTCGGTCTATTCATTATTCTTACAATTATCCTTTTAAAACCGGTCAACTTTTAATATTATTGGTTTTTATTTAATGGCATTTGGATTCATTTATATTTAGATGGCACAGTGGGATATTGGTAAAAAAATGAATGGTAAACCCATATTATTATTACTAAAGGCTTTTCCAAAAGTACAGCGAATTAGATTTGAGATATCCATTATAAGAGCCAACACTAATGACTATTTCAGCAATCGAATTCTTTATTATGGGTCCCCTTTGTGTTTGGATTGCTTTAAGAATAAAATATTAAAATAATGAGATTTTAACAAATTACTTGATTGGTATTACTTCAGCTATCCAAATTATGGGAACGATATTCTTTGTTGCCAATGAATGGTCTAGAAACTTTAAAGATGTTTGCCAATAAGGTTGCTTCACTTATACTCATTCCAATATATTTTATTTTTGGATATTTTTTGTTGCTGCTAATCCCGTATGGATCATCGTTCCATTCTATTAAATAATTACAGCATATAAGAATCTCTAATAAAAGCTTGAGGCAAAAAGTAAAAAGGCATGATCTGAGATGTAATTATTCATTTTAAAATATCATATGATTAATTTGATCGAAAAAATTATAGTTATACATATAAAATTATACAAACTTTAATAGTGAAGAATAAATGAGAAATATATAATATAAAGAATATACTTATTGAATGATAGATAGATCAAAATTAAGGGATAAATTTTTTCAGACAGCTTCCTAGTATAAGACATAGAACACTGGTTATAAGTATATGCCAAATAAAGAAATGTTATTGGTTGTAAGAATCGCCATTTTTACTATTGAACATGACTTTGAATTCCAATTTTTTCAGTTCTTATTGCAACACTTCTTTACTTAGTTGCAATTCGGTCTATATATTTTATCAAAATTTACAATTTATTTTTATAACTAATTCTCAAGTTCCTTGAATTTACATAAAATTTATTAATTTTAGATTGTAGATCTTGGATGGTTAATAAAACTTTACGAAACTTTTAACTTAGGTTTCTCATTAAATTGTAATCTACTTTGTTAAAGGAATGATAATTTTCTATTCTCGCACCTTTAAATGGAAGTTGTTTCACTGATACTCACATCCTACTGAGCGTTATCAGGAATGTTAATCTATGAATGTGTTTAGGAATACTATTGAGAGGGAGTTTAAATTTGAAAAGGACTATTCGAAGAGTCGATCTGATCCAAAAAATTATTCAAATCTTTCGGCATTTTGAGGATTTATTATTAGGTTTGAGTTGTTGATATGTATCCATATGATTCGAAACTGCTTATGGAATGTTTCCTTTCTTATTAATATGATTGATGAAATTTGTTTTCTTCTGCTATTTTGGTTGAACCTATTACTTGTATTGATTATTAAGAGTTTATGTGTTACTTTGAGTTGAATTAATCACTTTGATTATAATGAATGCTGCTGTTTTGTTTAAGCCACTGGGTCTGAAGTTTATTTTAGCATTCATTTGTATTATTATAGACTTGATTTTGATCCTGAAATGTTTGATTCATTGCTGGAGGCCTATCGTAAGAAACAAAAGAGCTCGACTCAGATATATGCAATGCCAGTTATTGAGATTGTGTCTTCAAGGAACCTTTAATACTTTCGTTCCAGAACGGCGGAACAGACTTACAATTAGAGTATAATCAAATTACGAACGTGTCAAGTTTGGTTTCATCAAATTCTATAGCTTCAATCCTCATAAGGCTGTCAGGTTTAGTATTTAATTTATGGAGTATCTAAAAATTCTTTCTTTCTTTTGATTTCAATAATGAAAAGGATGGAATAACATTATAAGAATTGCTTTCTATTATCCTAACCAAAATTGGAAATTCTGCTTTGTTTGTCAACAATACCTTTTTACTTTGTTTTATATTTATGCAATCAATTGTAAATAACATTAATAAATAAAAAATAAATAAACATAGAGATTTAATTCAGATAAGTAATAAATTTATTTATTATTCCAACCCCTTCCATTTTAAATACTTAAGCACTTTTTATAAAAATAAGTTAAATTTACTTTTAGTATAGTTTAAGTGTATTAAATGTTTCACAAGTTGAAGTTGAATATTGTAGATACATATAATTTAAATAGAAATAAACCATAACAAAACTGCTGTGGTTTGTTTTTGAAATTATTGAACGATATTGAACTCCTCTAAAAATAGGTTTTGATTAGAATAATAAAAGAGATAAAATATTATATCCAACCCAATTTATCCTTTGTTATAGTAAAAGAGTTAATTGATAGTGATTGAATCCAATAAATAATTCTTATCAATAAACAAGAAAATCTTCATTGAATGCTTAATTGTTATTTCAAATTTAACGAAAGCAACTCCTAACTAGTTTTGCTAAACTGTTGTTACTGTAGTTTAACATTTTAAATCATAATAAAAAGTTTAATTTATCTCGTAATTCAACAGATTTAATAATGTATCATTAAGTAAAGTGCTCTTTTACTTTAGAATTGCATTTAATTTCATCATAAATTTGAAAATATAGAAAGTATGTTTAGTAATTTAGTAATAATTATAATATATTCATTTCAATCCTTAAATCAAAACGGGCACTGAAATTAATATTCATTTTTTAAATATACTTTTAAATTGAATGGCAATTGTTAATTGTAATATTGTAAATTTAATATTTTACAACCAATAATTACACAAATTGTTATATGCTAAAATTAAATTACTTATGATAAAATTAACCAAACTCTATAAATGAATTGGCATTCTAAGTTTCGACAAGCCATATCCTAGACCTGTTTGTTAGCTGCACAAACAAAAGTAGGGCTTTAAAAATTTTATAATAGATAATATCAAATATTGGAGAAAAGATTCAAATTAAATCTATTAATCAAAATGTAGCAGTAATAAAGAACACTTTAAAAGGTAAGTTCTATGTAGGACGACACTTTTGGGTAAATTCATTCGATTAAAAGATGAACATTTTTTTATTTTAATTCAATTTAAATGATATCTATTGAATTTTCAAAATGTTGTTTTAAAAGATCAAGTGAATAACTATTTATTGTACAATTTACGTCAAATGTGTCAGAATAGTTTCGTTAAGAGGGATCACCAGAAATTATGATGGAAATTCAGAATTGATTAATTATTTCTTGTCTAAAATTGATTACTCAATAAGAAATCTTAAGATTAAAATATAATGAATGAGGCATCTGAATTTGTTGGAATTGTCAATTCATTAGAAGAAATCAAGAATCCTGCTAATAAAAACCTTATTATTTAGAAACAAGTGCTTATTATGTGTTCCATAAGTTGTTATGTGCTTCAAATTATGGTTTAGATAAAAAGTAGCATAATATATTCAAAAAGTATAAATAATTTTTCCAACGACTAATAAAACTAAGTAAAACGTTTAATAATTAAATTCATTCATTAATAAAATCGTTTAAACATTGTTTCACTCTTTTAATTTTGGTAAATTAGAAGCTACTTAAATAATGCCTTATTGTTAGATTTCAATTGAAAAATATTTTATTAAAATTGTCTCATTGTATTTTGCCTTAATACTAAAGCATGTTTATATAATAAAATGAACTATTCAGACCTAAAAAAAATAGACAGAAATTATAATTAGGCCAAAAGCGAATGGCACAAAGATCTTTAGATTCCAGAATTCAATTAATTATAAACTGTAAGAATTAATGAAGCCTTAAGTGAATATGATAAAATTGTATTTATGAGTTATTCTCGGGAGAAGCTAAGGTGTTGCAATTCATAAGGTTACCCTTATTCATACGATTACATAGCTATTAACCCTGGTTTAATTGTTTAATTAGTGAAGTCCTTTTTTGATATTGAGTAATGTGGATCATCCATTCTCAGAAATTTAATTAATCTTAGATTCAACAAGTTCACAAGATAAATATTTTCTGAATAAAATAGATGTATTAAATTTTTTAATTTTAGCATCAACTAGAAGAAATTATCTGTACTTGATATAATAATTTTAGTTAATTATTAAATATTAAAAATTTTTATAAAATTTAAAACAATTAATAACATTAAAGAAATTCCAATTCTGAAATCCTAAAATTTAATTATAATTATTTTCCCTTTTATACGAATAGTGGGAGAAACTAAAAAAAGAAAAGCGAATTGTTATATAAAGTATATTGAGGGTAATCTTATCTAACTGACACAGGTTGAAATCTTCTTCATCAGGCTAAATACAAATAATGTTTAGCTTTTAATATCAATGAAAATAATGAGTTAAAATGAAAAAAAATTTTGATCAATACCAACAGGATAAATCTGAAATGATATACTTTAAAAATTAATAGAATCAATTAATTACCTATATCATTTTATCCTGTCATATATCTATTAATATTGTCAGAGACATTTATAGTATGAAGAAATTTTTTTTAATTATTTTTTTTATTAGACAACCAACATCTCTTTAAGAATCAAAATGAACCATATGAAAAGTAGACAGTTAATATTTTAAATATAGAAAAGACTTAAATTAAAATAAGACAAATAAGTCTTGCTTTTCATTTTATTCAACTTTTTATGTATAAAGAAATCAAGTGGAACATCTAATTTGCCCTCTTCTTCATTTCTAATAAACTTCTAATGTTTACAATATGATAGAATATATTGATCTAAAATCTTGGAAGTATATATATTATTATATTAATACTGAAGTAGCTTANTAGCATAATATATTCAAAAAGTATAAATAATTTTTCCAACGACTAATAAAACTAAGTAAAACGTTTAATAATTAAATTCATTCATTAATAAAATCGTTTAAACATTGTTTCACTCTTTTAATTTTGGTAAATTAGAAGCTACTTAAATAATGCCTTATTGTTAGATTTCAATTGAAAAATATTTTATTAAAATTGTCTCATTGTATTTTGCCTTAATACTAAAGCATGTTTATATAATAAAATGAACTATTCAGACCTAAAAAAAATAGACAGAAATTATAATTAGGCCAAAAGCGAATGGCACAAAGATCTTTAGATTCCAGAATTCAATTAATTATAAACTGTAAGAATTAATGAAGCCTTAAGTGAATATGATAAAATTGTATTTATGAGTTATTCTCGGGAGAAGCTAAGGTGTTGCAATTCATAAGGTTACCCTTATTCATACGATTACATAGCTATTAACCCTGGTTTAATTGTTTAATTAGTGAAGTCCTTTTTTGATATTGAGTAATGTGGATCATCCATTCTCAGAAATTTAATTAATCTTAGATTCAACAAGTTCACAAGATAAATATTTTCTGAATAAAATAGATGTATTAAATTTTTTAATTTTAGCATCAACTAGAAGAAATTATCTGTACTTGATATAATAATTTTAGTTAATTATTAAATATTAAAAATTTTTATAAAATTTAAAACAATTAATAACATTAAAGAAATTCCAATTCTGAAATCCTAAAATTTAATTATAATTATTTTCCCTTTTATACGAATAGTGGGAGAAACTAAAAAAAGAAAAGCGAATTGTTATATAAAGTATATTGAGGGTAATCTTATCTAACTGACACAGGTTGAAATCTTCTTCATCAGGCTAAATACAAATAATGTTTAGCTTTTAATATCAATGAAAATAATGAGTTAAAATGAAAAAAAATTTTGATCAATACCAACAGGATAAATCTGAAATGATATACTTTAAAAATTAATAGAATCAATTAATTACCTATATCATTTTATCCTGTCATATATCTATTAATATTGTCAGAGACATTTATAGTATGAAGAAATTTTTTTTAATTATTTTTTTTATTAGACAACCAACATCTCTTTAAGAATCAAAATGAACCATATGAAAAGTAGACAGTTAATATTTTAAATATAGAAAAGACTTAAATTAAAATAAGACAAATAAGTCTTGCTTTTCATTTTATTCAACTTTTTATGTATAAAGAAATCAAGTGGAACATCTAATTTGCCCTCTTCTTCATTTCTAATAAACTTCTAATGTTTACAATATGATAGAATATATTGATCTAAAATCTTGGAAGTATATATATTATTATATTAATACTGAAGTAGCTTAAAATAGTCCATTTTCAAAATATAGATGCTAATGCTTTCAGAAAGCATTAAAAAGACTCTGAAATAAAATTTAGATGAAGGAATTATTATTTTAGGGTCTTGAGAATCAAAAGCAATTAACTTAAGCTAACAGTTATATTCTTATGTGTGATATAAAGATATTTTAGAATTATTCATTTATATTTAACCACAATCTGGGGAAAGAAGGGACTGAATTAATTAGAATTTATAATCAAAGAGTTTCAATTCAAATAAGTATGGGACATGTCTGAAAAGCTTTATAATTTAAAAATATATTATTATATAATTATTTATATTAATGAATTTAGGATATAATAATTAAACATAAATTAATAAGAATTTGTTTCTATTTAAGGAAAGATTGTTCGAGAAGCTTTTAAAAAATATTCTATTTATTTTTCTCTATTTAAGCAAGCTAGCTTATTAAATAATATTAATAAAAAAATGGAACAGTAAAACAACTAAGAAGAAAAGTAGGAAATAATTTCTGACAACAGTCCTGGTTTATAAATGTAGCAAAGTGAATAGAAGGATTACTAGAAGAAATACTTTACAACAAAATGTAAATGGATTTCCTTCAGCGTGTCTTTCTTTGTGTTAGCTGGTATTGGGATATTTTTGGGAATCTATCTAAGTCAAAATAAAAGTTCAGCCCCAACTCTCAAAAAATTCTAAAGAGATGAGTTCCAATAAGTGGATGAAATTTGTATGTAACATCAATCTAATGGATTCTAAAATTGTACTTAAATTCAAATGCGAACCAAAAGAGTTGTCAATGAAGTAAATGAAAAAAATGCCTCAAGTTTGTTGATTCTTACAGGCTTGAAAGTCTAAACATTTAAATAAAATTCTAATGGAACTCGAGAATATGATGAAATGATTGATTAAAATACAGAAATAGAATAATAAATTAAGAAACTCTTAAGGATATTACAAGCAACTTCATCGACAGGAAGTTAAAATTTGTGTGAAGGAATTCCAGCAGATGAATGTGGAAACGTAAATGAGGTACCATTAATCACAGTAGTAACTGATTAATAAACTGGAGCTATTTAATAAATTGGAGTACCAGCTGAAGTTCCAGATGAACTCCTTTAACCTTTAGTTTCGAATGTGATACACATTGCTCCAACTGTAGGAGAATCCACTGATAGTACTGGATCTGATGGGAAGAGACTATTAAAGGAAGATTATTCAAATGCCTACTTGATTGGTAAGGAAGTATTTATTCCTAAATAAAGTAAAACAACATCCTGGTTTGGCAATACCGTGATTACTAAAAAAGTAACAAAATCAGATAAAATTGATGGTAATAGTTCTGAAGGTACAAGTATACTAGACGTGTTTGAATAATCTTAAGAAACCAGTTTGGACAATAATAATTATTTAGTATCCTCACATATAACAACTAATTCTAAATTCAGTAATTTTGAATCATCTGATAATACTAATGAAAGTACTGATGATGATTTAGCTGGAAAATCAGAAACAGAAATTACAAATGATTCAAATTTAATAACTGTAGAAACAAAGTCAGATGAGGATTTAACAAATGCACTTACAGAAATTAAAAATAAATAATAACTTCAATACTATTCAATTTAAGATTTATAAGATAAAATATAAAGATAGACTGATTAATTTGAGTAAAATTAAAGTTAGTAAGATCAAACATAAGCTTAAAATTCAAATTCAGATTCATAAGGAGGTAGTAGATTACTTGAGAATGAAAGTGGGGATGTTAGTTCAACTTCTGAAACATAATTAGAAAATTAACAAGGTGAATGTAATTCTAATGCTTTTAACTAAAAAAGAACTCTGAAATAAGCCACTGTTTTTAAATAAAAAATTGGGTTATAAGCAGAATTTTAAGGAAAAGTAAATGATAGAGGCGCTTCAGGATATTTGTAAGCATGCGTCTCTCTTAATGGTGATTGTGTGGTTGTTTTACATAAGAGAGATTTTTCATATGAAGGAAAACCTCTATAGCCTGTTAATTTAAAAGGAAGTAAAGCCTAGAGAATTTTTGGTACTGTTATTTTAATTATGGGGTACCCTTTAACTATAGGTGCTGATTATAATTTATCTTGGGGTTTTACTGAATCCTTAATCAAAACTGAAAGTGAACTTGGTATTTCAGAAAATATTTATGCATCTTTGGGTGTCACAGCCTATGGAGAGTTAAATATAGTTTATGTAGTTAAAATCAGAGCAGGAGTTGAAGGACATGTCTTCAAAGGTTCTGCTACTGGGGTTGCCTAATTTAAGTTTAATTAAACAGACAATTCAATTGTACCTAATAGATACATGGTCTATTTAGATTTTTAAATAGAAGCATTGACATTTGATCTTTATGCATCGTGGTAACATATATCATTGCATTGGGTTAGAAGATGCATAGGTAGAAGGTGGTGGAAAATTTGCTGGTATTATCCATAAATTGGTTATTCAAATTGGAGTGATATTTTTAGAAAAAGTTTCTAGTTAGCTAAATTACAAGCAACTTAGAGGATATTTTAGCTTGCTTCAAAGTGCTTTTGATTCATATTAAATATCAATAATATCCTTATATAAGTTTTATTTAATCTAAATTGACATATTATTTGGATAAGATGGTCTTTAATTCTGCTGAAATTATATTATTCTAATTCTCGTTTAGATTATTAAGTATTTATTAAAAGCCTTATTGCATAATTTTTAAGACAATATTATCTTAGATTGTGTAAATTTAGAGAAAACAATTCATTTATACTGACATTTTTCTTGAAGTTTTCAAAATTGTAGAAATAATGGTATTAAATTTTTAATATTAACAGTGTTATTTATATTGAGGGATGAAACAATAATGATTGAATTGTTATATGCAAAATATAAATAAATATCATTTATCTCATATGATATTTCTCCAAATATCACTAATATTAATTTGATTATTAAGAGTTATATTACAATTATCAAGTTAATTACCGAATAATTAACATTTCGCAAGCATTGATATATTATGTTCCATAGATTTGATATAAGATATAGAATTAAATTTTGTTTCTATAATTATTGGATTGTATAGTTAAATAGATCCTGTTTTTTTATTAATTATGATCAGACCCTATGAATTTGATCCTATCATCAATTCATTATTGCTCAGAGTAATCAAATCTAACCGCTTAGAAGTTAAAGAATAGGTGTAAATTAAGTTTTAAGTATCTTTTATTTATTTTAAAATCAAATTGTTCTGTCCTTAAACAAAAAGTTCAAGTTGAGATGCAAAATCAAAAAATGTTGGAAATATTTCATTAAATGTTATTTAATTCGTAATTTTTAATTCTAATACTTCTACAATAATAATTTTATCATTTGATCTTAAAACTATTAGAGAGCAATCTTGATTATATTTTATTTAAACAGCCTTAAAAGTATCTGGAAAAGGGACACTTTTAATTATATCAAAGGAATCCAAATTGCTTTGTTATAGTTTTTATCCACTAAAATATATTAGCTTTTAATCTTTATTATCGATGCAATCTATTTATTCTCTAATTGAATCTAACTCAAATACAACTTTTTTCCAATTAATTATTTTAGAATCTTCATTCATACAATTTAATGTGATTTTGTCTTCTTCTACTTGATAAATATGATGAATGGTACCCCATGTATTAGTAACAATTTAAATTCTTTTCTTTATTAGTTAGATTGTAAAGCGAACTTGATTTTGATTGTAAAATTTTAAAACATCTCTATCAGCAACATAAAATTGTCTATCTTTATTAGGTATCATTTTAAAATATTAAATTAGTTCTACATTTTTCAAACTTTGAAGAACTTAATATGTAATTGTACTCCAAATAGTAATCTCTGAAAAAGCAGAAACAATAGCAATTTAATCAAAATTATTTGATGACATTTGAATTTGGTTAACATGCAAAATATTCGATTGGAGCTAATAAAAGTCTTTTGCTGAATACGTTAGCCATAAAACTCTATTGCTAATGATCTATATCACATTATCTGTATAAGCAATATGATCTATTTAAATTTAAATTGAGGCCAAGATGCAATTATCTGATTTTCTTAATAACACCAATGTACTCATTTCTTTATTATCCTCCTGTTCTCTAATTAGTATGGTTTCTGTAAAAATCCAAAAATCTTTAATTTTATATTTTGAGTCATAAATAATTGTAATGGTATTCCTTACATTACTCTCATATCTAAGATCGTTGTTTGTTATATAAAATTATCTGTATTTCTTAATCATTTATTTAGTTGTTACGTATTCTTATTCGAATTAATGATTTAACACAATAGTTTCATTCGTATTTGTAGTTATAAATAATCTCTTTTCGGTGCTCTAAACTGATTTAATTTATCTAGAAGATTATTTATTAATAATCTTGTTTTTTACAATAATCAAAGAGTTCCTAAACTCCTCTATGAAACCATGCTAAAAATAAAAAAAATTTTAGTTATCCTTAATCCATAAGATTCGATCAAACAATAATGCAACATAATTGATCTTTATATTTGTTTTTAAGTCATAACATATAGTTTCATTATTTTTGTTAATTATTGCATAGTTTTCATCATTGTTTAAATAAAATTAAGAATTATCAGATTAACCCAAATTCTTAAAATCAAAAATGTTGTTTTTAAGTGTTCCAATATAAATATCCTAAGATTTATTCATTTTCCCTAAGAAATTACAAGAACTTTATATAAAATAGACCCTATCTAGTTAAAATGCTGAATTAATTATATTATCCTATCTATCCTGAGCATAAGGTATATCAATACAGAGAAGTTCACTTTCAGCCAATATTAAAATATAATTAAATTTAGAATTTATTATGAGATCATTAGCTTCTATTTTAATTTGTTTGATTACTTCAAAAGGTTGTAAACTCAAAATTATAAAGGAATCTTAAAATGTTAACAACATATTCTCATAATCAATTAAATAACATTAACTTTTTTTTAAATTTTGAGTGTTTTCATTTAATTCGCACTCACTGATCATCTTAAAAGTTTCTTAGCTTATCAATTATAAGTTTGCGTTATTCAAATATAAAAACTATTTTTTTTAATTTTCAATAATAATAAATTTTCCAATTAATTAATTAAAAGTACCATAAATAACATCATACTCTTAATTGGTATCAACAATCTTATTTGTAACAACAGTGATGTCTAAGTCCTAATAATATTTTATAGAACTTATGCTTTCAATTTTATTCAGAGTAGTATGAGTTGTTAAATTATCAAAGGATAATTATCCATCCTCAATTTAATAATGCATGCTTTAGACTAATTAAGTCTGTGTTAAAAATACAATCAGGTTGCCTTGCATTTCATAAAATTATTTAATATTGTATTTAACAATATCTTAGAATAATATTGGAATCCTAAATTGGATTTCCTACTTGATTGGATTAAACTAGAATATTGTAGCATCAGAAGGTGCTACCAACTACAACAGCATAATATATTAGTCAAATTATGTGACTGATATGACCTTGCCAATATCGAATTAATATGGGTTAATTTTTTTATTAGTTTCTCTTAGAAGATAAAATTTGTTATCCGTTGTAATATAAAAATCATTTCCTATTTAATATATTTAGCAATTTTGAAATGTACCATTGATAATTAAATTGCCATATAAATCTTGAATTGCATTTTTATAAATAATGATGATTTGACCAGATTGAAAAATTCGAACAAAAAGAGGGCTCTTTAAATTATTCTTTATAAAATAAGAAGCCAATTTGAGGTTCTTACAAGTCATATTCTACATATTGTTTTTAATCAATGTAAGATTCTTCACAGTTATATTATTCCATTCTGACCCAGATATATTGCAATCTTATAAATAACAATCCTCTATTAAAATATCCTTTATTTTTACATTCATTAGATTTCCTCCCCTTATATAACCATCCAATTACATTAATAAAAAAAAGGCATTAGATGATAATTAACAGTAATCTGGATGACTTGATGATAATTATATCATCTTCATTAAATTTTGTTTTGAATGAAAGTTTGATTTTAATTTTTAAACAATAAAATTGACAGTTCCGATATAAAATGGATTTGATAAATTTTTCATTTTTATTATTGTATTATCAAATAGTTCATTTTTTGATGTATCATCAAATGATTCTATTTATTTTATTATTGCTTTAGCTACTAAGAATTCCTAAATTATCTTGCTTTCAAAAGAATATACTGAAAATTGTTCTCTTAATGGTATTGAGTTTCTTAAATACTTTTTTGATATAAGAGTATCTTTTATTTAATATATATCATCTTACAGAATTATTTATAGGTCACTTATAGATCCTATTGCTTTTGATGAATTTTAACTATTCAATTTGATTGAAAATATTTCATTAAAGGCTAATTACTATGCTAAATTTAAAGAAAAGTTCCATTACTCTTGCCTAAATGCCTTGATATCAACCCCTTACTCATTTATATCGAAATTAACAACAGACTTGTCAAAGTAGTAATTCATATATTCTTCATAGAGATCATAATGAGTGATTTGTATTTTTTCAAATGCTGATATAATTTTATTTATCAGTGTCTTATCATTTAAAAATAATTAATTGACTATTAATTTAGCTTTTGCTACTGAATACTCTAAGTTATACATTTTAAAAAATTAACTATTAACCAATTAATTCCAATGTTTTTCCAGTTCAATCGTTGCTTCACTAATATCACAAAGGCTTAAATAATTTTAAGTAAAAAAGAGATTGAAAAATTAATTTTTGATTTTAGGGAGGTCAGGTAAATTTAAGATTAATTTTGGTAATGCGTATATAAAAACCTTTAAGATTTATGGGTTATCGATTGGTTGATCAAATGAGAGAGTTTCTAACATTCTACTATAATAATAACTTGATTTTAACTATCCTAATTAATTAGACAATTGTTAAGTAATAGAACCTTTAAAATTTTTGATGTTTGTGTCTTGCTATAATGTAATGATTAATTTATTGATAATTGGTTAAGAGAGTAATATATTTCCTAGACTCTACTCATTAAAATTAAAATTAATCTTCTTCCAAAATGAGATGAAATTATAGATCAATAAATCCTGATGTGGAAATTCACACATGAGTTAGTAAAAATCCATAACAACATTTCTTATACTTATTTCTTAGTATTAAATTAAAAATTAATTGATTTAATCAGTATCAAAAGGAAGTATCTTTAAATTCCAATAATTTTTGATTTAATAGTTTTCCTCATTTTAATCAATCCAACGCAAATGATTAGGATTCTTAAATTGTTCACTCCTGGTAACAAGAATATATTTGGGTGTATTCTGTAAACAAGGTGTATTCCATGAAATTAAATTATTTGATTTAAGAAAATTGATACTTTTTTAATTTTGATTGAGTTTATCATAACCTTAAAATATAAATAGCATTTGCATTTTATTCGATCTAATGTGAGCTTATAATTATTCAATTTGAGATACATTTAATTTATAATTTAAGGATCTTAAAGTTTCAATTATAGCATTGTTAATTGGATCCTTCAACTCTGACAATTTTACAATTATTGGAATAATTTTGATTGGATCATTTCTTTTCCAAACATATTCTTCAATCATTTTAGTTGCTAGGCTCTTTCCTGATCCTGACTCTCCTTGTAACAATAGTAATCGATCCTATTGTAAATCATCTAAAAATCTATCCATAGTACTATTTCTTTTTTCTTTTTGGGAAAATAATGATCTGATTTAATTTTTGCTTTTGTTTTAACACTCAAACTCAACATAAGTATTTTTAACTTGAGCAATTTTTATTTTTCTCGAAATATTATCCATTCTCAATAGAAATAGTTCAGTAATTGAGTTTCCTTGATAAAAACTGATCTCTTGTAGTTCTAATGATTGAGAACCTTGATAGCTTTTTTCAAAATCTGATAATAATTAATTGCAAAATGGAATAGCAATATGATAATCTTATTCTAATTCTTAAAAATTTTAAATTCTTGTTTATATTTGATTTGTCAATTTGTTTATCTTTTCTTCTAACTTTTAAGAAAGTTCGAAGGTTGGTTCATATTTAATTTAAAAATACAATGAATTTCTCTCTTAAATCATTTATTTCAATTCAAACTCAAACTATGCTAATTCACCTTAAAGTGAATTATTAACTATTTAATTAAACTCTTTTTTGTAAGTGGATTTGATTTCTCTTTTAATCAATACATTAGTCTCATTTATTCGAATTTATAAAATTAATTTACTAAGAGTATAAAAATCTTCTTCAACTAAACAACAATTCCATACATTTATCAAATTAACAATCATAATTGATCTTATTATTGGAGATTCCATGGCTGACTATACTATATGTAGATTTTCTAAGTCATTTTCATCTGATTTCAGTATTTCTAAAATTGCATTCTAGTCTATAAAATTGAAATTGAACTTAATAAATTGCATAACAATAATTGTTTCTGTGTTAAATTTATAATTATAGAATGTCTCAAAATCTTGTTTTTTATTACTTTATAAAACATTTATCGAACCACTGGTTGAATTTTGATTGGATGTTAATATTCTAGATTAAACCAAATTCAAGGTATCATCTAAGGCTTCTTGTACGCTTATTAATAGGTTTTGCAATTCTTCAATTTAAAAATTAGTTTGATTTTCCAATCTATTAGATAATTGATCAACTCCTTATGTATATTACTCTAGAATTGATTTGACCTTTTGCACTTAGCTTAGACATATTTGTTTAATATTTGTTATAATGCTCTAATACCTAATTTAAGAGTTTAGATCTTAACTAAGATTGTAACTTTAATAAATTTGGAGTTCTTGAATTAATGTTTCTAACTAATTTTACATCTTAAAGTATGAAGCTAATTAAGGATTGACTGGCCATCTTATCGATGTATTAATTTAACAAATAGATTCGTAAATCTTTTTTAATTCATCATATTTTATCTAAATGAATGATTAGTCATATTTTTGATAGTCCAATTCTTCTGCCATTTAAAACATAGTATTCCATTAATTTATTAAATCGTTATAATGATCATATGCATAATCTATTTATAAAGACAATTTATAATTGTGAATATGTTAGATGATCTTCTTATTCTGATAAATTAGATTGTCAATAGTTTTACTTATAAATTAAATTGATCTTATGTAAACTTTTGCTTGTTCGTAGTCTTGAAACTAACTACTTGCAAATAACTCTCGAAATTCTTTGTGCAATTCAATTAATTGACTCTTAATTATTTATTTCTCATATCCTTAAATAAAAAATAAAGTCTTGTGGTCTTGATTTCTAAATTCAAATTATTGATTTGGAAATTCTAGATATTATAATCTCAATGAGACCAGATAAAATTATTAGATGCAATTATAGTCTACCTATTTTAATTTCAAAGAAATGCGCATAAAAGCATTTTTAAATTGTATTATTTTATCATTTACTTTTCTTAAACTGTTTTATACAATATCAGTAATATCCTTATTCTATTTATATAAAGAGATTATTGGATCTGTTGATCTCGTTGCTTGCACAACCTTTAAAACTGTTTAATATTGTTTCTCAATAAATTCAGTAATTATTGAGAAGTAAACATCGAAATTAATGTTTAATAATTGGATATCTTTCAAATTCTCCAAATTTGCTTTACTTATTAAATGACAATCCAAATAATTCTATTGATTTTCTAAAAATATAGATTGCAATTGTGTTTATTTTCCTTCAGAATTGGCTATTTATTCCATCATATTCCATTGCAAGAGTATAAAATCAAAATGAATCAAGAATCTTTAAATTCCTTTGACTTAATTTATCAAGTGTTTAATTTACTTTTATTTTTCTTCAAATTCTCCAAAAACAACAGGATCATCATAGGATTTCTTCTCCAACATTCTAATCCACTTATTTAAACTTAATTATTTAATTAACGTGATATTCTCATTTAATTCGATATAACTTTAATTTGCTTTTTTGATTAAATCGATATTTGCCTCAATGTCTATCTCAACAAACAATTAAAAAAGATACTCAAATACATTTTTTGTTTCCTAGTCCTGTTTTTATGATTCCTTTTACTCTTCCTTTTTCTTATAAAGAGAATTGAAGAACTTATCTTAAGTAATAATCTAAGATTATATTTATTTAAGCATGGTAAAAGTAGGTATTTTGTCATACAGCTATTAACAATGTTGATTCTTCATTTTAATGAAATTAAATGTCACACGATATTCATTCTTTATTTTTTACAAACATCCCATGTCAATCAAATCTTATAGATCTGAATTTATAATTTACATCTGATCTTCAGAAATTAAAGGGGCATATGATACAATATCACTGACAGCTTAAATCCAAGCGTAATGCACATAATAATCAGACTTTGATATATCCTTGTGGAAGTTGTGTAATTCTGTGATGATTTCCTTTGCTGAATGATTACTTTATCGGAGTTCTTAAATGGCCCACCACTTCATTGTATCTATGTTAAATATTTATTTATAGATTTTTCTGTATTGAACTTTGGTAGCATCTCTAATTGATTAAACAACCCCACTTTTAATGGTATCTTGAGTGGATTTTGGAAGTGTCGTCATTAGAATTTAATTGTAACTTGTAAATAAGGCCATAACTTCCAAGCCTTCTTATAGATCATTTGGCAAAATGACAAATATCATCTTACATACCATAATTTCATATTCAATCATATTTTTGTAAAAACTGTCTATTGCATTATTTTGAGTCTCAATTTTATTTAAAGTAGAAATATATTATTACTGCATTCTATCTTTAATTGACTTTGATTAACAATAATACCAAAATATAGTCCTGGACAATTTTTGAGCAAATTGGAGTGCTAAATATCGAAGTTATGGATTCTTTAATTTCAAACATGATTCAAGTACTTCTGTAAGCCATTTCTCTAAATTTTCAACCTATTTATTGAGTTGATTCCTTGATTTGGTGAGATTATATAGTTCTTGATCAAGTGATAGCAGTATTTAAAGACTATTGTAAAGTTATGAATAACTATTGTTAAAATCCTCAGCATTTTTTGATAACAATAGGACATTACTTGAGAGAACATTCTCAAATTGATTTGAAATTTATAATGAGCTGATGGAAAGAGATTGCTGTTTAGTTTAAGAAGTACAAGCCCCGCCACCCCTTAACATTTTATATAAATTATTAAATGCTACACCTTGTCATCTAAAAAGTATAATCATGAGCCTAAAAGCTTTTTATTATCTTTTATTAATGAAAGTTAAGCCAATAAAGAGACTATCTCTATATACTTTAGAGAATGATTTTATAATCAGGACTGTATAGAATAATAAAAATAAAATTTATTCGCATTATGTGAGGATAATATTTGCTACTTGAATTTCTTCTCAATCTGCTTTGAAATTAATTTAGCTTAAAAATTAAATGATGTAAATAAACACCTAAGATAATTTATAATAGCTTATAAATTTAAGAGGGATTCAAAATAAATATTAAATGAAATAATTTTAATAGTATTATTCACAAAATAAAATTGCTTATCACTTCAATTTGGAATAATATTAATTTAATAATCAATATATAAAGAAGGACATTTAAACTATATAATAGATTTAATGATAATTATTATTAAGGGATAGATCACATGACTACAGACAAGAATATTGATATTAAATTTAATCAGTTCAATGATCAGCTCAAATTATTTAAAATTCAAAATATTATGAGGAAATTTAATTCATAAAACCCTTAGTCAGACAATCAAAATTAATTAAATGAACAAAAGAGCTAATCTAGGTGATAATTAGAAGAGATTAACTCGAATCTTGAACTAAATAAAAGAGCTTGTAAATGAATAAGGTGAATAAGGACAGAATATAAGTGACATAAATAGTAATTCATAGAATTAGTTCTCAAAAGAGGAAATGATAAAATTCATCAAAAATGAATATTAGTAATTATGTTAGGAAGTTCAAAATTTGCAAGTCTATCGAAAAAAAACATTTGGAAGTCCTTCAAGAGATCAATGAAATTTATATTATAATTATTATTTGAATTTCATATGATCTAATAAGGATTGATTGTAAACAAGATTCTCAGGAATACTCAACCTTATAATTCTCTCACTCTCTATGTGTTATGACAGTATAAGTGCGAGAATCTTAGGATGCTCTTAAACTGAGATTTTAAGTGAATTTTCAGAAGATTTAATTTTTTAGAAAATAAAGATTAATAATTTGATATTAATGAAGAATACTCAAAATATTAATCACACATCTGCATCATATGAATATTAAACCTCTACAGGTTGAACAAATTTATCTATTCTTCTTACTCTGGACTCTTTTAATCCTTGGAGTTGAAAATCTTAGAAAAATTTGAACTCTTCCTTGATTTAAGCAAATAATTCATTAGCATATTTTTAAGCTAATACAAATTTATTCCATTAGTTGCCAAGCAAAATCAACTAATTCTCAGATTCTCTAAATAAAATAAGTATTTACATTCATCAACCAATAATTTTACATCCAACTCTTATTTAGTACTTGTATTCTCTTTGCTTTAAAATGCAAATGCTTTTTCCACTAAATACAATATTCTGATTATATTTGAACCCTTCAATCCCAATATTCTTTACTTGATATTGAAATCTTTCTAAAACGCATCTACATCAATTTCAAAGATAGATATATATTTGTAGTCTTTTTCTAAATTATCGAATAGGTCTGGAGTCTTCCTAAAATTTTATGCTTCTTACCTTCTATATAGTCAATCCTTCTTCAGTTAGATTTCGATGATTAAATTGATAAATGTGATGAACAGAAGAATCCTCAAAACATAATTGCACTTTAAGAGTATGGATTTAATTGGTTCCAAATCTACCAGGCAATTCAATTGGGGTGTTATTGAGTAGTTTGACTGCAATCCAACATTCAACGATGCTTCTCATTAATATATAGGCTATTTTATCTTTATTGATAACTTTAAGAATCTCGTATAATTGAATGATTTGTTACTTATCCAAAGTGTTAAAAGATAGTTTCAATATCAATTGTATCTACCGGATAATAACTGGGAGGATCTAAAGTCAATGCAACCAAAGGCAAATAATAGAACTCTTTTAGATCTTTGTTTATATTGTGTGCTTTAATAAGAAAATCATTCTATAAATTGGGATCAGAAACTAACTTCTCTATCTTGTCTCGACAATCAATATTGGAAGATAATACCTCCTCAAATGTCATTTCTTGATTTTAATTAATCTCATTACTAATCAATAACATAATACTTTTCATCTTGTTGTCTATTCAGTTTCTTTAAGAATCTCTTCTCTCCATACAAGAAGGAGGCATCTAATGATGATCAAAATTTAAATATTACCTAACATTTTAGGTAACATTCTTATTAATTTATATATTATTATATATATAAATATATATACAAATCACTTATCCTAAATTTTATCCTAACCCTTAAGAAAATACTCTTTATTTTTGTTACTCATCTTCTCAATGATGTATCTATAATCCAAAGCGAGCATTTCCATCTGCAAATACACTTAAACAAGATCTTCCACATCCCTAGCACTGTAATACATGAAGGCTGGATTTGGACGAGCAAAGAAATCGTCTGCTTTGCAATTATTGAATTTCGCATGCATTTCTTCTTTCAGTTCATTTCCTCCATACAAAGCTCCATATTTAGTTAATACACTATTAATTGGTGGAGTCGCCACTTATAACACTTCTTTAGATATTTGTATTGGACTATAATATTAATCTATTATCTTACTTCTTTTTCACTTTTTTCTATTCCTAATCATTCAATTTAAGAGATTCCAAAAATATATATGTACTACTTGTATCTGCAATGTTCTTTGGACATATATGGTTGATATGCAAAGCTTAACTGTCTCTTTTACAATCATGAAATACTTTGCAAATCCCCTCATCTTCCAAAATCAATCTAATCACACTGATCATCTATTCGTGAAACACTAAATCGGCTTCCAAATACTTAGATTTCATTAAATCAAAAATGAAGATGATTCTCAAATTCTCAATCATTACACCCATCTATACTAGCCAAATATCTCCCTTCCTTAATTATCCTTCTAAATCTATACCAATGTAATTAACATCGAAAGACATGAAATCTTATACCAACAGTAATTTTTCTGCTGAATCCACAATTATAGTGTTTCTTACATCTTTATCAATAAATTCTTAGACTTCCATTATTTTTTATATGAGCATATTATTATTGATTTATTTTATTTTTGCAGGTGCTTGATATTGCTTCCCACATTTGCATTTCTTAATTTTATCCACTATCTTTCCATGCTAGTTGATTACATAAAGACTTCCATTTATACTGAAAAATTTATGTAATTTGTCCTTATGCAAATAATTTACTAAACAATTGTATTTATCATTATCACTTGCTTTCATTTCTATCTACTTGATCAATTTATCAAAATTGATTGGAATTTGATTATGACTCAAGACATTTCCATAAATAGCTTGAATTATAGCCATCAATTGAGGAATGTCAGCCTCAAATGAAATCAAATTAAAACCATCTTCAGATATTTACTCATATACTTCTGGGTGTATTTGATCTTTCAATTTATTCTTAACTTAGCCTAAGATATTCTCTTAAAAGTAATCAATCAATGTATATTTCTTCTTGGGATGTCTGAGGAAAAATTGATATAGTCCTGGCATCTCTAATACTTAATCCAATTTATAGATTTCCTTCTTTACTACACTCTCCTCAACTGGCAATTCCACTTTATTCTTCAAAACACTGATTAAGGCTTAGAAAATGATTGATTCATAAAATTTGTTATAGACATTATAATCCAATACAGGAATTAATAGAATCTGTTTTTAAGTAACCTTCTTTTTCTCTTTCTTACTTAAACCATCCTATTCAATCTGATGCACTTTTACTATAGATTCTTTCTCAAATACTGCATCATTATTAATTAATAACTTAATTATCTTCAATTCTGACAGATCAATTCCTCTCTAGATAAAACCAACCAGATTGTAATATTTCATTATCTCACCTTTGTTTTAAGGTTTACCATTTGAGATCCTTTTATATAAATTTATTATCATTTCTCTTTATATGAATTCCCTTATTTTATCTCTATATTCCTTCAAATTATCAATTTAGAAGATATTTTTCTTTTGATGTTATCCCAACACTCCATAATCAATCATTTTATATTGTTACAAGAATAAAATTTAATAAGTTCTATGATTAATCAATGGCTTCTAATTGTATCTTAATGGCTTTTACTCTTAGTTCAAATGTTCAAAATCTCTTGCGATATCGAAATTTAATTCCAAATCCTCTAAACCATGAGCAAATCTGCAATCCTTCTTTTGGAAAATGCAAATGCCTCTCATCCAATATTAACATAGAAAGTATTTAATTTTTGGTTTCTATAGATAATTAGTTAATTCCAACTTTTGTTCAGGAGTGAAATATTTCACTATTGAACTTATTGGTATTCCTGAATCTCTTGAATTTGTAAATTTGATGTGTTGAAATCCATGTTCTTCAGCAAATTCATCCCAAATTTAATTCTTGATTGTCAAAATCTGATGCAAATTTGGGAAAATCTACTATTACTTCTAAAAATTTATATGATTTTCTTCTTTAATTCTTTCATCTATTGCCAATTAGAAATCATCCATATCTGTAAGTTTAGCTAATTCTGGTTATGCTGTTAAGATTTCCTATAATTTTAAAGCAAAAGATTTTATCAACTCTTTCTTATCATCAACCTTAATGAGAAAAATAATCTCTTTTTCGCCCTCCTTAGTTTCTATTGGATCATCCAATCCCATCATTTCATCCTCCTCCTCTTCATCTTAGTCATCATTATCTTCCTTATTCACGTCATCCTAATTATCATTTTATTCTATATTTTATTTAGCCACCCCTTGCTTAAGGACTTTCAAAGAATTTTATTTTCTCAAAATTGATTCATCATATCCAGTTATCACTATATTTGTTCTAAGAGTCTTGGAAAAACAAGAACCGCTGTTCTATAAATGGAATATTAGGGTCTTAGGCCTTGCAAAGTGACTTCCTAGAGTTCAATATTATACAAATCTTACCCATAAATGAGTACCCAACTCTGTTTAATTCATGAATGAACACAGCTCTGGGAATTATTTTAACTTGTAGCATCTCTAAGATTTTTTCATAAAAGCTTTAAATTTCCAACAAATACATAGTATTAAGTATAATTGGTTTGATTGATCTTTCAAACTTAATTTCTCTTAAAGTGTAAACTTTATTGGGATCATAATATTTTCCAATATATTCATGATATTCTTTCAATTCTTCCTTGACTTTTGGATGTGATTAAAATTTCTCAACCACAAAATATTATTTTGGGAAACCATCAATTCTATATTTCAATTTTACATCTTCTAAGCTAGGTAAGGGTTTTAAATTTGTTATTGAATCTATTTTATATTCTAAATATTAGATTCCATGGGCAAAATGACAAAAGTCTAAATATTTCATAAACCAATACCTGGAGTGAAACAGCAAGTACCTCGTAACCAATATTAACAAATGAATTGTTTCTAAATTGGATCCCTATGTTAATCGTACAGTATAAATTATTCTGCATTAATGGAAAATTGTAAAGACAAAGCTTAAATGTAGTCAGCATTTAACATTTTTTTTAATTATTTATTCTTTAATAAATTATTTATTAAAAACTTGTATTCACAATTAAAATAGATTCTATTCAATACAGAATAATATATTTTAATGCTGTGCACATATTAAGGTAAGATAACTTTTGAGCATTAACATCATCCCATTTCCATATTGAGTCAAGAATTACATATTATCCAAGTCTTTTAACCTTTTTTGAAGTGCCTAAAGTGTAAAATAAATTATAATTTGGAAGTTGTAAATTTTCTAATTATTTTTTTGGAGAATTTCAATTATTTTCATATCTTGTTTATAATTTAAATTGTTATATTCTACGTCTTTATATAATTTGCTAACCTTATTTTAAGTTTCATTTATAGAATTTAAAGTCTAACGTTATGTTAGATTCTAAATTATGTTAATAAATATTTTAATTGATAGCTTCATTATTCAAATGAGGCTATAATTGTAAATTTTAACTGATTTTGGGATTTTTTAAAATTCTCTTGATTTTAGAAAATTTCTTTACATTTAAAATAGTATTGTAAGTCATTCAAACATTATTGATTATGATAACTATGATTTATAGACTAACTTATCTCCAAACATATAAAATAATCAAACTATTACAGTATTAAATAATATAACTGATGGTCTAATCTAGAAGAGTTTTCAAAAATTAAATATATAAAAATCTGATGTTTAACAATATAGTTTCACCATATATTTCTTCTATTTCTAAGTAGATAGATGACATGTTGGAAATGAACTAATTATTTGATTAATCTAAAATATTGTGATTATTTATTGTTATTAATTCAATCTATTAAAACAATTTATATATAAAAAGTCTATTTATTTCTAAAATCAAGATTCATATTATTTCATATTCTCTAAAATAAAAGAGAACAAGGGATTTGTAAGAATATTATTGTTATTTCTATTTAAGAATAAAATTTTAATTCAGAAATTAAATAAGATGAATGCTCCTAAATGCAAAGAGAAAAACCATTTCGATAGAGAAATAACTTTATTTTGTCTGCATCCTCGATGCTAATAAAAGTGGGGATGCCAAAAGTGTTTAAGTTCTCATCATAAATCTCACACTGAATGTTGCATCAGTGTTAGCGAATTAGAAGACACTGTAGTATCAGCTAAAAAGAAAATAAGAGAGATTGTGGAAATGAAGTTTTCCGATGCAATTATTTAATTAGACGAGGCATCAAAGTTGCTGGTTAAGAAAATAAGAGATGTTATCAACTCTGTACAACGAGCCTCAGATGTAATCCAGGATTAAATATTCAAAGAATTGGAGTTGTTTGATTATTTAATCGATGGATTTTAGAGCTAATCATTCACAACCTCATTGTCAAATGAACATTTGGATAGAGTGATATAACTTATGATGCCTGAAAAGTTACAATAGATGGCAGATCATAAGCAAAGCCAAATCAATCAGTTGCTTTAGTATTCCAAATCAGTGCTTGAACAAGCCTCCAAATTTACCATATACCCACTTGATGAAATAGCCTTGGGAATTAAATTAAAAGAATTTCAAGAAGGAGAGTATACATTGGCTGTAAAGGAATACAATTAAAATAATATCGGGATCTGTTACTTGTTAACCAATGGACGCTTAAATAAGATAGGCCAATACGACAATGGACTTAGATCTGGCATGTGGTCAGAAGTTCTCTACTATAATCATAACCGGGATTTTAGTATGTAAGTCACTCGCATAATATAAAAGAACATTTCGAGGATAGTATCATTAAGGTCTAAGAGTCAATCATTGGTTTTATTACAATCAGGATTAATCAGTCATCGGAGGAGGTCAATTTGAAGGCGGATAGAAGATTGGATTGTGGGTTGAGCCTGAAGTATTTATAGGCAAGTGGGGAAGGATGTATAATTGAAAATTAATTAGTATTGTTATTCATAAAGGAGAGTATGTGAATGGAGTAAGACACGGTGAATGGGCTACGATCTTTGGAAATAGAGGATAGGTGTAAGTATGATACTAAATATTAGAGGAGGCGGAGCATATTTGCAAGGTTTAAAGCACGGTCTTTGGACAGATGTTGAAGGCTATGCTGGCTTCTGGTGTTCAATGGGAATTTTAAACTAGGGTGAATATGTTAATGGCGTAAAAGTCGGTCTGTGGTTGATATCCGAGTTGAATTCTGGGTAGATGTAAGGTTTTTTCAATTAAAAAGGAAGTGGTGGAGGAAATTACTCTTAGATTGGTTTAAAAGAAGGTTTGTGGACAGAAGTTGAAGTTCATGTTGGGGTTGGATCTTCTATGTATTTGATACTATAATTAGAATTTTATTGCATGTCGGAGATTATAAGGCAGGATTAAGATAAGGGAATTGGAAAGTGCTGGATATCTGTAGAAATTAGATTGGAGGAGGTTTGTGCAAAGGATACAAGAAAGGAGTTTGGACTGAAGTAGAAATTTGTATTGGGTGGCGCAGTTCATAGTAATTAAATGGATTTATAGTTTTAGGATTTTATTACACAAAGGAGAATATAAAAAGGGACAGAAGATTGGAATCTGGAACATTTACAAAGAGGGATCTGATACTATTATAGGTGGAGGGAACTACATTTAAGATTAGAAAGATGGGAAATGGACAGATATTGAAATCTATTGTGGCTATTATAGTACAAAGTATTAATGAACATTTGATTTTAGAACTTTAATATACACTGGAGATTATAATCTTGATAAAAGGATAGGTAAATGGGTGATATCAGAGTAATAAGAAGGAGTAATGTATAATAAAATAAATATCATTTAATAAGTGGGGGAGGATTATATTCTCGATCTGGTGAGAAGGAATCTGATTGGGTTGAAGTAGAAATGCAAGTTGGATGGAGATGTTTTGTGTAAGCATATAAAATATGGAAAAGGATTATCATTTCAGAGGGTGAATACTGTAGTGGTAAGAGATCAGGATTATGGATTACTAAATTGTATAAAGGGAATTAATTAGGAGGAGGATGCTATAATAAGTATGGATTTAAAGAGGGTGGATGGAAGGAAGTAGAAGTGCATGTTGGAGTTGGAAAATACTTGTAAAATCTATTATTTACTTTAGGACCCTATATCACATAGGCGAGTATAGGAGTGGAATCAGAACAGGCAATTGGGTGGTTTAAAATGAGCAGAGGGAAGTTGTGTAATTAATGTTCGTTTAATTAAGTTCTTCTGGTTTCTATACAAAATCAGGAAGTAAGGATGGTGAATGGGTAGAAATTTCAGCTCATGACGGGATTGAGGATACCATTACCTTATTGCATATAGGAGAATACAACCACGGAGTTAGGGTTGGTAGATGGAATATTGAGAAAGCAAATAAGGAGTTAATGTAATTATTTTTGATAAATTTAAAGTGGAGGAGGCAACTATTCATTGAGTGGAATTAAGGAAGGCTAATGGTAAGAGGTGATATGTTACATTGGCTATAACTCAGAAGTAGTTCTTTAATACAATGGATTATATTCGAATGGGGTAAGATAAGGAAAATGGGCCATCACAAAAGTAGGTGGAGAATTTATGTAACGATATTAATAAATATAAAGTGGGGGAGGATAATATAGTGATTTTGGAACTAAGATGGGTAAATGGATTGATGTGGATGTAAGAGTGGGAGGAGGTTGCTCAATGTAATTTTTATTGTAAAAAAAGAATTCTTAAATATTTTGGAAATTATGATGATGGTATAAGAACAGGAGAATGGCAGATTACTCAACATGGATCCAGCACAATTAAGTAAATATGAATAGTGAATTTTAGTGGTGGGGGTAGATACACTTCAAAAGGAATAAAGGTTGATGGGTGGATAGAAATAGTGCCACATATTGGATATTGCAATCTAATGTATTACTCAGGTCTCTATTATTTATAGAATATTGAAATATATAGGGGAATACAAAAATAATACTAGAGTAGGTTCATGGTCTATTATGCATTAAGAAGAGATGTATTTAGAAATTATATGACTAAAGTGGCGGTGGGTCTTATTTGGTTAATGGGATGAAAAATGGTAAATGGATTGAAGTGTTTCAGTAATACTTTGACAGTTTAACCATAATGACTGGGGAATATGTGAATGGAAATAAATTGTAAGATTGGGAATACGTTGATAAATTATTAAAAGATTTGTGATAGTGTCATATATTTTCATTATTTGTGTAGAGAATCTAAAACCTATTGAGCAGTTGGCCTTTTGTTTGGATTCTTATTAACCATTTTAAGAATCAATTCTGCTTCAACAGGATGATTCTTAAATATATCTGGAGGTAAGATAGAATCTTTGGTAAGATTTTGTATCAATCTAAATTAAATTATAAATGATTACCTACTTTTCTCGTAGTGAGTTTTCATCTCCCACATCATCTCAAATAATATTATTCCTAAAGGGTATATGTCAGCAGCCGAACCGTAAAGATCATCTTTGACTTCCGGAGCCATATACAAAGGAGTTCCAACATTATTCGTGTATTCACCAGAACCAGAAGTGAACTCGTCATCCATTTTTATAATTAAAGAATTGCAAAGTCCGAGATCTCCAATTTTGACTTCATTCTTTGAATTAATAAATATATTCTGAGGTCTTAATGTTTAGATTAAATAAGTTACTTCAAATCTCTATGAATATATTGATTGGTATGCATATAAATGATTCCTTCCAGTATTTAGATGAATATAGATTTAATTAGAGGGTAATCTTTTTTTCTATCAACCTTATCGATGAAATCTTTCAATGTATAATCACATAATTCCATCTAATTTTATTAAGATTAACAATTACTTCAATGTATAAGGTAAATAATTAGTATTACTCATCTTTTGAATTGGGATTAAAGTGATATCTACGCATTTGAGATTGAATATGACTACTGCAATCTGAGAGATGAAAACTAGGCACAGTTTTGGATTGTTTTGAAATAGTTTAAATTTATTATTCATTATCTGTATCATTTCCTCCAACAAATTAAACATAATTATTTATAGAAGACATGTCATCCATCAATTGAGGTTAAAATGAATCCTAAACATCATTTAATTTGGCTTATTTTTGATCATCTACAATTTTATGTAATTTTGCAATGTCTGCTAAATTGTCTTTAGTTAACTCTTCAATCCAACTAGTATAATATCTAACTACATTTTTGTGATTAATTTCTTAGAGTGATCCAATCTCTCTAAAAATTGGATGATCTCTTAAGGTTTTTTCATTTTAAACTTTAAAATAAATTCTTTTGACTGCATATTCTTTGAGATCAATGATTTTTTGAGATTTGTAGACTTCTCCAAATGCCCCTTTGCCTATAAGCTTAGGAAGAGCGTACAATTTCTGGAACTTTCCAGTTTCACAATATCTGCTCCAATCTGTAAGGATGTGAATAATTCTTTCTGCTTTCCCATCTCCATCATCCTATTCTATCATATGGACACCCTTAGCATTTTTCTAATTCAAATCTCCAAACTGGGAAGTCACAAATTGTAAATGGTCGTCACTTGCTTTAATTTGCACTTTCTTTGTTTCTATCTAGGTTATCATATTGCCCTCTTAATGTCTTTCCCATTGGATGATTTTTTCCCGTAATTCAGACACTTTATGCCCATTTAAATTAAAAGCTTGATCAGGCAACACAAGTGCGTTATTTTGAGGTTCATTTTAAATATTTCTAGGTGATGATTCCGTACTTGAAGTTTAGTCTTTTTTTGGTTTTTCATTTTGCTCAGTGCCTAGATAAACCGAACTACATCTTTAGTATACACGTATTACTTTTGCAATTCATCACTGGTTGCACTCTCTTTTCTAACGTGCACAATTATTTTATGAGATTTTTAACTAAAATTCTTGTACATGAAGATGAACGTCACACAATAGACCAGAACCATTAGAATGAGGAACCATTCAAAATTATCCATTATTGTCTATTTCCAGTTGTTCATCGGAGGCTCACTGAAAACATCATGATGTTAAAACCAGGAATATTCCACAATCTAAGTTCCTGTCTTAACAACCTATTAGATTGAGCTTATTTATTTCTTTATCATATATTTATAAAAAATAATAATGAAATCAATTAATGTAATTAATGACCAATTAATGACACAATATTACTATTTCTATTTAAAAACAATACTTCCATTAAATTGACTGAGAAGTAGATAGATGTCAGACTTGGATGACAGAAATGCTTAGAAAAATCTATTAAAATCTAAACTCTAGAATTACATTCAAAATAAAATTCTGGAAAAGTCTCTATTTTTACTCCATGAATTAATAAGAAATTATAAATGATGCTACTGATTTTAGTCTATAAATCTTTAGTCGGTTAGACTTCACTATTAAGGACTCATAGGATCATAACTAACCTTTTTCAATAACTTAATTGACTTTCTACCTACAAAAGTGACAATATTACATTTATTACTGAGGGTAGAGACTTACATCAAGGAGCAGATTGATTTAAATTTCATTATTATTAAAAATTGAAATAAATTGTCATGTCATTTTATGAACTTATAGAAAAATTCTATGATAATCAAATTTGTAAACAAATTTAGGATCCAAGATAACTATTACTCAACATAGCTTCTTCCTAAATCTTGAAGGATAAAAAATATTATGCTGATCAAGATAGAACGAGAGATGAATTGTTTTAATCCCTTCTTTAGATGGCAGATAAGGATCCTGAATTTGTGTTGCAAGTGGCCTATTACACTAGAAATAAATTATTGGTTAGAGCTACATCCAATTTTATATTGGCTTTTGCTACAAGTTATGATGCTTGCAAACCTTATTGTAGGAAATATTTTAATTACATTGTGAAATTACCAACTGACTTGATTGAAGTGGCTGAATATTCACAATTGATGCGTTATTATTTGAAACTTGAATGGAAAGGATATGAAAATGGATATCTAAGATGCATCCCTTACAGTATAAATTGTAGAAAAGAATTAAATTTCTCAAAAATGCTTTAAAAGTGTGGAGCCAGCAAATTTCCATAATTTACTATTCATTAATTGGCCAAATACTGCTCAGATAGAAGGAGAAAAAGGATCATCTACAGATTTTCAGAATTAGTTGACCCAACCTTGTTTATGAAGAGGTATCATCAAAGAGGTTAAAAGCTAAAATATTAGTAATTAGCAGAGAAGAAGCTAAAGAAAAAGGTCATCATCAAAAAAGACAGAAAATAGGCTAGGTAAATATAGAAGCAAATTCAAAAAAAGTTTAAGCACTCCAAAAAATAAAGAGTTGTAAAATCATTAGAAAGAAAATTCATTACCATGAAGGATCTTATTTAAATGTTTCACATCAGCTAACCAAAATATAATGTTATGTGCATCTTGAGGTGTCGATACCCTCTAAACCAAGATGAATTCAAACAGTTATTCCCACAAGATGACAGGGTATTTGAATAGCAGAAATGCGGAAAAAGAATGAAACTACCAAATATTATCACTTGGGAAAGGGAGTTAAGTTAATAAAAAAATGATAAAGTGTGGGATAAACTGATCAAAGAGAATAGGATTACCTTCCTGGCTACTATTAGAAATCTTAGGAATATTCTCTCTGGTTATCTATCACCAAAAGCATTCTCATTGTTGCAATAATATCTAAGCAATCCTTAAATAATCTCATAAAACAAGGTCACAATGTTGCAATATTATAAGACTTTGGAAGTACTCATTTAAATGAAAAATGATAGAGCAAATTTAATTTATAAATTAATTTCTAATGCAATTGATATTGCAATTAAAACTATACCCACAATTCCTGGAAAAACCCATATCTTTGTTGATGTAACTGGATCAATGAGTTATGAATTAGGAAATAAGAGCTTATAAACAGTAGCCTTTGTAATTTCATAGATCCTAAGAGTTAAATGCGAATATATGGAATTCTATATTTTTGGGGGCCAAAAAAACAATGAACCTTACTTAAGGGTTAATTTTACAGATGAAGACCTCTATGAATCTGTTCAAAAATGTGACATGGTAAGAAGACAAATTGGGAACTATTATGCCATGATCGGTCAAACAATTGAGGATTTGCTGTATAAGCCAAAGATCTTCTGTGATAACATTGTTATAATTTCAGATATGGCTGTCTAGAAATGTTTTAGAAAGGACAACATTAGCTTTGAGTATCTTTTGAATTCGTACATAACAGAAGTAAATCCAAAAGTAAAGATTTTCTTTATGGATATAAATGGGTCTGGGATATCAATAGGAGCTAAATAGAATTGCCACTTCTTATCAGGTGCAAGTGAGCGAATCTTAGAGTATATCACTAGCCAATACTTAGATTAGGTGTAAGAGGTCATATCATTTGCAAACACTTTAGGCAATCAACAAATATTACAAATAGAATGAGTAATTATAAATAAGATATATAATATTACAATTTAAATTAATAATATTTGATTGTGCATATATAAATCGAAATTTCAAAACAAAAGGTTAATTAGAACCATTGAAGCAATGACTAATTCTCCATAACTTGATGAACATTCTTCACAAACGGAACTGTCATCATTCCATGAATAAGTTCCTTAAGTGTATGATAAGCATTAGGTCTTTGTCAATCCAGTTGTAGCATCTGCACATACTGACTTAGTGGCATCCCAAGTACATAGAGTTCTAGTATTGAATACTTCACCTCTTATATTTGTGCATGTCTATTAAGTTAAATCGGCACAAGTTTTAGGGACACATTTTGTAGACCATTTGCATTAAGCTGCTATACAATCTGATTCACCTGTGTAGGTTCCACAATCTTTGGTGTAAGAAGTAGCAGCTGCATAATCTTTGCAAGGATACAAATTATCATTTCCTTTTGTGCCTGCATCACATCCAATGTTATTACAACCAGTTGTTGAATCGTATTTGTAATTAGCACACAATGTTTTCTTTTCGCATTTGCTTGCTGTTGTGAATGCACATCCATTTTTATTGCAATCTCCAATGGTAGTTTTAGTTGTACAATCAATATCTTGGCATTCATTTGATACCCATTCACAACTTGATGCAAGCTAACCACAGTCAGCACTTGTTGAAAATGTATCACAAGAACATAGTTCAGAGCCAATCGTGTAGGTAATGGCTCCATTGATAGAGACAACCAATCCAATCAATAAAATAGTTGAGTAGTTCATTTGTATTTTTAATTAATGTTCTAAATTGAAATTCAATTTCGGATTTGAATCATGACAGGTAAATCAAAGTGCCATGAAATTTAAATAATATTTAAAAAATTCAAATATTCTTATTTTTTGTATTAATGTTGAAGATTAAACTTCAATATAGATTTTTTTTTTTCAAATAAATTTTCTTACAGACACTAACAAATCGAAGAAATTTTCACTCTTAAACCTTCTCTGTAAATAGAGTCTCATGCTTTATTGCACATCCAAACCTTAGTCTCCTTGAAAGTGATTGGCAACAAAATAATAGCCTAACTTTATTATATCTACTTATTGGGAAGGAGGTTATAAGAGCCAATTCTCTTACTAACTTCTATAGAATCCATCCAACCACTAGATTCCCTTATAATTGACTGTCATCTGTATCTCCTTCTTATACTTTTCTTTAAATACAAATTCTCCTATTGTCCTGTGATTTAGATATCTCTACAAAATTGCAGAATATCGATGTGGTTGTCTTGATAAATGATCCTTTTAATGTTAGTTTTTAAATTGGTTGGTTCTAGAGAGAGATTTTTAATAAGAAACTTAAGAAATACATACTATTGTTAACGATTATATTTCTATTATGATGTTTTAACTAATATCAATTCATTAATCCAGATCTTAAAGCTTCCTAGGAAGAATGGAATAATATCTAATTACTTCTGATGCTTTTTGGAAATAAATAAGATTGTCACTAATATTAGTTATTACTAAAAATAGTGATTGGAATTTTTTCTATTAAATTCTGACCTATATTAAATTAAAATAAATTTTTGTTCCACTGCTAATTTAAGGTTGAGTCTAAACACACAATCAAAAGAGTTATTGTTAACCACCAATCAATGCTTAACAAATAGTTAAAGCATCTTATTTATAAAAACATTATATTGCTTCCTAAAATTGAAAATTCATGTAGAATTTACAAGGGAAGAGGGTTTAGAAAGGAAAATCACAATTCAAACAGTTTAATATATCATATAGTAAAATAAGGATATTTATAGTATTAATTTTATGTAGTTAGGTTCACCTTCTTTTCAATTACATTAGGACCTCGTTTGTGAGTTGGATTTTATTAAGTGACAAAATTTTGTAGCTAGAATCATAATTTGAAATCCAATAAAGACAGGAGTTCAGTTGAATTTTATTGGATAATACAAATAATTAATAATTATTTATTTCAAGAGAATTATTGATATTTGCTTTTGTGTTAAGAATATTGAGTATTATAAATAATTGTTTGGTACGTCTATATATATTTTAGAAGTATTATGTTGACGATAAATTTTGAAATTAGGTCGATAACTATTAGAGAATATAAAAATTCTATATGAAATTTACTTAATAAAACAAAAATAATGAATTTCTTTTATGCCTTGCCTTCTTATTTGGAGAAGATTGATTAGGAATAGTACAGATAAGAAATGGTACCTGAATGGTTGAGATTATATTTGGATTATGAAACTCTCGAACATTTGATGATCGTGGCAGGAGAATTTCGTCATCAAAAAAATAGTCTAAAGGCTGTCAAACCTTAGAAATATTAAGAGTTGGTTTCAAATTTAGAAGTATAAGATAAAATAGATAAAGACAAATCTTCATTTTTATTAGTTTTAGATTAGGAATTATAAAAAATAGAATCATTTATTCTCTATAAGTATCAAGATTTATTATGCAAATCACAATAATTATAGGAGCAAATAAAGTTAATGCAAATATAGGACTAATATCATAAAAGGAAGAAAGAGTGTTTAAAGCAATAGTTCTATGAACTTTATATGTAATAGCTATAATTTCAATCATTTATTTAATTGCACATAAGAATTATGTAGTAACTCTAGTATGAAGTTCAATACTGTTTTAAGATTGAAATTTTAATAAAAGACATTGCAATACTCGAATAGTTAAATATCAAATTGGATGATGATAAGTCTAAAACCCATTAATTGTTAAGCTTCAATTTTTATCCTTATGATCCAGATACATGCAGAAAAAATTTGGAAAAGTATTCAATAAAGAAAAAGACAGGATCCACAAACATTTATTTATTTGGTCTGTTTTTTGGCGTTAGTGTGGTGATTATAACAATTTTATTATTGATGAGATTGGAAGGTATGCTGGATCCTGAAAATGAAGAATTATTTTCTCCGATATTTCCCTCAATAAGAGGAGGTGGGTTATTACTAATCTATTATTGGTTATTGACTCTGGATTAATATATATGGATTAAATATTAAATTAATTACAAACTTTATTTAGGATTTAACCATCACTTCTCTACATTAACTGAAGTTATTAAAAGAGTAAGTTTCTTAAGCACTATATATTTACTGTTATTTTTAATTACTTGCATCTAAGTTGAAGAAATAGCTTTTAAAGACTATAAAAATATAATAAAGGTACTTCCACTTCTATATTGGGTAATATTTTTTGGATATTTATTGATTCCAACAATCAAGAAATTCAATGGGTAAGGCAGACGATGGATGTATAGAATGTTAAAGGGTGCTTTGTTCTCTCATTTTTTAGCCTATGATGCTAGGTATACTTTTGTTCTAGATTAATTTGTATCTCTTTTTTCACCTATAAGAGACCTAGAATACACAATATGCTATTATTCGAACGATGTAAGAGTGATTATTTAATTAAGTTATTCAATGATAATGAGGAGATATAACATTATAAGGAGTGTGAATAAGGACAGCGAATAGTAGGAGACATATGTCTAATAGTTGTATTTTCTCTAAAATGTTTACATTGTTTAACTTTGGCTAAAAAAAATGGTAAATTTTATAACACTTTGGAAATGTGGAATTTTCTAAAGAATTTACTTGCTGTATCTGTTGGTATTGTTGGATGTTTGAATAAATTTGATAAAACTGATGCCATTTTATGGATAATATTGGCTGGTACATTCACAATCCTTTAATAATATTGGGAAATTAAAAATGATTGGTTATTCTTATAGCCAGATTCTAAATTTAAATTCTTAAGAAGTGATTTAGCTTTCATTAATCCACATTTCTATTATTTTCTCATTATATTAAATATGTTTGTTATTTCAGCTTGGGCCTTCACAATCAGTCCATAAATGTATTTATATTTGAAGGTTCCAAATTAGTAACTATTTATTATGATCGTTGGAATCATGGAACTAACAAGACGTAATGTCTTTTTATAATTATGATTAGGATTTATTCATAATTTAATCAAAGTTGAGAAAGAACATGTCCTCAATCTCAGACGGTTTAGATCGTCAAAAGACTTAGTATATCCTTTTGAATACAAAGGGGAAATCTCAGCAAAGGTTCGATAATCCAATGCTTATAATACATCAGTGCTTGAATTTTAAAGATTGTCTTAAGAATTTACAAGAAATACATAACTGAATTTCAATAAGCAAGCGATTGAATTACTACTAGAATAACCATATGATTAATAAATAATGAAGATGAATAGTTCAATAGATAGAAAAAAAATCAGATAGCAATTATAAACAGAATATTACATAAAATTGATTAATTAGTATTCTTGAGTAAAATATATCAATATCAGTATAATTATTATTACTTTTATTTCAAAAATTTGTTATTATATACATCCATCTGATTTATATGCCTATAGACCATAAAAAATATATATATTACTATTAAACATTTCTCCCAAAACCACTTTCAGGGAATTAGTAGGCTCATTAATAAAACGGACAATTAATGTATTACATATTTTCGATTTCATATAATAAAATGAATAATAATAAACTAAACATTTTCCTTTGTAGATTTGGAGCATTCACAATGACAAAATGATTATCTAGATAGAGTTTTTTGGTTTTTCCCTTTTATCTTATTTCTCTGGGTTCCAGTTTGGTCATAAAATTTAAAATTGAGGTCATAAAGTTATAAACATCAATGAGAAATTAGATTTTGATAAAATTTTGATTGATTTGCCATAACCACGAGTTCATAATTTAATATGTTTAAACACAAATGAAACATATTTATGAAATAAAAAATACATGGTTTATATTATTCAAAAATAATAAAATTAAAAATATAAAGAGATTGTTAAAGACTTTTTAATTAAGAATCTCACCCAATTCTATGCCCGTTGAGTTTCTATCTACTTAAATATGTAAGCTAGGTAAATTCGTTTCAATGAAAGGGAAGTATTTTTAAAGATTAAAATATATATGATAGATTTTCGAAGAATGAGATTATTATAAAGAAAATGGAAATTCGCAAAGCATAAATAGATAAGTCTGAGTATTTTCATTATTTTTCTTCTCAATGATAATTGAAATTAATACATACACTTATTTCTTTATTTCTAATTA